>CACSLK010028802.1:574270-595684 GCA_902706635.1 Striga hermonthica | reverse complement strand
ATAGCGCGGGGCAGTGCTCAGGCCGACGCTGCGATGCGCCAGACGCAAGAACGCACCCCGCCAGTCACAGTTGCGTGCCCAGTGGCACGCCGCACGTACCCAGCGCGCGCAGTCATGCCTGGGACGACCGTCCAGCGCCCGCAGCCATCCAGGCAATGCCCATGCGCGTAGCACGCGGCAGGCTACTGGCCGAGCCAACACCGACTGCCCAGTTCAGCCGACCGGCAGTCCGGTCTAGACCGGTTCAGATCGGCTGGACCGGTTCAGTCCCATTTTTTACCAGTTCAGTCCCATTTTTATCGGTTCGGTCTGTACTTTATGATTTCAACCCCGGTTCACAATTATAATGGCATTTTCAGTTAATATTCCGGGTTCAATTCGTTTCAGTAAGTTCATGTCCGATCAGCTCATGTCAGATCAGTTCCAGTTATTCCGGTTAAGTCCAAATATCATGTCACGTTCAGAAGAGCATCTTAACATAATTAATCAGTTAAGTTAACAGTCTGAGCATAGTCATTAGTAATTGTTTATATTATATTTCAGTTTGATCAGGTCACGAGCATCAGCACTACCTTTATTTCACGGATCAGGTGGGGACTCATACTAAGTACTACATTGATTATAATTACGGTACCATGTTTGAGGTATGTATTTCATGTCACGTATCCGCTCGGAATGGTCGCCGGTCCATTCTGGGTTCTAGTGGCCCTAGTCTGCCCACTAGAGTGTGCACATGGTGTCCGACATTAGTTTGTGTCGGCAGATGAGGTAACGGTCATGGTTCACGTTCACGTGATGATATCAGATTCATGTTCATGTTATTACTGGTTTCATGTTCAGGTTATGTATATGCCAAGATCATGATGTTGTTATTATTTTCAATGTTTAAATTAGTATTAGTTTCCACGGAGCACAGTGTCATAGTGCTCACTTCCCACTGTTATCATGTTTTTCAGGTCAGGACGTCAGGCCGGGAGCGTGAGATGACGGAGGCTTCAGGACTTTTATGTTTTGACTGCGTATATATTATGACGATTTTACGTTTCCGCTGATTATGGTTTTGATGAACTTATATTTTGACCGGACTTTTGGAAAACTTTATGCTTTCAGTAACAGTACGATTTTATTAAAAAATTAAGATAACGGTTTTCCAAAATAAGTCACGTTTTACGGTAGCACCCCGAATCAGTTTTCACAAAGTAAAAGATTTTATTTTTAAATAACTTTGCGAAATTTTTCGCACTCTGATTTCACAATAAGGCGGGGTGTTACAGAGCATGTTACTACTGATAACCTCACAAGAAGGGAACTGAAAATACATATCCGCTTGCTCGCCTAATTGCACAACGCTCGACCACTCAAGCTACCGTGCGCGCGGTTTAACCCCTCGGCGTGCTTGCGATGCTGCTACTTGCGTGCGTGCGATACACCAAAGTCTCTCCAACTCTCTTTACTAATGATTAGGGAAAATAAGGCTGAAAAAATGGGGGAAAATTTCCCAACACCATGCTTATATATATGGTGGACGACTATACTAAGGATGATGAGGCACTTTGGTGTTTAATTCTCCTCATGCCACTTGTTTGTTTAATATGAATTATAGATAATTACTCATCAATTTAGGAGATTAGTCATCCCCTAAATTCTCCTAATGATGCCACATATAGATGCTTAAAAGAGAACGAAAATTATTTCCTTTTTGAGAGTAAATGGCTACGACAATATGGAAAATAAAAGGAAAATTTTTTTTATCCATAATTCCAATTACTCACGGCTTTAGACAATTGCTTGTGATTAATTACTAATTAACCACCTCATTATGTTTAATTATTTAATTAAACATAATGCTTAATTACCAAAATTATTCCGAACGTAAACGGGACGTAGAAAATAATTTCGGGTAATCTCAACTGAAAATAATTAATTCTGAAAATAATAATCGACAACGTTATTATATCGGAATTAATAGCATGATTTATATTAATAAACTGATGGGATATTACAGATAGACCTAGTCGAGTCTTGCCTAGGGCTTTGCTGAGATAGGCTAAGGGTCGTCCTTCTTGCACTAGCACAGCTCCAATCCTAATTTCACTCGCATCTGTGTGTACCTCGAACAAGACATCAAACCTCGGCATTGCGAGCACTGGCGTGGTAGTCATGGCGACTTTCAATTTCCCAAATTCCTCCTCGCTAGCTTCGGTCCACGCGAACCCTCCTTTCTTAGACATCTCTATCAGTGGTTTGGCGATTGTTCCATAATCCTTTACGAACTTTCTGTAGTAGCCCGTAGTCCTAGAAATCCTATCAACTGTGTAAGACTTGTTGGCTTAGGCCAGTCGACCATAGCCTCAATCTTTCGGGAATCAACCTTCACGCCATCGTGGGATATAAAATGCCCAAGATACTCAACCATCTCCTGCCCGAAGGAACACTTGGACGGCTTGATGTGAAATGAATTAACCTCCAAGATTTTGAGCACCACTGTCAAGTGCTCAAGGTGTTCAGCCCACGATTTTGAGTAAATTAAAATGTCATCAAAGAATACCAAAACGAACTTACGTAGATACTCTTTGTAGATAGAATTCATCGCGAACTGGAAAGTGGATGGGGCATTGCACAATCCGAATGGCATAACCAGATACTCATAGTGCCCCTGGTGTGTACGAAATGTTGTCTTCGGAATATCGGCCTTATGGAGTCGAATCTGATGATAACCAGCTCTCAGGTCGAGCTTTGAGAAGTAACGTGATTCAGCTAACTCATCGAGCATGTCGTCGACACTGGGAATAGGAAATCGATCCTTGATAGTCCGGCATTCAGAGCTCGATAGGCAGTACAGAACCTCCACGTACCATCTTTCTTTTTAGCTAATAGTACTGGAGACGAAAACGGACTCTTGATGTGCTGGATTAATCCTGACTCTAGCATCTTGGCCACCAGCCGTTCGATCTCAGTTTTCTGAAAGTGAGCGTACCTATAAGGATGGACATGTATGGCATGCTGCTCATTGATCAGTGGTATGCGATGATCGAACTCTCGGTGTGGTGGTAGTCCCTTAGGTTCGCCCAGTACTCCCTCAAACTTCCCGAGAAGATTGCGCACATCTCCCTGTTGCTGCTCGTCCTGGTCTATGTGCGCTTTAGTGTTCTCGACTACTACTGCAAATATTTGGCCGCCACCTCGCCAAACTTTTTCGTTGCTCTTTAGTCCTACCTCCTTGGTACCTTTTTCGTTGTCAGTACTCAGAGTGACTTGCCGACCTCCAGAGTTGAACTCCATAATTCCCGTTCGATATTCGGTAGTCACTTTTCCTAACCCTTCGAGCCACTGCACTCCCAAAACGACATCCGGTCCAACCAAGGGTAAGGTATAGAGATCAGCCTTTACAGTAACTCTGCTGAACTTGATTGGCACCTTCCAAAACGACTCAGTACATTGTAGCCTTTATCCATTGGCTACTCGTACCTCAAAGGGCTCGATTTTTGTGGTTAGCAACTTCAGCTTTTAAGACAATTCAGCGTTGATGAAATTAAGTGACAAACCGTTTTCTACGAGGACGATTACCCTTCGATCCTGGACCCACGCTGGTAGTCGCATCGTTCTTGGCCCTCTGATTCCAGCCATTGCATGCATCGAGATCTCAGGTTATTCATTAAATGCTTCCAAGTTGTTTTCTGGATCCGAGTCTCCCTCGATTTCGTCTTCCTCATCGTCGGGATTGGCTACTTCAATCACAAAAGCTTGTCTACACTGATGGCCTGGCGTAAACTTCTCTTCACATTTGAAGCATAGACCTTTCTCGCGTCAACGTTTAACTTCCTCGGGAGACAGCCTCCTTACTATCGACCCTGTCGGCCGATTGCTGAAGTTCGACCTTGCGCTGGCCGTTGCCTGGCTCGATCCCGTGCGTCGCATGTCCGTGAACCGCACATCCGCCCGTCCCCTTCGCGTGGCGACTAGATGGTCTTCTCGTCGACGAGCTACCTCCATGGCCTTATGCATCGTGTCTGGCCGCTCCAGTCGGACTTTTGCTGCTAGATCTAATCTCAGCCCACCTATGAAGGCTCCTACTAGTGCATCCTCAGACCAATCTCGCACGCGGCAGGCCAGTCGTTCAAACTCCTTGATGTATGCACGCAAATTGCCTGTCTGGCGTATTCGTGTGAGGGCCTCATTGTAGTTATGATAATCGGACGTACCAAAACGTGTGAGCAATTCCCTTTCAAAGTCAGCCCATGTAATGATTTGTTGCCGCCTACGGTAGATCCTTGAGAGCCATTGCCACCATACATTGGCCTCACCATCTAGGTAGAATGATGCGTACCTTACTCGGTCGTGACCTTCAGTTTCATTCAGTTCAAAATATTGCGCAATACGGTTGAGCCAAGCCTCCGGATCACTACCCGTGAAGGTGGACATTACGAACCCTGGTTTGTCGGGCTTCGATCGTTCTCGGTAGATGGACGCCTGCGACCGCTGGTCGAACTCCTCCTCGTGCTCGTAACCCTCGCATCACCGGCCCTCGTCATGTTCGCGCGCGCGCCTTTGCTCGCGTCGATCCTCGCACCGCGGAAATGGTGTGCGATCGGCGTGCTCGGCGTGTCGGCGATGCTCGCACCTTGGGGGTTCATCGCAATGATGTGGGGGCTGCGGCTGGAGCGCGCGCAAGACTTCCTCAAATCACTGTTCGAGTCGTGTGACGGTGGCGTTGGTGTTGTTTTGACTTTCGTCAAGCGATCCAAGCCTTCCCTCCATCACCTCGCTCATACTTCGCATCTGGATGTCAAGGTTATCGATCTTATCCTTCATCTCCTTGTTGGCCATGGCCTTTCTTTCCTCTCTTCGCTCTTTGCTTTGAGGAATCGTGGTTGAAGATGATGATGATGACCAACGATCAAACTTTTTTTTTTTTTTTTTTGATAAGGTGGACGAAAAATGAAAGGAAAAGAAAAGGGAATGGGGTAGAAGAAAAACACACGATCAGCACCTCTCAATGAAAGCACCAATGATGAAGATCGTGTGTTTTGATTGCCGATAAGCCGCTAACCCGCGCCTTGAATCGCCGATAGTGTTTCTCTAGCCACAACCGCGCCTATTGAAACGAATAAAAATGCAATAGTATCTTGGTGAAAGACTAAAGCAAAGTGGAAGAACAAAGTTCTAAATTTCTATTGATTCTTGGATGATGAAAAATAACATGGGGGATGGTCCTTTATATAGGAACCAAATAGATCTAATCCTAATATAACTATAACTCTAATAAGGCAATAAAATATAAAGTACCCTAATTAAGCTAGATATCATAATGCTAGATGGAAACTAAATAACTTGGCTTGCACTCCAAGGGATCTCTTTCTCTCTCTCTCGGCCACATGCGAACCGCCCTTGTGTGTCGCCCGCACGCCCTAGTCCTCGAGGACTAGGGCACCGCCCTCCTTTGAGCGTGCATTGGCACCCGGTGTGCTGCGCACGCCATCGCCTGCCGCATCGACCCCGGCGGTATTCTCGCATGCGTGCTGCCCCGCCTTTCCGCATGCCTCAAGGCATAAGGCCTCGTCCATTGCGCGCGTAGTCCCGGCGTACGCCATGTCCGTCTTGCATGCGTCGTGCGCACACGCTCCTGCCGCCTTCGCACACCCGCCCGCGTCCTTCATTCCCACACCCGTGCACTGGCCCTTGTCGCTCGTCCCGCGCGCACTATGCGCGAGTGCGCACATTTCTGTTGTCGTTCGTGCTAACCTCTTGCGTGCATGGTAAGCGCGACTCGCGGCATTCTTGAGCTGCGTAGCCACTTCCACATAACGCTGGCGTGCGCAATGGGGTGCTGGCAGCAGTGCACAGGGCCCGGCAGACAGGCAGGGTTTGAAATAGGACAGACCGATTTTAAAAAGTAATTGACCAACTGACTTGAAATTTTACACAATAAAATAGACCCAGAAAGGCATATTTTCACTAAGTATCGGACCCAAAACCTCAGTTTAACCTAAGTAACAATTTTTTACAAAAAGGCGATGCAAATCTGAATTTTCTAGTTCTCTGGGTAATCCTTGGAATTTTTCAACGAAATTTGAACACAACGCATATAACATCAGATTACTAACACTCACCAAAAATAAAAGCAAAAAACTAAGAATCTGATTTTTTATGATTTTTCAAAGTTTCTGTCCAAATTTCAAATCGACATTTGACAAGGCTACAGATACTATTTCGACCTGAAATATTTACACCACATATTATACCAACAGAGGGTCATACAGTTCAATTCTCACAACAATCGAACCAACACATGATTTATAATGATTTTTCAAAAGTTCAGCAACAATATCCGATTCAAAAATGCATAAATGACCAATTACTCAACAACCACGTCTAAGGCCTTCACCATGAGGCCAAAGATTTCAAATGTTCCAATATTCCACAGCCCTAATCACGACTCACTCACAATTCACATGCTTTCACAAATAACAAACATAATACATAACTAAATGATCATATTTCAAACCCTAACATGTAAATTCATCCAAAGCTTAACACATATATCACATACACATATAAAAATAAGGGGGTTCTCAGCCTTGTACCGTTATCGGGGAATTTGAACGAAACAAGGGCCGAACAGAGGGGTTGCGATCGCGTGGAGAAGGCCTACGGGTCAAAGGGCGCGCCTGCGGGCTTCGCGGGGATGCTGGACGGCGACAGGGAGCACGAACAGCGCTGGCCTGGAAGCGAACGAACGACCGCTACACGCGAACATGGCGCGATGAGGAGCAGGTCGATGGAGGCGGGCAGCAATCGCGATGCTCGACGGTGATGAAAGCATCCTGGGCGGCGTTGAACGACAATGGAGGCGACGCACTGTGATGGATTGGGGCGACGTCGCGATGGCCACAGGCTGATGAGAGACGGCCACGATCGGAGAAAAAGAAAAAAAAAAGAAAAAGAGAGAGAGTGAGAGAGATGAGAGTGAGGGAGAGATCGGCGAGAGAGCGGGGAGAGAAAAAGGATGCGGGGAGAAAGATTTTTGACGAGGGACGAGTCCAATCTCTCCTATATATAGAGCTAGGTCTTTGACCACATAGCTTAGTCAACAAGCTATCCAAGTGAGAGAGTAAGAGAGGGGGTCGGCCGGGTTGGGCGCGGGCGCTGGCCTTTGGGCGCGCGTCGCGGTTAAACGACTTAGGTCGGCTAGCCTCGGTTAACAGTAAGGAAAATTATATCGGGCTCGGTTCGACGCAATATAAATAAATAAAAATAATATTGGCAATTACATTTATAATTCACATTTTTAATATTTATATAAATTCACAAAAAACACATAAAATTCATTTAGGCAATTAGACACTTAAATATAAAACAACACATAATAATAATAGTAATATTAAAGACAATAATAATAATAATAATAACAACAACAATAATAATAATAATAATAATAATTATAATAATAATAATAATAATAATAATAATAATAATAATAATAATAATAATAATAGTAATCTATTTATTCATAAACAAACGGGGCGTTACAGTCTACCCTCCTTACAAAGAATTCCGACCTCAGAATTCGAAAATAAAACTATAAAGCGATAAAATACAAGAGAAACTCAGAACTCAAAGTTCGGATAACGTCTCCAAATATCATCCTCCCTCTACCAAGTCGCTTCAGACGCATCGTGTCGGCTCCACCGCACCTTCACCAAACTCACTGCCCGGTTCCTCAGCTAATGGACCTTTCGGTCCAAAATGACTGTCGATACCTCCTCGTAGGTAAGGTCTCGCTCGACCTGCAGCTCGCCGAAGTCCACCACATGATCAGGATTATGCACATATCTCCGAAACATCGAGAAATGGAACACGTCGTGCACACCCGACAAGTCTGGTGGTAAAGCCAGCCGATACGCTAAGTTCCCGACTCGATCGAGGATCTCAAATGGCCCGATATAGTGAGGTATAAGCTTCCCTTTCTTCCCGAAGCGAATCACACCTCTCATGGGTGAAACCTTCAAGAAGACAAGATCTCCCACTGCATAAACATGCTCTTGCATCTTCAGGACGGCATAGACCTTCTACCTCTCTTGAGCAGACCTGATAGTCCTCCGAATCTCCTCAACTATCGCTGCAGTACTCTGGACAAAATCTGGGCCCGTAATCCTCCTCTCTCCAACCTCATCCCAATACAGAGGAGTCCGGACCTTACGTCCCTACAAAGCCTCGTACGGGGCCATCTTGTTTAAAGAGTGGTAGCTGTTGTTGTAGGTCAGCTCGACTAGCGGAAGGGCATACTCTCAAGTCAGGCTCTGGTTCAAGACCACAACCCTCAAGATATCCTCCAAGTACTGGATCGTACGCTCCGACTGACCATCTGTCTCAGGGTGAAAGGCTGTACTGAACTCCAACCTCGTCCCCATGGCTTGGTGCAACGTCCTCCAGAACTGACATGTGAACTTGGGGTCTCAATCAGAAACAATCTCCACGGGCACTCCATGAAGCTTAACAATGTCCTTGACGAACAATTCGACGTAATCACTCGCCTTCATGGTCGTCCGGACTGGCAGAAAATGGGCAGACTTCGTAAGGAAATCCACTATCCCCAAAATCGAATCATGCCCGACCTTCAATCTCGGCCGTCCTATTAGGAAATCCATGGTGATGCACTCGCACCTCCACAGGGGAATCTCAAGGGGCTGCAACAACCCTCTCGGTTTTTGGTGCTCAGGCTTCACTTGCTGACACACCAAACACCCATCCACGAACTTCGCTATCTGCCTCTTCATGCCTCGCCACTAGAAAGACTTCCTCATGTCCTGATGCATCTTCGTGCTACCAGGATGGATGGTGTGCGGAGCACTATTGGCCTCCCTCAAAATCTCTCTTCGTAGTTCCCACACTTTCGGAACACAAAGTCTACCCTCGAAGACCAAGGCCCCATCAGATCCGACTGTAAATCTACCAACTCTACCGGCTTCGGACAACTCCTTCATCCGGCATGAGAAACAGTCATTCGGTTGCTCAGCGACTATCCTCTCTCGAAGAGTCGGTCCCACAACCAAAGAGGCCAACATGCCCCCGACTGTCGAAGTCAACTCTACTGCCTCTAGCGGTAATCGCTCGAACTCCCGAAGAAGGACATCCTGCCCGGTGAACAAGCAAGACAGCTGGCCATAACTCCTCCGACTAAGGGCATCGGCTACCACATTAGCTTTCCCAGGGTGATAGCTAATGGTGCAGTCGTAGTCCTTGACCAGCTCCAACCATCTACGCTGCCTCATGTTCAGCTCCTTCTGAGTGAAAATGTACTTTAGGCTCTTATGGTCGGTAAAGATCTCACACTTGCCTTCATAGAGGTAGTGTCGCCAAATCTTCAAGGCGTGGACAACTGCAGCTAACTCAAGATCATGAGTGGGGTAGTTCTGCTCGTGAGGCTTCAGCTGCCTCGAAGCATAGGCTACGACTTTCCCTTGCTGCATAAAAACACAACCCAAACCCATCTTTGAATCATCACTATAGATGGCGAACTCCAACGTCGGGTCGGGTATAGATAGGACATGAGCGGTAGTGAGTCTCCTCTTCAACTTCGGGAAACTCTCCTCGCACTGAGGACTCCAATCAAACGTCACGACTTTTTTCGTAAGGTTGGTCAGTGGCAGGGCTATCTTCGAGAAGCCCTCGATAAACCTCATGTAGTATCCTGCTAACCCAGGAAACTACAAACATCTGCGACACTTCTTCGCGTATCCCATTTTCTCACCGCCTCAATCTTGCTAGGATCCACCTCAATGCCTCGAGCTGTCACAATGTGGCCAAGGAATGCCACACGGTTCAGCCAGAACACACACTTCGAGAAATTAGCATACAATTTCTCGCAGCAAAGAGTCTCCAGCACAATCCTCAAATTCTTCTTGTACTGATCGATATCTCGAAAATAGACCAGAATGTCGTCGATGAACACAATGACGAACTGGTCCAGGAAAGGATGGAAGACCCTATTCATAAAGTCCATAAAAACAGCTGAGGCATTGCTGAGTCCGAACGGCATGACTACGAACTCATAGTGGCCATAGCGGGTACAAAAAGCAGTCTTAGAAATATCTAACTCTCGAATCTTCAGCTGATGATAGCCAGAACGCAAATCAATCTTTGAGAAGACGCTGGCTCCCCTCAGTTGGTCGAAAAGGTCCTCAATACGGAAAATGGGGTACTTGTTCTTGACCGTAAGGGCATTCAACTCCCGATAGTCGAGGTACTCGCAGACGATGGATACTCTCTCGGGTACTCGCTCATCAATTGTTGGTGTTGTATACTTAAGCTTTGCTTTAGTGGATATTACACTTGTTATTTCTTGATGAATGAGAATTATGTTTGGTTAAATAAGTTCCACGTTTTGTTGTTTTGCATGTAGATAAGTGGGTCGTCATCGGGCGTACCGAAGATCACTATATCAGTTACTTGCGAAAGAAGAATCATTGGTTCACAACCTAGATGGAATTGAACAACCCATCAGAACGGTTGTAGTGTCAACCATACGGTTTGTCTTGACCGATTAGTTGCACTAGTACATTTATGTACTGAACAGGATCCTAGAGAGGGATGTTCGTTTTATACTGATCGTCGTAAACGAACTAGGCCTCAGTTAATTATTGCGTGCTCTTAACCTGTAGGATATTAAATAGGCATGTGCACATAATTGTTGTTGCTTTGATTCTTTGGGTGAGATCCAAGTCGGGTCGACGTACTTAATGAATTGGGTAATGACATTATGTGTTCGATGTGCTATTAGGATATTTACGGTCACCATGTGCGTTAGTCTGATGATGTCCCCGAAGTGAGTTCATGAAGGAATATTATGCTAAACCCTGCAGGTGGATTTATTCCGGCATAATATGAATGCTATGAGCGAGCGCTAGCTTCGGTAATATAATATATTAATTAATTCTTGATTATTAGTGATCGAATTAATTAATGGACATTATATCTTAAACATGGGGAGGTAAATCGGATAATTATAATAAGGAGTCTCAAATGTAATTTGGGATAGGTAAAGGGAGTGCAATAATATTATTGTGGTGGACTTTAATATTATTAATATATTAATTGTGGGGTTGCTCCACAGTATTAATATATTAGAAGCCCTTATCCTATTCTCCTTAGGATCCCTACTGTAGCTCTATATATACAGCATTAGGCTCATGGAAGAAGGAGAGAATCCCATAATCAAAAACGTCCGCCCCCCTCTCTCTCTCTCTCTCTTCCAAGGAGTTGTTCTATTTCTTGTACTCCACTGATACAATATCTAGATAGTTGTTTGAGAATACAGTCGAAGATCTTAAGGTATATACGGGATTCCAATCAAATCTATCATCCATCCAAACCGGAGACCAAAACCAGCAAGTGACCATACCACGACGACCAGGACGACCAGTCGGAGAGATCGCCGCCAGCCGCCGCCGCACGCGCCCACACGCGCCGCCGGAAGATCCCAACTGCTGGAACTTACACGCGCACGTGAGAGCGCGTGAACCCTCTGATTTCTGATTGGTCAACGCCGTTGACTTCACCGTGACGCCAGCGTCCTCGATTGGTCAAGTTCGTTCGATTCCGAGAAGATTTGATTTGCGGTCATCTGTTCGGGCCAAGCAGATCTACATAAATTTTAAGCCGTAAGTTTTCTACATCAAACCTTTAGATCCGCTGCGCATAGGTTTATGTTGAATGTTTGTCCGTGATTTGTGCATATTGAGATCCTCATGGGTTCCAACAATTGGTTCAGAGCACGAGGTTAATCCGTTATGTACAAGATTCGGATTAAACGGCTTATATTGTCTATGTGTGCTCAAGCGCAGCCATATATATTGGATTATTTGCATAACTTGGTTTTGCAGGAAGTAGCTAATCCACTATTATGGCCACCTTTATATGTTGTTATGCTTAACTGATGGTTGGTTGTATGGTTTTAAATTTGTTTTTAAAGCCTCGGGATTGTCGAGGAATTATGGATGAATGCTTGTATTTATTGCCTGGGGGTTGACCGGATAGTTTAATTTATTAATAGAAAGCATGTACATCCACTCGCTGGATCTAGGAATCGATTTATGTAATTTTGTAAATTATATTTTTCGAATTGTGATCGACCGTTGAAGACCGGGCCTTTACAAAGATCCAAAGAGCCTCGACGGACAAAGCAAGGAAGAAACCGGAGCCGGGAGCCAAGGCTGGCCGGCGCGGCCTCGGCTGGCAGCTTGGCAACATCCATGGTGGAGGTTTTGTGGAACTTGCAGTACAAGTCAACCAGGATTCTACTGCAGTGGGAGTTCCAGTTGGTTTAGGAAAGAAATCCTAATCCAAGAATAATAAATATTTAATTGGCCATAATAGTGGATATTTATTTATGGCATTAATTATTTATTTTTTTATTCATGCATGGAATTAATTTTTGCCTTGTGTGCATAGGGTTATTTAGAATTGCATGAATATATATTAAAAATCCTCTTTTAAATACTATGTTGAGAAGGATATTTAAAGTTAAGATAATTTTAAATTCCTAAGGCCTCCATTTGTAATTTGTTGGTAAATCAATTAATTGATAGTGTGGGCTTCCTCGAGGATGACATTACTTAAAATTAATTGAAGGATAATTATCAGAACGAATTTCTAAATTTAGACGGTTAGAGGAAAACGAATGAGAGCATACGGGTCACCCCGAGGTGAACGTACAATCGATTTTGACGACCTTAGGATCGAGAAATGGGATTCACTTAGAATGCGATTCATTTCATAATCCCCCGAGGGGTCCCTGATTTTTATTGCATGGCCAAACGGTGACCGATTATTAATTTCATTCGTCATGAAATTGGTTTTGACTAATGGAAATTAATGGGTTCTGGAAAAACCCTTCTTTAAAGAAACAAAGAATTAGTAGAGTTGCCCGAGCATCATACTAAATTCTCAAGGTTTAAGGATATCGGTGAATTGAAGTTAGTATTGTTTTGAGGATGTCAATATTAACAGTTAAATTCAAAATGTTTAATCAGCAAAATATTTTCGTAATTCTCATGTTTGTTCATCATGTCGTTCAATCCGTTGTCTGTTATCCTAAAAGAAAATCAACTCACCGGTCCTAATTACATTTATTGGAAAAGGAACTTAGACATAATGCTGACTGCTAAAAGCTATAAGTATGTGCTAACTGAGGCTTGTCCTGATGTGCCGGCTGATAATGCCCCAGATGAGGAGAAACAGGAGTATGCTCGGTGGAAGAAGGCTGATGAGATGGCGAAGTGTTACATTCTGGCTTCTATGTCAAATGTCCTTCAACATCAGCATCAGTCAATGGCCACTGCTGCAGATATGCTTCTGAACCTCAAGGAACTGTTTGGACATCAGTCGAGGGCTGCAAGACAAGAGGCTTTAAGTGCTCTGATGAACAAGCGCATGGCAGAGGGTACACCCGTAAGGAAGCATGCTCTCAAGGTCATGGTGCAGCTGAATGAGCTAGAGGTTCTTGGAGGTTTTATTGACGGGGAAACCCAGGTCGATATCATGCTCCAATCTCTGCCGAAGAGTTTTGATCAGTTCCGATTGAACTATAACATGCACAAGATGCATATGGCTCTTCCAGAACTGTTGTCAGAAATCCAGTCGGCTGAGGCCTTGTTCACTCAGAAATTAGTTGTGATGGTTGCCGGGCAAGCCGGACCTTCCAGGCCTCACAAGGGCAGGAAGAGGAAGAAGGCTACAGGAAAGGCAAAGGCACAGAGCACCCAGTTAGTGCCTAAACAGGCTGTGGCAAAGAAGCCGAAAGGTAGATGCCACGAATGCAATAAGTCAGGGCAATGGAAGGTCGATTGTCCTCTCCTCAAGAAGGGCAAAGAAGGTAACTCTCATACTTTTGTCATAGAAACATGTTTAGCGGTTGTATCTACCAGTACCTGGTGTGTAGATACTGGAGCCACTGATCATGTCTGCAATTCTTTGCAGGGGTTCCAGGAAACCAGACGGCTTAGAAATGGAGAGATTACAGTCTACATGGGCAATGCTATGAAAGTAGCAGCAGTTGCAGTGGGAGTAGTTACTTTAGTATTTGATGCTAGTATTTTGGTTTTGAACAATTGTCTTTTTGTTCCATGTTTTAGGAAGAATTTAATTTCAGTTTCTAAACTCGTTTTGAATGGTTATTCAGTTTCGTTTAATAACTCAGTTGTTATTCGTTATGGTAATCATTTGATTTGTTCTGGTTCAATGGTTCGCAATTTATATGTTCTGAAACCAAAGTCTCCCACACTCCAACAAAATGAATCGAATAATGTCTCGACTAAAACTAATAAGAGAAAAGAGTCTTCGATGAATCATGCATATCTTTGGAACCTTAGGCTTGGGCACATCAACCTTAGGAGGATTCAAAGGTTGGTATCTACTGGGCATCTTGGTCCAGTAGAAGATCATTACCAGACCTGCGAGTCCTGCCTAGAAGGTAAGATGACCAAGAGGCCGTTTTCGGCAAAGGGGCGAAGGAGCCAAGAAGTGCTAGGATTGATTCATTCTAATTTGTGAGGTCCTATGTCGATCCAAGCTAGAGGAGGCGATGAGTATTTCGTCACTTTTATTGATGATTATTCTAGATATAGGTACATTTACTTGTTGCACCGCAAGTCCGAATGCTTTGAAAAATTCAAGGAGTATAGGACAGTTGTGGAGAAACAACAAGGTAAAAGTTTCAAGTGTCTTCGATCTGATCGAGGAGGCGAATACCTCTTTGGAGAGTTTAGGACATACCTATCAGAAACAGAGATTGAATCCCAGCTGACTACACCCAGCACGCCCCAGCAGAACGGGGTTGCAGAGCGAAGAAACAGAACTCTTATGGAAATGGTTAGGTCGATGATGAGTTATTCGAAGTTACCAGATTCGTTCTGGGGATTTGCATTAGAGACAACATGTTACATTCTGAATGCTGTTCCTTCAAAATCAGTAGACAATACTCCTTATGAGTTATGGAAAGGGCGCAAGCCTAGTTTCTCACAAATTCGAATTTGGGTTACCCTGCACATGTCTTAGTGCAGGAGGCTGGCAAGTTGGAGAAACGATCAGAAGTGAGACTGTTTGTCGGCTACTCCAAGGAAACGAAAGGTGGTTTATTTCATAGTCCTGAGGATCAGAAGGTGATTGTTAGTACGAACTCTAGATTCTTGGAAGAAGACTATATCATAGATCATAAGCCCAGTAGTAAACTTGTCCTAGAGGAGTTAGGGAGAGATATCGATAGTTCCCCACCGAGTGCGCAAGTAGATACATCACATAGTACTGCAACACGTAACACTGATAGTGTGCCAGTACAGACGGTACCTCGTCGTAGTGGGAGGGTTTTTACACAACCCAACCGATGGATAGGTCTTGGAGAGTCACCGGACTCAGTTCCAGGAGACCTAGAATCGGACCCAAGAACTTATGACGAGGCACTCCAAGATAGAGATTCAAATTCGTAGAAGGTTGCAATGAAAGCTGAGATGGGGTCTATGGACACCAATCAGGTCTTGGATCTTGTAGAACCACCTGATGGGCTACGTCCCATTGGATGCAAGTGGGTTTACAAGCGAAAGTAGGGATCAGATGGAAAGGTGGAAACCTTTAAAGCTAGGCTTGTTGCGAAAGGTTATACCAAGAAAGAGGGTATCGATTATGATGAAACCTTTTCGCCAGTAGCTATGCTTAAATCCATTCTTAGCTGTAGCCACTCATATGGATTATGAAGTCTGGCAGATGGATGTTAAGACGGCTTTCCTTAATGGGAACCTTCAGGAAGACATCTATATGCAGTAACCAGAAGGATTGATTGCAAAAGGGCATGAGCACTTAGTTTGTAAGCTTAATCGGTCCATTTATGGACTGAAGCAAGCTTCAAGGTCTTGGAATATTCGGTTTGATGAGGTAATCCAGTCATATGGATTCAGCCAATGTCCGGATGAGCACTGTGTATACAAGAAGATTGGTGGAAGCGTGGTGGTGTTTCTTGTGCTATACGTGGATGACATACTTCTTATTGGCAACAACAAGGATTTGTCGGACGTAAAGGCATGGTTGTCTAAGCAGTTTGATATGAAGGACTTGGGTGAAGCAGGACACATTCTTGGTATCAAGATCATTCGTGATCGTGAGAAGAGAATGATGTGCTTATCCCAGTCTTCATATATAGATACTGTCTTGGCCAGATTTAGTATGCAGAACTCTAAGAGAGGTACATTACCTTTCAGACATGGAGTACCTTTATCTAAGGAGTTGTCTCCTAAGACAACTGAGGAGATAGAGGACATGAAGACAGTTCCTTATGCTTCGGCAGTAGGAAGTCTCATGTATGCAATGCTGTGCACTAGGCCTGATATTAGCTACGCCGTTGGCATGGTAGCGAGATATCAAAGTAATCCAGGAAGGGAACATTGGGCTGCGGTGAAACATATACTCAAGTACCTGCGAAGGACTAAGGAGTACATGTTAGTTTACCGTGCAGACAGTTTGTTTACGCTGGGTTACAGCGATTCTGATTTTCAGTCAGATAGGGACGAAAGTAAGTCAACCTCAGGTTATGTGTTTACCTTGGGAGGTGGAGCCATTTCATGGAGGAGTGCTAAGCAGAAGTGCGTAGCAGACTCCACTATGGAAGCCGAGTACATCGCAGCCTCTGAGGCAGCGAAAGAGGCCGTTTGGCTAAGAAACTTCTTGGTGGACTTAGAAGTGATTCCGAGTTTGCCACGTGTTATTACCGTGTACTGTGATAACAGTGGTGCAGTAGCAAACTCAAGGGAACCACGAGCCCACAGAGCAAGCAAAACACATAGAGCGAAAATACCACCTTATCAGAGATATTGTGGCAAGAGGAGAAGTTGAGATCACCAAGATTGCATTAGAAGACAACCTAGCTGATCCTTTTACAAAGATTTTGCCGGAGAAGGTCTTCGCCAAACACGTAGAGGGAATGGGAGTCAAATGTATGGTGATAAGATCGATATAGGTCTTTTAGGATACGGATTGATAGGACTATACTAGTAAAGTGGCAGCTTTAAGTATAAGTGGGAGATTGTTGGTGTTATATACTTAAGCTTTGCTTTAGTGGATATTACACTTGTTATTTCTTGATGAATGAGAATTATGTTTGGTTAAATAAGTTCCACGTTCTGTTGTTTTGCATGTAGATAAGTGGGTCGTCATCGGGCGTACCGAAATAACGCATATAACATCAGATTACTAACACTGACCAAAAATCACAGCAAAACACAAAGCCCATAATTTCAAATCGACATTTGATAAGCCTACATATACTATTTCGACCTGAAATTTTTACACCACATATTATACCAACAGAGGGTCATACAATTCAATTTTCACAATAATCGGACCAACACATGCTATATAATGATTTTTCAAAAGTTCAGTAGCAATATTTGATTCAAAAATGCATAAATGACCAATTACTCAACAACCAGGTCTAAGGCCTTCACCAAGAGGCCAAAGACTTCAAATGTTCCAATATTCCACAGCCCTAATCACGACTCACTCACAATTCACATGCTTTCACAAATAACGAACATAATACGCAATTAAATGATCATATTTCAAACCCTAACATTTAAATTCATCCAAAGCTTAACACATATATCACATACACATATAAAAATAAGGGGGTTCTAAGCCTTGTATCGTTCTCGGGGAATTTTAACGAAACAAGGGCCGAACGGAGGGGTTGCGATCGCGTGGAGAAGGCCTGTGGGTCACTGGGCGCGCCTGCGGGCTTCGGGGGGATGCTGGACGGCGACAGGGAGCACGAACGGCGCTGGCCTGGAAGTGAACGAACGACCGCTACATGCGAACAAGGCGCGATGAGGAGCAGGTCTATGGAGGCGGGCAGCAATCGCGATGCTCGACGGTGATGGCAGCGTCCTGGGAAGCGTTGAACGACGATGGAGGCGACTCACGACGATGGATTGGGGCGATGTCGCGATGGCCACAGGCCGATGAGCGATGGCCACGATCGGAGAAAAAGAAAAAAAAAAAAAGAGAGAGCGAGAGAGATGAGACTGAGGGAGAGAGTGGGGAGAGAAAAAGGCTGCGGGGAGAAAGATTTTTGACGAGGGAGGAGTCCAATCTCTCCTATATATAGAGCTAGGTCTTTGACCACATATCTTAGTTAACGAGCTATCCAAGTGAGAGAGTAAGAGAGGGGGTCGGTCGGGTTGGGCGCGGGCGCGGGTCGCGGTTAAACGACTTAGGCCGGCTAGCCTCGGTTAACACTAAGGAAAATTTTATCGGGTTCGGTTCGACACAATATAAATAAATAAAAATAATATTGGCAATTACATTTATAATTCACATTTTTAATATTTATATAAATTTACAAAAAGCAACAACAATTCATTTAGGCAATTAGACAGTTAAATATAAAACAACACATAATAATAATAATATTAATGATAATAATAGTAATAATAATAATAATAATAATAATAATAATAATAATAATAATAATAATAATAATAATAATAATAATAATCCATTTATTCATAAACGAACGGGGCGTTACAGTCATCTTCAAGTTCCGGCCATTGTTGCATTCTAATTGACTTGCAGGTGCTGTGGTATATGAATATGCCCTATTGACTGTCCTCCGATTGTTGATGAAATTCCACAAAAATGTAGAATGACTTGGTGATAAGCTGAGTTATTTGGATTTTGGGGTCCCATAATAGAAGAAGTCCTCCACTCATTCCTTGTGGGTCAACTATGGCCATTCTGCCTTCATACCCGAGTTTCTTGCCAACAGATTTTACAAACCCATTATTTTTCTTTGTCTCTAAAAGAAAAACAGAAGTGGGTGGTGAGTCCTTATTGACTCTCGAATTTGGGAAATTGTAGAGGGCCCACCCAGCCCTATACAGTTCCACATCGCAACTTGCATGGTTCACTTGGGTGCCACTCAAGGCTGGCAACCCCCACCTTCTTCTGCTCCATTTTGATTTTCTTCGAACTTTCTTGTTGTTGAGAAATGGGTTCATCTTTGTCTGGACTGGGTTTGTCTGCACTTTTCCTGGTCCTTTTACCAATTGTTGCTTTGGATGATGAGGCAGGATTCTCATTTTGTCTCTGTAACCGACCATCTTTGGTGCTTTGTCTTTTCCAAGTTTTGAGTTTGCCCTTGGGATCTGTTGGAGGGGAAAGGTTCAGATTTTGATTTGTTGGTATGGTTAACTGCATTTGGGAGGTAGTTGTGTTGGCTTCTTTGGTTGGTGGTTGTTGTTCTAGATTAGAGGTTTCAACCTCCATGTGAAGAATGGGTGTTGGAGCATTTGAGGACAAGGATGTTTTTTTAGGAGTGTGGGTAATTTGGTGGTCTGAGTTGCAGTCTTCGGAGTCTGGGATAAAATGATGATAGTCCATGCTCTTGCTGGTTGATGCTTTTTGAGAGGTGTTGGGTGTGTGTGTGTAGGAGTGGTTGGGAAATTTTGATGGGGAGGGCTTCTTGAACCTGAGCCAGAAACTTCTATCTAATTAGTGCCATCCACTGCCTTTAGACAATCGTCGTATTTGCCCTCTTTAAGGGACTTGTTACTGATATCCTCTAACCTTTTGGGGCAGGTTTTGTCTAGATGTCCTATGAAGCCACAGTAATGGCAAAGATTGAGAAGTTCTTCAAATTTGAAACTTACATTTACTAGTTGATCCTCAAGTCTAATACAGGAACAACGAGGTAGGGATTCTTCGCGGTTCAAGGTGACTATGAGTCGAAGAATTCTTCCCCCATGGTTACCCAAGCTCACCATAACCACATTTTTGACATTTTTGAAGATTCCCCTAATTTTTTGGCCAACTTTTTTGCTCAACCAGTTAAGAGGAATGTTAAGAACTTGAACCCAGATGTTTAGCTCTGTGAAGCATGGGTGACTGCTGGATAACTTATCTTACCATTCAGAGAGGATTAGATACTGGTTTTGGAAACTCCAGTGCGTTCCACTGGCTACCTTCTTGAGATCTTCTTTACTTTGGAAGATAAATTGGAAATAGTTTGGGGCCAATTCTTTCACTTCCATTGACTGGGTTATCTTCCAGATTTATCTCATTACTCGTTTAACTCCTATCCAGCTTGCTCGCCGGTCTCCGACGACTTTACGAAAGAGGCTTCTGCTACACTCGTCTGCACTGAGTTTAATATTCTCTTGGGCGATATCAATAATCGATGCTTCTTTGTCTCAAAGATAAAAGCTTTGCAATCTGTCTGCAAGATCATCGTCGTGGCTTGCTTTGAATCTATCATCCATTTTTCTGAAAATACTTGAAAATAGGATTAGAATTTACACTAGCTGATTATTGGTAGGGATTTAGGGAAGAAAAAATATCAGAGGGGAAGAGGGATTGAGGGTAGAGTGAATATCAGGAAATGAAATTGCAGAAATTGGATCAAAATGGCGTGATTTGAGGGAGAAGGGAAGAAAAGTTACGCTCTCAATCGAGAGAATCGGGCCTTGCTCTCAACGAGAGAATACAAATGTAAAGAAAAGTTAAATTACAACCTTTTCATGTTTGTTTGCAAATTTTTTGTAATCTAATTCCACACTCAAAATGTCTCATTTTGATGTCTGGTATATCTATTCATTTTTTTTTTTTTTTGTTCGATTTAAAATTGTTACGTTATTTTTGAATCATCTCTATTGCATCATCCGGCTAAAATCATAGATGAGCTGCAAAAGAAAGATTAGCTCAACGACTACAAAAAGGTCAAATTTTTATTTTCTTTTATTGATCTTTAAAAATTTTCATGTAATTTGTAGATCTGTTATTTTTTATGCTGGATATGTTAATTATTTTGTAACGCCCCATTTTATTTTAAAGAATTTACCGAATTTATTTATAAAAATCAGAGTTATTTTTTCACAGAATCCCAATTTAAAACATTGATTATCAAGTGGCACTACTTAACTACCAACAACAATTAAACAAATAAAAACAAGTATAATGAACCTACACATGCATAACTAACAGTTATATAAATCAAATCGACTTATTCCATAATTCCAAAATCATCTAGAGAGCTTAACATAATCAACGGTTCATCCAAACATAATCGTGGTACTAAAAGCGGAAGCATAAATATTCTAACATAACAACAAGTAGTTTCAACAAGATAAATAACATGCGGAAGCAAGAGACACTAATAAGCAACAACGAATGACCACCATGAGATCGTCTTCTCGTCGTGCCATCCATGATGAGCAGGTGGGGGTGAGCACATATGGAATCCGTGGTGCTCACAACTATGCAATAAACGATAATTAATATAAAACATTAATCACAAGATAAGACATGTATGGTCGCAGCATGTGTAACACCCCACTTTGATTTTACAGAAATTTCGAATTTTCCAAAAACCAGAAT
>CACSLK010028802.1:533274-551577 GCA_902706635.1 Striga hermonthica | reverse complement strand
ACAAAATGCCAAAGGAGATGCACGGATTCAAAGACAATGTTGGGAGAATCTCTTGACCAAGACACCACATGGAGCACACGGATAACTCTTATACACACGGCCTAGAGGACCATGTGCACGGCAATTGCATACAATGTGCACGGCTTAACACATGAACTTGAACAAAAATATACTAACACTTGCACATAACACATATATGCACGGCATTGACATGAGTGGATTAAAATCCGAACACTTAATGCTAATTTCATGATTAATGAAAATTAATCACTTAATTATGTTTAATTATCCAATTAAACATAATGCTTAATTACCAAAATTATTTCGAACGTAAACGGTACGTCGAAAATAGTTTCTGGTAATTTCGACTGAAATAACTGAAAATAATTACTTCCGAAAAATAATATTGGAACTAAAAACATAATTTATACTGATAAAAAGTCGGGATGTTACATATAAGTACTCAATCACATAGAAATTTCTTAAGCCTAATACACTTGAATAGGGTTTGAAAATATCTTGACCGAATTTACTCAATTTCGGTCGAAACTTGACTTCTAAATTAATTTAAATATTCTTTATTTCAAATAATTAATCCCGACTAATAATGTTCGTTTATAAAATAAACATTTCGGGAACTAATTATCGAAACTAATTCAGTTATTGGAAACTAATTATCGAAACTTAAAGTCGAACTTATTGGCTCGAAAGCTGAAATGAGCAATATTAACAAAAAGGAAATTGGTTCAACTTCGGAACTAAATACATCATTTTATTAAAAAAAACTGGACTATTACAATCTACCCTCCTAAAAATATTTCCGTCCTCGGAAATACGAAACTGGACATATATACAGAATACAAGAAAAAGTATATGCATTTAAAATTCAAAATCAGGAAAACGAGCTCTAATGTCAGCTTTGCGCTCCCAAGTGGCATCGGATTCACCGTGGCCATTCCATCTAATATGTACGAGGGGAATATCTCAGTTCTGGAGCCGATGAACTCTACGTCGAAAACTGCTACCGGTTGTTCCTCGTACGATAAATCTGGCTGAATCTGAATCTCGCTATGCTGAAGAATATGATTTGGATCGCACATGTATTTATGTAACATAGATCCATGAAAAACATTATGTACATTGGATAGCTCAGGAGGCAAGGCTAAACGATAGGCTACTTCGCCCACTCGGTCAAGAACTTCGAACGGGCCGATTAAATGAGGATGTAACTTTTGTCTCTTCTCGAATCAAATGATCCCTCGGAATGGTCGAACTCTCAGAAAGAATCATTCTCCATCCTCGAACTGAATATCTCGTCGGTGTTTGTCGACCGATGACTTATGCCAACTCTGAGCTGTCTTGAGCCTCTGTCTGATCAACTCTACTTGCTCAACTGTTTCCTCGATCATCTTCGGATCGAGTACTTGACGTTCGCCAACATCGTCCCAGTAAAGGGGTGAACGATATTTACGACCATGAAGTGCTTCGTAAGGAGCCATCTGGATCGACGCCTGATAACTATTGTTATAGGTGAACTCGACTAATGGCAAATTCGACTCCCACTTGGCACCTCTGTCTGCTGGTAAATCTGGGATCTCGATCTGACACAATAGTAACGTGCAATCTATTTAGTCGAATGATCCCATGGGTATAAATATCGGGCAACTACTCCATCGACATAGTCATCGTCACAGGAAGGAAATGTGCGACTTTTGTCAATCTGTCCACTACTACCCAAATCGCGTCGTGGTGCTCGGACGACCTGGGTAGCCCCGTAACGAAATCCATCGTGACTTCCTCCCACTTCCACTTTGAAATCTTAAGTGGTTGTAGAAGGCCCAACGGACTCTTGTGCTCGGCCTTGACTTGCTGGCAGACCAAACGCTTCTTCACGAAATTGGCTACGTCTTTCTTCATTCTCCGCCACCAAAATGACTTTTTCAAGTCGTGGTACATCTTTGTGTTGCCGGGGTGAGCTAAATAAGGCGCGGTGTGTGCCTCTGTCAAAATATCCTTCTGTAAAGCCTCGACTTTTGGCACCATGATCCTTCCTCTGAACTCCAAGGCTCCATTTGTCCCTCCAAAAAAACCCTCGATTCCTCTAGCGTGAACTTTGTCTTTGAAAAAATGATCAAAAGCCTACTCCCGCCGGATTCTATCTCTTGAAGTGGGCTGAATCTGCAGAGAACTGACACTCCTCGTGATCTCTGCAGGAAGTGACTCGACGATTAGAATCTGTATCCAGGAAAATTCTCGGACAAGTTGGTTTTGCTGAGTAATAGAACAAGTCAATTCACCCTTTACCTTTTGGCTTAGGGCATCAGCTACAATGTTTGCCTTCCCCAGATGATACGGAATCGTCCAGTCGTAATCTTTAACAAGCTCTAACCAACGTCGCTGACGCATGTTGAGCTCTTTTTGCGTGAAAATGTACTGCAGACTCTTGTGATCAGTATAAATCTCGCACCGACCGCCATATAAACAATTCCGCCATATCTTAAGTGGGTGTACCACTGCAGCCAACTCCAAGTCGTGCGTAGGATCGTTCTGCTCATGGGGTTTCAACTGACGTGAAGCGTACGCTACAAACTAGACATCCTGCATAAGTACACACCCCAAACCCTGTCTCGAAGCATCACTAATGATGGTGAAACTCTGAGAAGGATCTGAAATAGTCAGCAATGGTGCGTTCGTAAGCCTGTTTTTAAGCTCCTGAAAGCTTGACTCACAACGATCTGTCCATTCGAACTTCACAGACTTCCTCGTCAACAAGGACAAATGGAGGGAAATCTTCGAAAATCCCTCAACAAATCTGTGATAATAACCTACTAGACCGAGGAAACTACGAACCTCAGACGGATTCTTTGGCGCTGACTAGTTCTGAACTGCAGCAATTTTTTATGGATCAACTTCAATACCTACCTGAGTAATAATGTGGCCAAGAAAAGCCACTTGCTGCAGCCAAAATTCGCATTTAGAGAACTTAGCATATACTTTTTCTCGTCTAAAGGTCTCAAGAACAACCCTCAGATGCTCTTCATGCTACTTATGGCTCCTGGAATAAATCAAAATGTCATCAATAAACATGATAACAAATTGATCTAGGAATGGATGGAATACACGGTTCAACAAGTCCATGAACACCGCTGGGGCATTGCTGAGACTGAACGGCATAACCACGAACTCGTAATGACGGTATCTGGTTTGGAAAGCTGTGTTGGCGATATCTGACTCCTTGATCTTCAACTAATGGTAACCTGAGCGTAAATCAATCTTAGAAAATACACAGGCTCCCCTCAGCTGGTCGAACAAGTCGTTAATTCTAAGAAGCGGACACTTGTTTTTCTCTGTCAACCGATTAAGATTCCGGTAATCAATACACATTCGCATAGAACCGTCCTTCTTCTTGACGAATAGAACCGGTGCTCCCCATGGTGAAACACTCGGTCGAATAAAACCGAGTTTCAGCAGCTTTTGGATCTGAGTCTTTAACTCAGGTAATCCTTTTGGTGCCATTCTATACGGCGCCTTAGATACTAGTCCGGCTCTTGGTATAAGTTCAATGGAAAACTCCACTTGTCGGCTGGTCTTCCGTACCTATCTCTGAGAATAACACCGGACTGAGCACGACAGCAAAAGGATTATAGGTTTCCTTCTTCTTTTCTTCCTTCTACTTCTAGCTCTTTGGCTTAGATTATTGCAATTGCTCAGGATACCCTTTTCTCTAAAGGGTGTCACAGGGTGTGGGGGTAGAAGCTGATCTGGAAACACATCCACAAACTCACCAACGATAAGAATTTTATGAGGTGTCTGTGCTTTTGATTTGTCTCCGACAAGGCTCACTAGGTACCCCTGGCAATCACCTCGTCGTAAGATCTTTTTGGCTTTCGCCATGGAAATGATATGAGGCAAAGTACGAGTCCTGGTACCGAAGAAAGTGATCTGGTCGTCCTCCGGAAGATGAAGGGTAATCTCCTGGTCGTGACAACAAATATCTGCATGAATACGGGTTAGCCAGTCCATACCGAGAATGAGGTCAAAATCCCTCATCTCGATGATATATACGTAGGTAGTCAAGATACGGCTGCCGACAGAAAGGCTGAGACTTTCGGCTTTCGCATTGGTTACTATCTTTCTTCCTGAGGCTAAATCCACCTCGAGAGGATCGACAATGCTAACAGAACGAACCTCAATGGCAACAAGACATCGGTGTGATATGAATGAATAAGTCGCTCCGGTGTCGAATAATGCGAAAACATGAACATTATTTAGAATAATCATCCCAGACATGGTACTTGGGTGCTGCTCTGCTTCGGACTGATCGACGGCATAGACACGGGCCTGCTGCCTCCCTCGCTGCTGCTGCTGGGGCTGTGTCGGGAGCTGTTGCCTGGGCTACTATTGTTGTTGAGGTTGTTGTTGTTGTTGTTGTTGTTTTTGTTGTCGCTCTGGGCAGTTAATATGGGCATGTCGGGCCTTCGACAGTAGTAACAGATATTCTGGCCCGTAAGACACTCTCCACGGTGACGACGTCCACATGTAGCGCAAGGTGGGGTCGGCTGTTGTCTGGGGCGGTTCCTCCGTTCGTCCTGAAATCCTCTTCACATCCTCTTTCCTTTGTTCTTCGACTGTTGGGCAGCTACTGGTTCGGCAGGTGGTGCGGGTAGCGGTTGGGCAACTGGTTGCACTGGAATCTGAATGGCCCCTCTCCGGATACTTGCGTCTATCTCCTGGGCCCTATTAACGGTATTAGCATAGGTTTAGATGCCGTGGCCAACTATGTTGTGACGAACTACTGGTAAAAGTACGTCAATAAAACGCCTCGATCTCTTCTCCTCCGAATCCAACAACTCAGGAACGAAGAATCGAAGTCGAGTAAACTCACGTTCATACTCGTCCACTAAACGAGCACCCTGTTTAAGTGCCAGGAACTGACGCTCAAGATCTGCTCGATAATATGTTGGATAATACTTCTCGCGCATCATCTCCTTGAATCGAAACCGCGTACAGTGTTCTTTCTCACTGGGACGCATTCCCAGTAGGCATTCCACCAAAGGCGTGCGTCGCCAGTCATCTGGATCTGGGCACAAAATACGCGGTAACGATCGGGACAATCCATGACCTCAAAGATCATCTCGAGGCCCTGGATCCATTCATCGACAAGTTGGGGATCTCCTGACTGGAAAACTTCTCAAGATGGTAGTCGCGAAAGTGGGCAACTACGGTGGACTGTGGGATCTCTTGGTGATCCTGATCTCTACGTCGTGCCATCTGTATAGTCAAATGCTCAATTTGATCAAACATAGAGATATAGCACAACTAAATTATACTAACTGATTAATTAGGCACACAAATCTCTTGACGAGTCGCCAATTCAACCCGAGGAAACTAGAATCGAATTGTCGGACAGACTGGAATAAACCAACTATATCCTAAAAAATACTCTATTACTGACTCGAGCATCCATACTGATTTTTATGGTTGGATATCTGACACCCTACTGAGCACAGACTATACCATTTGTTTATTACTTCTCAAGATGGTAATCGGCGAGGCGTGAGCGTGGCGTGGTCGGGTTTTGTGAAAACTTTCTAACTTACTGAAGTATTCAGATACACAAAAACGTGCTCTGATACAAATTGTAAGACCCTGCTATCTTACTAATATCAGAGTCAATTTTTCACAAAATATGTTCTAAAAATACTTATTAATTTGCTTAATCATAATTCGGGATGTTACTAAAAACCTTTATGTTCTGAAAAAACCCATTATCTTTTTCTGAGTTTAAATGTAAAGATAACAGTTTTTATTTAGTCAAACTATCATGTAATACTGTACAAAATCGGACTGATAAATCAGATCAAAATATGAAAACCAACATGCGAGTTTGTAAAACTATAAGTGTCAGCGGAAGTAAAAAACATGGCAAAATATATACAACAAAAGTCTGCATAATGGCATCTATCCAAGTCCACGACCACGAACTACTAGATGAGCTCACACCTCTGGACCGACACTGTGATCTGAAAAAGAGAAAAGAGTGGGGGCGTGAGCACTAAAAGCCACTGTGCTCCGCAGAAACCCATACTAAAGTAAACAACAATAATAATTGCAATATCATGATCAATAGTATATATAACTGAAACTGATACTGATACTGAAAATGCTACTGATCAACAGTATATAATCTGAAACTGGATCAGAAACTGATCTGCCGGTGATACTGAGGGCCGAAAGCCTATGTGCACACTCTAGTGGGCAGATTACACCACTAGAACTTAGGATGTACTTACGTTAAGTAGCCACCCTAAGCGGAAACTGAATATACATACCTCGAACATGATATTTATAATTATACTCAATCTAATACTCAGTCTGAGTCCCCACCTGAACTGCTGGTTTTGAAAATGTAAATGCTGATTGGCTGCTGACTGTTCAAATTGTAAAAATATATTAATAAACAAATACTAAGTATTATGCTCAGACTGACTAAAAATAGCTGCTAAGATGCTCGACTCTAACTGAATATTTAACTGGAATAGTCTAGGGTTCTATTTTAACTTATTTTAAATTTGAACTGAACTGGTACTGCTATACTGAACTGACTGGACTCAAAACATAACTGAAATTGTGAACTAAACTCGAACCGGGTCAATAAATACTGAAAAATTCAATTGACTGATCTGGACCGGTCGGTTCACTAGCTGGCCGGATCGCCGACTTGCTGTGGCCGAGCGATCGGCCGCTGGCCTGGGCCAACCAGCTCGGTCCTGCGCAGGGCCTACTAGTGCCCTGACGCGGTCGCACGCGTGGATTAGGCGCGGCCTGGGCGCTGCCAGGCACTGCTGGCACCAGTCTGCGCATGATTGGACGTGACTTAGGTGCTGGCGGGTTCGACTGGCACAACGCGTGCGTAAGGAACGACCATCAAATTTTACTGGGCACAGCCGACGGCGACTGGCACTTGGACGCGCGACTGGTCATTGCCGAGCATGCTGGCTACGACACTGACGCGTACAAGCACTGCTGGGCGCTACTGTGCACCACGGACAGGTAACAGGGTACGCTGGCCACGCTGTTCGCGCGCACTAGTGCGACTGGTGCCATACGGGCGCTGTCGGGCGACCCTGACGGCACCCAGCGCTCGGGCGTGATGTTGGGCACTGGCCAAGGCCTACTACGCACGCTGGCGAGCTGTGGGGCACGCTGGCATGCGCTGAGACTCGACAGCGTGCGTTGGGGCACTGTGATGCGGAAGTGGGTTCCGAGCCCCGACGACAAGAAGATCCAAGAGGCGAGACGACCCGATGAGGCTGGGAAAAGGGCCAAAACGACACATGCATGGCCTAAAAGACGGGTACGAGCTTGTATGCAAAGCGCACGAGCACGTAAGGAGCGGCAAGGGTCGACTATACGAGGGTCGAGCATGAGAGGGTCAAAGCTCGTAGGTCGAGGGATAGCGCGCGACCAAGCACGAGGAGGAGTCCGCGGGTTGGACGTGCAATTACACGGGCCGGCCAATGAAGGTTGCGCAAAGAAAAGACGAGCATGGCGGAGTGGCGCGCAGGGGGAGGTTGTTGGGTGGATGGCGCGCGTGAGGGATTGCTATGGGTCAAGGAACGGATGCGCGAGTACATGCAGGTGGGCAGGTACGAGCCGACAGCGCGCATCGGGACTTGATGCGCGCGAGAGGACGAGCGAGCGAGAGGGTGCGTTCGAGAGGAGGAGCGACACGCGGACGGCGTGGGGTGCACGGGTGTATGCGGTAGGCGATCCGAGCACGGGAATTGGCGGAACGCGCTGGGCGACGCATGGGAAGCAGGCGTGGTGCGCTAGGCAAGCGAGTGGAGATGACGCGGGCGATGGCCTAGACCGCGTAGGCATAGGATTGCTGGACGATGAACGCGGGGCGCACGACGACACGCGCGAGGCACAAATCAAGATCAGGGTAGCAAGCCTAATCCTCGTAGGAATAGGCAAGGCGCGAATACTAATCCTCGCAGGAATAGGAAAAGCAGTTGAGTGCCGGAACGCGCGTGGGAGATCAGTGACGGGAGTAATCCTCAGAACATCAGGAAATGTAACCGGGAGCATATTCCTAGTAGGAATAGGAATAGTGGATATGGGCTCGAGGCATGATCCTACAAGGAATAGGAACGGCGCATGTGGGGCGCGAGGCCTTAAGCCTCGAGGCGAGAGGACATACATGGGCAAAGGCGGTGCAGCCCTAGTCCTCAAGGACTAGGGCAAGGCGTGAGGGCGACGCACACAATGAGGCAGCCGAAGGTTTGAGGCGTGTGGAAGACTTGGAGCTTCTAGAATTGCTTGGAGTGCAAGCCAAGCAATAGTATTTTGGTAGATTTAGGATTTTATTGCTTTCTAGTGTTAGGATTTTTATTATTGCAAGATTTAGGAGATCTAGTATAGTTAGGCTTAGATTTATTTTTGCAACTATAAATACCCCATGTACCTCATCATATTGACATGTTGAATGTCTTGAATTGAGTACTGAATTGGTGAGCCAATTTTGATGGGAACTTTATGTTCTAACGTGTGATAAACAAGGCCGTCAGTGCGTGTTTACATACAGTGTCGGAGAGAAGGCAATTAGAGCGTCTTGAAGTCATGGTATCTAGGAGAAGGCCGTAGTGCGTCTGTTAGATACACCTATCGTGGATAAACGAAGGCTCTAGTGCACGTTTATTCACAACCCGAATAGAGTAAAGACACGATCTGTCATCATTGGTGCTTTCATTGAGAGGTGTTGATCGTGTTCTTTATCTACCTATCTTTTCTTTTTTTTTTTTCGGTTTGCCTTTTGTTGAGGGACCGAATTTTTTTTTGTTTGGGTCGAAATTTTCGAATTTTTATTCGGATTTTTCAATTTTTCGTGTCTTTAAAAAAAAAAAAGTGTCATCTTGTTAGTCCTTTGTTTGATTTTTGTTCGGTTATTACCTTTTTTAGGGGCCGAATTCTCTTTGTTTTTTTCAATTATTTTAGTTTGAATTTTTGTTCGAATTTCTAGAGTCAAAAAAAAATCATGTTGTTCGAGCCATTAGTTGAGTGGGACCAAGAGGATCTCGAATATCTCGAAGGTTTGGAGAGGGAATTAACCCCTTGGGAGCAAGAGTATTTGGAGGAGATGTACGAGCAAAAGGAGGAGTATGAAAGACAACTCAAGATCATGGAGGAAGAGATCTTGCTCGTGGTCGAAGAGGGCCTTGGCGAGGAGACGTGCGTGGAGGACGAAGAGGGTGAAGCGGCGCACATCGATGGCGAGGCCGAAGGAGTCGAAGGGGCCGAGGTCATTGGTGCGATCTTAGTCGTGGGTGATGGTTTCAAAACGTGCGCGCGGGAACAGCGCGCGCAACACATCGAGGTCGTGGCCGGAGGATCCGAAGTGCTCGCAGTCGGAGAGGAGATGTTGGTCGTGGTCGAAGCGGGCCATGATGAGGAGGCGTACGCACAGTATGGTGTGGATACGCGTATGGTCGAAGAAGGAGTGCCCGAAGTTTGGATGGTCGAGGATGAGTCCTTGAGGACAAGGACATTCTTAATGGGGGCGGGAATGATGCGATAGTGGGTTCCGAGCCCCGACGACAAGAAGATCCAAGAGGCGAGACGACCCGATGAGGCTGGAAAAAGGGCCAAAATGACACATGTATGGCCTAAAAGACAGGTACGAGCTCGTATGCGAAGCGCACGAGCACGTAAGGAGCGGCAAGGGTCGACTATACGAGGGTCGAGCATGAGGGGGTCGAAGCTCGTAGGTCGAGGGATAGCGCGCGACCAAGCACGAGGAGGAGTCCGCGGGTTGGACGTGCGATTACACGGGCCCGCCAATGAAGGTTGCCCAAAGGAAAGACGAGCATGGCGGAGTGGCGCGCAGGGGGAGGTTGTTGGGTGGATGGCGCGCGAGAGGGATTGCTATGGGTCAATGAACGGATGCGCGAGTACATGCGGTGGGCAGGTACGAGCCAACAGCGCGCATCGGGACTTGATGCGCGCGAGAGGACGAGCGAGCGAGAGGGTGCGTGCGAGAGGAGGAGCGACACGCGGACGGCGTGGGGTGCATGGGTGTATGCGGTAGGCGATCCGAGCACGGGCATTGGCAGAACGCGCTGGGCGACGCATGGGAAGCAGGCGTGGTGCGCTAGGCAAGCGAGTGGTGGTGACACGGGTGATGACCTAGACCGCGTAGGCATAGGATTGTTGGACGACGAACGCGGGGCGCACGGCTACACGCGCGAGGCACAAATCAAGATCGGGGTAGCAAGCCTAATCCTCGTAGGAATAGGCAAGGCGCGAATACTAATCCTCGCAGGAATAGGAAAAGCAGTTGAGTGCCGGAACGCGCGTGGGAGATCGGTGACGGGAGTAATCCTCGGAACATCAGGAAACGTAACCGAGAGCATATTTCTAGTAGGAATAGGAATAGTGGATATGGGCTCGAGGCATGATCCTACAAGGAATAGGAACAGCGCATGTGGGGCGCGAGGCCTTAAGCCTCGAGGCGAGAGGATATACATGGGCAAAGGCGGTGCAGCCCTAGTCCTCAAGGACTAGGGCAAGGCGTGAGGGTGACGCACACGATGAGACGGCCGAAGGTTTGAGGCGTGTGGAAGACTTGGAGCTTCTAGAATTGCTTGGAGTGCAAGCCAAGCAATAGTATTTTGGTAGATTTAGGATTTTATTGCTTTCTAGTGTTAGGATTTCTATTATTGCAAGATTTAGGAGATCTAGTATAGTTAGGCTTAGATTTATTTTTGCAACTATAAATACCCCATGTACCTCATCATATTGACATGTTGAATGTCTTGAATTGAGTATTGAATTGGTGAGCCAATTTTGAGGGGAACTTTATGTTCTAACGTGTGATAAACAAGGTCGTCGGTGCGTGTTTCCTTACAGTGTCGGAGAGAAAGCCATTAGAGCGTCTTGAAGTCACGGTATCTAGGAGAAGGTCGTAGTGCGTCTGTTAGATACACCTATCGTGGATAAATGAAGGCCCTAGTGCGCGTTTATTCACAACCCGAATAGAGTAAAGACACGATCCGTCATCACACTGTTGGCTGACGGTATATGCGCATGCTGCAAGGCGGCTAGGAGCTCCGGGCGCTGCCTACACTCGCTACGCACTGCGAGCACTGGACGAACACAGGCTAGCTGCGTGCTGCCGTGCGTTACTTGCGTACGCTATGTGTGCCTACGCACACATCCGCTGGCGGAACGCTACTGGGCTCTGCGGCACGATGATGAAGGTTCGTGTGTGCGCTCAACTCGTTTGCCTCGAACAAAGCTTCGCCACGGCTTCACTCTCAATGATAGGTGTGATTAACTCGAGTCTTAGACTCGTTTCTCACAAATTTGAGTTCACTCGGTAATTAGCCTTGCTACCTCTGTTGTATGATAAAACTATCACAAATTCTAAACACACGGTTTTGCTCTTACGAACTATTTTCTATTCATCCATCAACTATATGAAAAACAATAAGGGAAGACCATTATTTATAGATCCTAACAAATCTATTCCTACTCTAGCTAGAACTCTTAATTAAAGCAAGTAAATATTAAATCCTAAACATATTAGATCTTCTAAGGCAACAAGGAAAGTAAATATCTACAAGAATCCTAAATAACTAGAAATTCTTGATCTCCAAGTTGCTTGATGCTCAAGTCGCCGCCCAAGACCTAGCCACCCTACCGCGCACCGCCTCGATTGCGTATTCCTCGTCGCGCGCGGATTCGCACGCTGATGAAGGATCTTGTGTTGTTCCACTCGACTCACCTCGAACCAAGCCTCGCCACAGCTCGCCCTCGATTGATAGGTGTGATTGACTCGGTTATTAGCCTAACTCTCTCACGATACTTGAGTTCACTCGGTAATTAGCCTCGCTCCCTCGATTTTGAACTAGTTCGGGTCTTAGCCTCACTAATTTGATTTCATGATCGAATTCTCACGAATCCTACCACACGGTTTGAACAAACGTTCTTTTCTATTCACTCATCAATTCCAAGACATTCAAAACAATGAGGGATGACATCTATTTATAGATCCTAACTATGAATAAGTCTAATATTACTAAGAAACTTAATTAAAGCAATAAAATATTAAAATCCTAAAAAATCTATATTTACTAATGCAATATGGAAATAGAATCCTAATTAATCTACTAGTCTTGATCTCCAAGTTGCTTGGCTTGCACACCAAGTTGTTCGCCCCAAACCCTTCGGCCGCCTCTACGCGCGCGCCGCCTTCGGATGCCTACTCCTAGTCGCGTGCGGTATCGCGTTCCTTACTCTGCACGCCTGTGCCTGCCGCCTCTGCTTCTCCCTCACCTATGCGGCATGGATCGTCCACATCGCGCGCGTGCCATCGCGCGCTCCTAGCGTTCGCTGTCCTCCTCCTCTCGCGCGTGCGCGCCCAGCTTTCATATGCCCGTGAGGCTTAGGCCTCCGCCAGCGTTTGCGCTCCACTTGCGTGCCTGTGCGCGCGCTCCGTCACCGCCGAGCTCCTCGCCTGCGTGTTCTCTACTTGTGCGCCTATCGCACCCTGCTGCTTCGCCGCCAAACGCTAGCGCGTCCCAGTCAACTCCCGTGGCTTGCTCGCCTGCCTTACACCTGTGTACACCCAGTGCTGCCTGCGTGCCAATCACATGTTCGCGCACATCATCGCCCAATACGCACCACTCGCCCTTTAGCCGTGCTCCTTTAACACCGTTCTCGCTGATCGTCTCCGAACGCTCGCCCGAGGGTCCTGGCTCATCCTATGGGTCCCAACCTTCCAACCCAACACAATCTCCAGTACGCCATATCCAACCATCTTCCATCTTTGCCTACCACGCCTTCGAACCTCTGAATGCCATGCCCGTTTCATTCTCGCACCCACAACAATGGCTTGCCTTTTGCGCCTTCGATTTGCGTCGCCTTTTGGCCTTGTGTTTCTTAGCCTTAGTCCGTGGACCACAACCTTTTGTCCAATCTCTCTCGCACGAAGGTGGATAAATCGGGCTTGAAGGTTCCTCGAGCATGTTCTCTAACCACATGTCGAGATCTTTGACCATTCCATCGCTCGACTCTCTGAGGTTGATGACCACTTCCGTATCATTCCCCTCCTCTTCAAGACCTTCCTTGTTCTCAAGGATAAGAAAGTTTAGGGCACCTTTATCCCCATGGTTCGTGACTTGGGATTCTTCAGCTTCTTTGGCACGCTTCTCATCTAAGCCCTTGCGTTCGTGGAGCTCCTCCAAATACTCTAGCTCATCGGAGTCAAAGTTCTCTTCAAACCTTCGAGATATACGAGATCCTCCAAATCCATCTCATCCAATGGCTCAAACATCAACATGACTATCTTCATATTATGTTATTTGTGATAATATCGAAAATGTTTCGAAACAAAGAAGAAGAATTTCAAAAAAAATTCGAACAAGGGGGGAAAAAAATCGGACAAAAGAAAAAAAGAATGAGATAGAAAAATTTTAACGAAACACACCATCAATCACTCTCAATGAAAGCACCAATGATGAAGGATCGTGCGTTTTGTTCCACTCGAATCGCCTCGAACCAAGCCTCGCCACAGCTCGCCCTGGACTGATAAGTGTGATCGACTCGGTTATTAGCCTAACTCTCTCACGATACTTGAGTTCACTCGGTAATTAGCCTCGCTCCCTTGATTTTGAACTATCTCGGGTCTTAGCCTCACTAATTCGATTGCATGATCGAACTCTCACGAATCCTAACACACGGTTTGAACAAACGTTCTTTTCTATTCACTCATCAATTCCAAGACATTCAAAACAATGAGGTATGACCCCTATTTATAGATCCTAACTATGACTAAGTCTAATCTTACTAGGAAACTTAATTAAAGCAATAAAATATTAAAATCCTAAACAATCTAGAGTACTAATGCAATATGGAAATAGAATCCTAATTAATCTACTAGTCTTGATCTCCAAGTTGCTTGGCTTGCACACCAAGTTGTTCGCCCCAAACACTTCGGCCGCCTCTATGCACGCACCGCCTTCGGATGCCTACTCCTAGTCGTGCGCAGTATCGCGTGCCTTGCTCTGCACGCCTGCTCCTGCCACTTCTGCTTCTCCCTCTTCTATGCGGCATGGGTCGTTGATGCGGAAGTGGGTTCCGAGCCCCGACGACAAGAAGGGCCAGGAGCCGAGACAACCCGATGAGGCCGGGAAAAGAGCCAAAACAACGCATGTGTGGCCTAAAAGACAGGTACGAGCTCGTATGCAAGGTCGCGCTTGGAGCTGCGCAAAGGTACGCGAGAAGATGGTCCATAGGCGTACGATGTTCGGGCGCAAGAAAGGGCACATTCAAGAAGGGCGCGAACACGCGCATTGGCGTAGACGAGCACGGATGAGGCCGCGACTCAAGAGGACGTTCTGTCGATGGTTTCGGGATGCTTATCGAAGATATGAAACCTGGTGGGGGTGGCTAAAATACCAGGTGGCCCGAAGGAATGGCAGGCGCGCGACGGCACGCGCGCGATAGGATCGGTTAGAACCGGGCGCGCAAAAAAGCGCGCGGTTGTGGCGCAGGCACGGGAGTCCTACACCGCAAAGGCGTAGACGTGCTGGGCGCGTACGCGCGCAAGGGCGGCAGCGAAGGAATAGCGCGCAAGATGGCGCGCGCGTGGGAGGCAGATGCGCGAAGCCTAGTCCATGTGGGACTAGGCGAAGCTATGGCGGCGGGCGCAAGCGTGGGACACATGGCGCGCGATACCGCGTGCGACGAGGAGAAGGCATGCGCGCGGGTTACCGCGCGCGATGAGAAATAGAAAAGCCGAAGGTCGGAGTGCGATAAGGCGGCCGAATTCTATGGGGCGAGTGATTTGGATTGTTTGGAGTGCAAGCCAAGCAAGATCAAGATCTAGACAATTTAGGACTCTAGTATATTTAGTTTCCTTCTTGCACAATAGTATCTAGATTTTTTAGGAATTTAATATTTTATTGCTTTAATATGTTTCCTAGGTAGATTAGAATTAGTCATAGTTAGGATCTATTAATAGGGATGTTCCCTCATTGTTTTTGATAGTCCAGAATTGATGAAATAGAAAAGGAACGTTTGTTCAAACCGTGTGTTAGGGTTCGTGAGAATTCCATCATGCAACCGAATTGGTGAGGCTAAGACCCAAGCCAGTTCAACGGATTAGAGAGGCTAAGACCCGATCTATTTCGAAGAGTGTAGCGAGGCTAATACCCGAGTGAACTCAAGTATCGTGAGAGAGTTAGGCTAATAACCGATTCGATCACACCTATCGTCGAGAGCAAGGTCGTGGCGAAGTCGTGATCGAGACAAGTCGAGGGAACGCAACACTCGATCCGTCATCATTTGTGCTTTCATTGAGAGTGATCGATTGGGTGTTCGTGAACTTTTCCTATCCCATTATTTTTATTTTTGTTCGATTTTTTTGAGTCTTGGTGTTCAAATTTTTTCAAATTTTTTCACAAATTTTCGAAAAATTTCGTGAGTAAAAAAAAAAAGTGTCATCTAGTCTTTTGTTATTTTCTTCCTCCCCTAGATTCAAATTTGTTCGAATTTTCTTCTTTTATTTTCGATTTTTTTTAGAGTCTTAAAAAAAAAGAGAGTCATGATGTTCATACCATTAGATGAGTTGGATCTGGAAGATCTCGCTTATCTCGAAGGTTTGGAGAGGAGTTTGACTCCATGGGAGCAAGAGTTTTTGGAGGAGCTTCACGAGCGAAAGGAGTTTGAGGAGAGGCAACAAGCGGAGGCCAAAGAGAAGCTCCGAGAATCACGTGTGGCCAAGTGCAAGGAAGAGTCGTCCGTTGAGGTCGATAGGAATGAAGAAGAGGTGTCGCACTTGGACGTCGAAGAAACCGAGGTAGCCGAGGTCTTGGATGTGGCCCGTGAGAAGGAGTCGTACATGATGTTCGAAGGGGCCAAAGTGGTCAAAGTCAAAGAGGAGGTCGACGTCGAGAGTGAAGTCTTGATTGAGGTCGAGATCGAAGAGGTGCCCGAGGTTTGGATGGTCGAGGATTAGTCCTTGAGGACAAGGACATTCTCAAAGGGGGCGGGAATGATGCGGAAGTGGGTTCCGAGCCCCGACGACAAGAAGGGCCAGGAGCCGAGACAACCCGATGAGGCCGGGAAAAGCGCCAAAACAACGCATGCATGGCCTAAAAGACGGGTACGAGCTCGTATGCGAGGTTGCGCTTAGAGGTGCGCAAAGGTACGCGAGAAGATGGTCCATAGGCGTACGACGTTCGGGCGCAATAAAGGGCACATTCAAGAAGGGCGCGGACACGCGCATTGGCGTAGACGAGCACGGATGAGTCCGCGACTCAAGAGGACGTGTCGTCGATGGTTTTGGGATGCTTATCGAAGATATGAAACCTGGTAGGGGTGGATAAAATACCAGGTGGCCCGAAGGAATAGCAGGCGCGCGAAGGCACGCGCGCGAGAGGATCGGATGGAACCGGGCACGCAAGAAAGCACGCGGGTGTGGCGCAGGCGCGGAAGTCCTACACCGCGAAGGCGTAGGCGTGTTGGGCGCGCGTAGGCGGCAGCGAAGGAATAGCACGCAAGATGGCGAGCGCGTGGGAGGCAGATGCGTGAAGCCTAGTCCGTGTGGGACTAGGCGAAGTTATGGCGCCGGGCGCATGCGTGGGACACACAGCGCGCGATACCGCACGCGACAAGGAGAAGGCATGCGCGCGGGTTACCGCGCGCGATGAGAAATAGAAAAGCCGAAGGTCGGCGTGCGATAAGGCGGCCGAATTCTATGGGGCGTGTGATTTGGATTGTTTGGAGTGCAAGCCAAGCAAGATCAAGATCTAGTCAATTTAGGACTCTAGTATATTTAGTTTCCTTCTTGCACAATAGTATCTAGATTGTTTAGGAATTTAATATTTTATTGCTTTAATATGTTTCCTAGGTAGATTAGAATTAGTCATAGTTAGGATCTATTAATAAGGATGTTCCCTCATTGTTTTTGATAGTCCAGAATTGATGAAATAGAAAAGGAACGTCTGTTCAAACCATGTGTTAGGGTTCGTGAGAATTCCATCATGCAACCGAATTGGTGAGGCTAAGACCCAAGCCAGTTCAACGAATTAGAGAGGCTAAGGCCCTATCTATTTCGAAGAGTGTAGCGAGGCTAATACCCAAGTGAACTCAAGTATCGTGAGAGAGTTAGGCTAATAACTGAGTCGATCACACCTATCGTCGAGAGCAAGGCCGTGGCAAAGCCGTGATCGAGACAAGTCGAGGGAACGCAACACCCGATCCGTCATCAATCGTCTGCATCGCACGCGCGCGCCATCGCGCTCTCCCAGTGTTCGCCGTCCTCCTCTCGCGCGTGCGCGCCCAGCTCTCCTATGCCCGTGAGGCTTAGGCCTCCACCACCATCTGCGCTCCACTCGCGCGCCTGTGCGCGCGCCCCATCCCCGTTGAACTCCTCGCGCACGTGCTGCTGCGCGCCTGCCATTCCTAGGCCTGCAAGGCCTAGGTCTTCGCCCGCGTGCTCTCCACTTGCGCGCCTACCGCGTGATACGGAAGTGGTCATCGACCCTACTAAGCCCGAGCACGGAGCACATTTAGGCCAAGGAAGAATGCGCCGCAAGCGGAAGCGCCATTGGAGGTTTAGAGATGCATATCAAAGGATTAGAACCTGGTGGGGGATGGCTAAGGAACCAGGTGGCTCAAAGAATAGAAGGCACGCGAGTTGGGTGCCTAACGGCTACTGCCCGCGCACATGGGCGCGCTGGCAGGTAGTGGCGTGCAGGGCCACGCGGGGGTGGGCACGCGCACAGGCAGGGCGTGAATAGGTCGGGCGCGCGTAGGCACGCGCGCAGACACGGGCGCAGGTGGGCGCAGCACAGCAGAGCGCGCGCGTGATGCGTAAGTGGGTTTTGACCCCCGATGACAAGAAGGGCCGAGAGCTAAGACAACCCGAGAAGGCTGAAAATAAGGCCAAAACGGCGCATGCATGGCCTAAACGACGGGTACGAGCTCGTATGCGGGGCACTCAAGCACATGAGAAGCGGTGCGTACAAGGCAGTCGACTAGGGCGCGCACACGCGCATTGCCGTAGATACACATGGCGCTTGATGGTTTGGCGAAGTGGCGCGCAAGGGGTAGATGTTGGGTGGTTGATGCGCGCGAGGGGTTACTGTGGATGGACGAGCGTGGCCAAGGGACGAATAAGCAAATGGCGCGCATCGGGCCATGATGCGCGCAAAGGGTCAAAGGGACGAGAGGATGCACGTGTTGGAACCCACGAGGATCTCGATATGCACAAATCACGGACAAACATTCAAC
>CACSLK010028802.1:420211-437195 GCA_902706635.1 Striga hermonthica | reverse complement strand
AAGGAATAACAAGTGTAATATCCACTAAAGCAAAGCTTAAGTATATAACACCAACAGCCACGAGATATCGCAGCACCAACATCACCACGAACGGCACGCAGCGAACCGCCAGCCCCGAACAGCATCGCCGCACGAGCCATAAATCGCGAGAACAACAGCCCTGCCATAAACAATCGACGATCAGGACGGCCCTGGGAGTTCGAATCGAGAAGATGGAGACCACCCTTCACTGCAAATAGCACCCTCCTCCCGCCGGCGTACTCAAGCATCACCGATAGCCCTCACACGAGCCCATTAGTAGAAACCCCACGGCCATCGAGTGACCAAACCACCGGATATTGCGAACCGTCCTCCAATTGTCGCGCCGGTCCCCGCCGCTTCCATTCGCCAAACGCCGCCACTGGGCCAAAGTTGGGAATGGCGGCCGCTAGCCACCATCTCGCCTTTTGCCGGAGAGGGCCAAGGGTGAAGATGTGAGAAAATTTTTGGGTGTTGGTCGAATCGTTGAACCATGGGTGAGAATTTGGAAGAAAATTAAATTTGAGAGCGAGGAAGAAAGGATTCATCGAGAGTGTCGGGAAAGAGGAATAGGGATCTGCAAGAGCGAGATGAAGAAATAAACAACGGGGAATAGGAAGGGGAAAGAGAAAAAGGAAAAGAAAAATGTTTGGGACTTAGTGACTTATTTTTGGGCCTAGGTGGTTTTTGGATTGTAGTTGGACATATGAGTTGGACTAAATTGAATTGGACATCAAAAGGAGCTTTAGTCGATCACCTAACTATTATCGATCCGTGCCTCTATTGCGTGTAGATTCCCTAGATTACGGTAATGGGTAGCTTCCTTAAACTATTGTTTTGATATATATGTGTGTATATGTGGCTGCCTTGGTGTTTGTGAATAATTAGTGTAATGTGTGTTTATGTTTTATTGTCGTCTATGTGCTCGCCTCTTCGGTTTATCATCAAAACTGAAGGACGTGAGTTGTTTTCACGGAAACCCAGGAGTCTTGAGTGCGTTAATGTGTCCTTGACATGTTAGAAAAAGCCTCGGATCGTTTCGATGCATATTCATTGAGTTATGAATTTTTTAAAATGATCGTGCTGCTGCATTTTGTAAAAATCATCATAAATTGGATACTCGGTCAAATTACTTGAAATTTTATATGTAGTACTCTATGTTGGTGATGTTTATTGTGTAATATTTTCAACATTAAAATCGTCCTGTAACTATGTTAAATGTCAAATTCGAATTCTGTGCAGAATCTTGTAAAATCAATATAAAATCGAGTTTGTTGAATTTTGATGTGAATTTTGGTGAGTTGTATGACCCTGCCATGATGTGTGTTGTGTCCAAATTTTGTAGAAAAAAAAAATAGAAAGTTTGCTTGGAGAACTTTAAAATTTATATTTATGCTGTTATTTTGTAAAAATTGGTTCACCCGGTTAAATGGATTTTTAGAGGTTGACACTTAGTGTAAACATGTATTTACAGGTCCTCTTTAATGTGGTAAAGTGTTGTTGTAAATGGCCGGGTACTTTTTGAAAACATCTGGTAGTTAAAAATTAAAGTTGGTTTTCCCGGGAGCACCGAAACGAGTCTGTTTGAAGATTTTTTTCTGACTTGGTAAACTTCCTATTTGCTCATCACTGTGTTTTTGCGTACTATATGGGTTGTAAGTGATGTTATATGGTTTATCGAGTCTAGTTGGTTGAGCCGAGGTTCCAAACTCCATTAAGAATTTCCATGAATCACTTAGTCGATAAGTGAATGTTCTGGTATATGATTCTAAGTGCTGGGATAGTTATTGATAGGACTATCATGGTTATGTAGTTATTTGAGAAGTCGAGCCTTTGACATACGTACTTGATTTGTGTGTGATTCTCCACTTCGGTAACTAGGTGGGTTTTGAAAAAATACTATGCTTTAAATGTTATTATTGTTTTAATGGTTGTATGATCAAGGTATGCATGTGAATCATGTAGCCTTCGGTGTGAGCTGTACCGGCCAACTAACGGTTATCCCCGTAGCTATAGAACGTATCCGTTGGGTAGTCTCCCTTGAGAGCTGTAAGACCAGGGCGTAGGTTCTGGCTGGTGATCCCCGATTGTAAGGCCAATACGTAGGTTTTGGCCGGCGGGGTGGTTTACTCCTACTGGCTAGGCATCGTTGTAAGACCAAGGTGTAGGTCTCGGCGTTCGAATCGAGTATCAGCAGTAGTCTATGCGTAGGTGTGCACATGAGTCTGATTATTGTGATTATTGATGGGAGGATGGGATAAATTATTGCTTCGTATACATGCTGAGACCATACCTTTTGATTATTGATTACCGTTTCATTACTGTAAATAACGTTTACTGCATAGTGGTGAGCACTACTATTCCTCTTGTGCTCACCCCCACCTGCTCTTCATGGATGCAGGTTAGTATTGCAGGCACGACGGAGGGATGCGAGTGGTGGTCACTTATTATTTGATATTGCTTCCGCTTATTGAACTGATTTATGTCATTTATGCATTATTGGATTATTGATAAGGAGGTGCTCCTTAGTTATTATGATATTATTGATGAACCCGGTTTGGGAGTTGATATTATTGATGAACCCAGTTTGGGTGTTGAAATTATTGATGAACCCGTTTGGGAGTTGAAATTATGGAATTATTGATGATTGATGATGATTGGTTTTTAAAATTAGTAACGCCACCAAAGTTTATGATCTGGGTTTTGAAAAATTTATTCTGATTTTCAGAAAATAAAAGTGGGGCGTTAAAGTTTGGTATCAGAGCCAGTCTGCGTTTCTGTAGACAGATTAATGTGAATTATGTGACTACTGCTTTGACCTTAAGTTATGACCACTCGCTCCCGTCGTGCCGCGCCAGCTCAGGTATGCGTACTTAATTGATATATATATATGATTGTGCAATAATTGATTATTGATATGAAATCAGGGCTTAGAAAATTATCCTCCTACTTTTAAGCATTCTTGAACGCTAGATGAGTGGCGAACTTAGTTGCATGAACTTGAACTCTAGCGGTATAGAGTTAAGTTCCGACTTGAGAAATTGTTGTTTGGAAATTCATATAATGTTATCAAGTTAAATTCTGTTTATTGCAGTACTTTTGCTATAAGACTTGTTTCCTAAAGAGAGGACCATTCGCAATGTCATCTCGAAAGAAGAAGGCATAAATGAGGGGAACAGACGACCGAAGGAGTCCCAGTTATTTGGGTATTCAAGAGTCTGTAACCGTTGTTGATAGGACCATTAGATGCGTGATTAGAATCCAGTCAAAGGCGGTGATGACCCATTCTTTTGCGAAAATTCTCTTCAGTATATTAAGCCGCGAGCGATTTCCTAGCAGTAGTAGGGCTTACCGAGAACAACTTGAATCGATGAAGGAGGCGGTAAATCGTGGACTCGTGGATGCGAGGAAACTTTGTTCCCTTATCGAATTCTTGTCTTCTTATAAACTTTTGCAAACCATTGATGTTTTGTATGATGACAATTTTGAATTTTGCTTGAAACTTTTTTCGTTAGCCAATTTCGTGTTTTGATAATTTTGTTTAATTTTCCTCTTCCTGGCGTAAAACATCGGATGGAGTGATTTGACGCATATCAATGAGTGTTTCTTACCATTTTAAAAGATTATGCAGAAATCTTTTAAGGAGGATAGATGAGTCTGGAGCAAGCACACCGTGAGTGCAGAACCTTCTTAGTTTTGAATTTTGTTCATCGCAGTCTTTAGGAAATCCTGTTCTTTTACTTCTTTCGGAGTTTTGGGGGAGGTGATGTGACGGCTGGCACTGATAGTCAGAAAAATTGAGACGAGCCAGTTATTGTATCTCTCGACAGGAGCTGCTGATTTGGGATTATTCCCGACTGAGTAACCGTGTTAGAATCTCTTTGAGAATTCTCATCTATCTCAATCATTGATATCTTCGCTTATTAGAGTGAGTCATTATGAGAAGCCGGTGGACTTGAAGCTCGAACATGCCCTTGCTATCTGTGAGACTTTGAAACCTTTAAAATTATGAAACGGCTGAAATATATATATTAGACCCAAAATTCTCGTTAATTTGCAAAACCATTTCTTTTTGGTGATATGAGATTGTAACCTTCATGTGAAACCTTGAACCCAAAAAGCCGATCCTGGCTGGGTGTAGCCACTCAAAGTGGTGGCCGAGCATGCACGACCATGCTGAGAGACGAAAGGCTTGCGCGCGGCCGACCATTGACTCGCATGTGAATTGCAGCTGCCATCACCGTACGCACGAACTCCCCAGGCCAGCGTATACAGCCAATCATCGATATTTTTCCTGAAATGTTGAACCGTTTCATGCTGGAATACTTGGTTATCCTTTTGAACCCCTTTCGTTCGAACCTTGAACCGAGAGCTTCGAGTGTAATAACCTAGTTTATTATTAATAAAAGCGATGTGTTTTTCTTTCGTTAATAATGTCCATTTCGGCTTCCAGTCATTACGTTCGACTTTAAGTAAAAAAATCTATACGGTTAATTATTAACCGAGTTAAGTTTGATAATTAGTTTCCGATCCGTTTATTTTATAAACGGATATTAGTAGCTAGGATTAATTGTTCGAAATTGAGAATGCTCGAATTAAATTTCAAAGCAAAAGTCATGATCAAGCACACCGAGCGTATCACATGCATGTGCGCGCGAGCACTAACCACCGTCCAATCATGAGCTTATGTCCTATTAAGTGCTATGATTAAGCCTAGTTAATCTAGTCTTAAGCATCATCAATTGCCGTGAGAGGATAGACCATGAGAAAAGAATAATGCAACTTGCTTCTATGAGTCACCTACTAGCTTCAACACATGGCATGCTCTCTTTTTATCCTAGAATGACTAAGCATATGGGATGACTAAGCCCATTGCTAGAACGCCACACAGGTGATGATAAGGCAAGTTAAATGCCACGCACGCCCACGGTTAAAGCAAGTGGACCAATGGAAATTTAACCTCAATTTCACCTTCATCTATTTTAATTATTTAAGTAACAATTGCCGTGAGCTTTGTCACGCAATCCTTATGCAAAAAATCGAGCAAAAGTCAGCTTATATAAGAGAGAAAAAGATAGAAAATTTTGAGGGTATACAGAAGAGAAGAAGCTTGTGCCAAAGCATTGTCCAAAGAAGCACGCGTACACCAAGTTCACCGAGCAAACACGCGCAAGTTACCGTGCGATTCGCGAGCAATTTGAGGGGTATACTCCCTTTTATACTCTTTTCATGAATTTAGGCTCATGATAGAAAGACCATGTGTTATTCGTGTTGTTCGGTCCATGTTTTAAGCTAAAAGGGGCTCGGAGGTTCTATATAAGCCCTCTCCGAGTCATTTCAAAAACTAGCCAGCAAGTCCCGAGCACTTTATACATTTTTAGTCATTTTAAGTCATTCGTGTCCAGTCATATAAGGATTGTCGGAGAAAGCAGCCGGACGGCCGGCGAAAGGGTCGACCGTAGTGCTTACCGCATGTAGTGGTGTAGCACGCCTGGCAGTGGCCTGGGAGCATGCAGCCGCACGCATACGCCCAGCAGCGCGATGTGCGTGGCTGTGCCGCAGTGCCCAGCAGCGTGCTGTTGGCAGGCGTGTGCGCAGGCGCGCTGATGAAGATCGTGTGTTCTGATTGCCGATAAGCCACGAACCCGCGTCTTGAATCGTCGATAGGTATTTCTCTAGCCACAACCGCGCTTATTGAAAGAAATAAAATTGCAAGAGAAATCTAAAAGAAATCGAAGACAAAGTGTTTGAACAGAAGTTCGGATTTTTATTGATAAACTGAATGATGAAAAATAACGTGGGGAAGAGCCTTTATATAGGCACCAATTATATCTAATCCTGATCTATCTAGGGAACTAATAAAGTAATAAAATAGTAAGTATCCTAATTAAGCTATAAATCATGAAGTTATAAGGGAACAAGATAACTTGGCTTGCACTCCACTCAATCTCTCTATCTCTCTTCGGCCGCCTCACGAACCGCCCTTGCGCGCCGCCTGCACGCCCTAGTCATTCGGGACTAGGGCACCGCCCTCCTTCGCGCGTGCATTGGCGCCCGGCGTGTAGCGTATGCCATTACCTCTTGTGCCGACCTTAGGCGCGTGGCCGTCCACCACTCCGCACTCCTCTAGGACTGAGGCTTCGCGTGCCGCGCGTACTCCCCCTGATGATAGATCGTGTTGTTATCTATATGTGGGTTGTGAATAAACGCGCACTATGGCCATCATTTATCTACGATAGATGTATCTAACAGACGCACTATCGGCCTTCTCCTAGATACTGTGACTTCAGGACGCTCTAATGGCCTTCTCTCCGACACTGTATGTAAACACGCACTAACGGCCTTGTTTAAACACACGTAAGAACATAAGTTCCCCCTCTTAATTGGCTCACCAATTCAATACTCAATTCAACATATAAAATTATGATGAGGTACATGGGGTAATTATAGGTGCAAAATAAATCTAAGCCTAACTATACTGGATCTCCTAAATCTTGCAATAATAGAAATCCTAACACTAGAAAGCAGTAAAATCCTACTATTACTATAATACTAATGCTTGGCTTGCACACCAAGCAATTCTAGAATGATCCCAAGTCTTCCATACGCCCAAAACTCTCGGCCGCCTCTTACGCGTCGCGCGCGTGCGCACCCCAGCCGTGATGAGGATCGTGTGTTTCGACTGCCGATAAGCTGCTAACCCGCGCCTTGAATCGCCGATAGTGTTCTTCGAGCCACAACATCGCCTCTAGGAACGAATAAAATTGCAATAGTATTCTGGTGAAAAGACTAAAGCAAAGTTGGAAGAACAAAGTTCTAGATTTCTATTGATGTCTTGCATGATTCAAAATAACATAGGGATGGGGCCTTTATATAGGCACAAAAATATATCTAAGCCTAATCTACCTAGGGAACTAATAAAGCAATAAAATATTAAGAATCCTAACCAAGCTAGAAAATATAATACTAGAAGGAAACTAGATCTCTTGGTGTACACTCCAAGCAATTCTCTCTCTCTCTCATACTCCCGCGCACGCACGCCTTAGGTCAGTTGCCGCCCTCGCCCATGCCCTAGTCCTCGAGGACTAGGGCTCCATCCCTCTCGCGCGCGTGTCACCCATCCGGCGTGCCGCGCACGCCATTGCTATCCGTCGCCTCAGCGCGCGCGTGCCCCCCGCCCGGTTGTCCGCATTCCTCAAGGACTGAGGGTTCGTTCGCGCGTGTTGCCCCTCTGCGCGGTCCTTCTGCGCGCGCGCTCCCGACATCCGCGGCCCGCGTGTCCTGTTCACCCGTGCCCGCGTGCTGCTTCGCTGCGCCCATCATGTGCGCGTCCTCGCCAGCCGTCCGTATTCCGCTCGTGTGCGCCAACCGCGCGCGCCAGCTGGCCAGCCCTTGCCTGCTCGCCGTGCATGTGCGATCGTTCTCGCCCATGACCACGCCCTTTTCGCAACCCTCGCGCGCACTCTGCTCAAGTGCGCGCATTTCTGCCGTTACTCGCGCTTGCCTCTTGCGTGCATGGTAGGCCCGACTGGCGGCGTTCTTGAGCTGCCTAGCCACTTCCGCATCATTCCCGTCCCCTTCAAGCGTTTCCTTGTCCTCAAGGATAAAATTCGGGAATTGATCGCGCATCTCCTCAAGATCTTCCCACGTGGCTTCTTTAGACGGCAATTCTTCCCAGTCAACCAGTACTTCCCAACGATAGCGCCCTGCTCTTTTTACCTTGCGGTATTCAATGGCTTGCCTAAGGCGTATGATAGCCCTGCCATCGGTCGCGGTAGTTGGCAACTCCTCACAGTACTTCTGCGCTTCTCCTAAACTCCTCTTGAGTTGCGAGACATGGATAACTGGGTGGATTTGTGATCTCTCTAGTAACTCAAGGCGGTAAGCTACCTGACCAATACGCTTTAAAATCTGATAAGGCCCAGAATAACGGACTCCTAGTTTCGTCGCAGCCCTTTGTGCTGTGATCCGCTGTCTGAATGGTCGTAGTTTCAAGTAGACATACTCGCCTGGCACAAAATTTTCCTCACGCCTTTTCCCATCTGCGAAGGCTTTGGCTCAGTTAATGGAGCCTTCGAGATTTCTCTTCAGCTCACGTAACATCAAATCTTGTTCCTCTAGTTCTCGACCAACCTCATCGTTGACTGTACTCCCCTCCGAATAATTGATCAACGTTGGGGGTTTTCGCCCGTAAACCAACTCAAACGACGTCATCTTGGTTGACTCGTGGTAAGTGGTGTTGTACCAATACTCAGCCCATGGTAAAAAGTTTTCCCACCGCTTTGGGAATTGATGGACGTAGCACCTCAAATATTGCTCAAGGGTCCGGTTGGTTACCTCAGTTTGTCCGTCCGTCTGTGGATGATAGGCTGAGCTCATAGACAATTTCGTCCCTTGCAACTTGAAGAATTCAGACCAAAAGCTGCTCATAAAAATCCGGTCTCGATCAGAGACGATGGACCGAGGTGCTCCATGCAGTTTCATCACGTACTCCACGAATAACCTGGCAATCGACTTTGCGGTGTAAGGATGGGTAATGGGTACGAAGTGAGCGTACTTCGTGAGACGATCCACCACAACCATAACACCGTCAAATCCATTAGAATTTGGTAGCACCTCGATGAAATCCATGGTGATGTCTTCCCAAATTGCTTCGGGTACTGGTAGTGGTTGCAATAGCCCACTCGGCCGTCGTGAGTCAGACTTAGTACGCTGGCAATCATCGCATCGTGCTATGTAGTCTCGGACGGTACTCTGCTGTCCCGGCCAGAAGAAGGTGTTGGCTATTCTCATCCACGTGCGATAGATACCTGAGTGGCCTCCAACCTTCGAGTCATGGAAGTGCTGCAAGATCTGCTCGCGTAACTGCCCACTATCGGGGACATAGACTCGACCTCGGTGTAGAAGTAGACCATTATGCAACTCGTAGTCGATAGCAGTTGTCTTACCTGCTTATATTAATCGGCGCAGCTCCTGGCAATGGTTATCCTCTACTTGCGCTTTCCTGATTTCTTCCCAAATGGCCCAAGTAGGCCCAGTGATCGCACTCAACTCGGCCACATCTGTCCGTCGGGACAGTGCGTCGGCTACTGCGTTCTGTCGACCTGGTCGATAGATTATCTCGAAGTCAAACCCCATGAGTTTAGATACGAACTTCTGCTGCTCGGGGGTGACAATCCTTTTCTCCAATAGGTGCTTAAGCGGTTGTTGATCGGTAACAATTTGAAAACGTCGACCTAACAAATAAGGCCTCCAGCACCGTACAGCGCCATCGCGTGCATTGAGATTTCTGCTTCTTCGTCAGGCCCTTCAACTATGACATCCTGAAGTGGTTCCTCCTCGTTCTCGGATCCTTCCTCATCGGGGTTAGCAACTTCGATCACAAAAGCTTGTTTACACTGATGACCTGGTGTAAACTTCTCCTCGCACTTAAAACATAAGCCCTTCTCTCGTCGGCGTTTAATTTCCTCAGGAGACAGCCGCCTCACTATCGACCCTGCTGGCCGATTGTTAACGTTCGGCCGTGCGCCGGTCGTGGCTGGGTTCGGCCCCGTGCGTCGCGTGTCGGCGTATCGCACATTCGCCCGTCCCCTTCGCGTAGCGACTATATGATCCTCTCGTCGGCGGGCCACCTCCATGGCGTTATGCATCGTGTCCGGTCGCTCCAATCGGACTTCCGCGGCTAGATCAAATCTAAGTCCCGCTACGAAGGCCCCTACTAGCGCATCTTCAGACCAATCACGCACGCGACAGGCCAGTCGTTCAAACTCCTTGATGTATTCACGCAAATTGCCTGTCTGTCGGATTCGTGCGAGAGCTTCATTATAATTGTGGTAATCGGACATACCAAATCGTGTGAGCAATTCTCGTTCGAAGTCAGCCCACGTGATGACCTGTTGACCCCTACGGTAGATCTGGGAAAGCCACTGCCACCATACGTTGGCCTCTCCATCTAAGTAGAATGCTGCGTACCTTACTCGATCATGGCCATCGGTTTCATTCAGTTCGAAGTATTGCGCGATTCGGTTGAGCCAAGCCTCCGGATCGCTACCAGTGAAGATGGACATTACAAACCTTGGCTTGTCGGGCTTCGGCCGCTCATGGTTGGCGGATGCTTGTGATCGCCGGTCGAACTCATCCTCATGCTCGTACCCTCCGCGTTGCCGGTCCTCGTCGTGTTCGCGCGCGCATCCATGCTCGCGTCGATCCTCCCGCCATGGCGATGGCGTACGATCGTCGTGCTCGGCGTGTGGGCGCGGTTCGCGCCTTGGGGGATCATCGCGATGATGTGGGGGTTGCTGCTGGAATGCGCGCAAGACCTCCTCTAGTCGTTGTTCGAGTCGTGTGACAACAGCGTTGGTATTGTTTTGACTTTCGTCAAGCGATCCCAGCCTTCCCTCCATAACCTCACTCATACTTCGCATCTGGATGTCAAGATTATCGATCTTATCCTTCATCTCCTTGTTGGCCATGGCTTTTTTTTCTTCTCTCTGCTTCTTGCTTTGTGGACTCGTGATGGAAGACGATGATGATGATGATGATGAATGAATTATTTTTTTATTTTTTTTTGATGAGGGGGACGAAAAAACGAAAAGAAAAAGAAAGGGAATGGGGTAGAAGAAAAACACACGATCAACACCTCTCAATGAAAGCACCAATGATGAGGATCGTGTGTTTCGACTGCCGATAAGCCGCTAACCCGCGCCTTGAATCGCCGATAGTGTTCTTCGAGCCACAACAACGCCTCTAGGAACGAATAAAATTGCAATAGTATTCTAGTGAAAAGACTAAAGCAAAGTTGGAAGAACAAAGTTCTAGATTTCTATTGATGTCTTGAATGATTCAAAATAACATAGGGATGGGGCCTTTATATAGGCACAAAAATATATCTAAGCCTAATCTACCTAGGGAACTAATAAAGCAATAAAATATTAAGAATCCTAAACAAGCTAGAAAATATAATACTAGAAGGAAACTAGATCTCTTGGTGTGCACTCCAAGCAATTCTCTCTCTCTATCATACTCCCGCGCACGCACGCCTATGGTCGGTTGCCGCCCTCGCCCATGCCCTAGTCCTCGAAGACTAGGGCTCCGTCCCTCTCGCGCGCGTGTCGCCCATCCGGCGTGCCGCGCACGCCATTGCTATCCGCCGCCTCAGCGCGCTCGTGCCCCCACCCGGTTGTCCGCATTCCTCAAGGACTGAGGGTTCGTTCGCGCGTGTTGCCCCGCTGCGCGGTCCTTCTGCACGCGCGCTCCCGACATCCGCGGCCCGCGCGTCCTGTTCATCCGTGCCCGCGTGCTGCTTCGCTGCGCCCATCATGTGCGCGTCCTCGCCAGCCGTCCGTGTTCCGCTCGCGTGCGCCAAACGCGCGCGCCCGCTGGCCAGCCCTTGCTTGCTCGCCGTGCATGTGCGATCGTTCTCGCCCATGACCACGCCCTTTTCACAACCCTCACGCGCACTCTGCTCAAGTGCGCGCATTTCTGCCGTTACTCGCGCTTGCCTCTTGCGTGCATGGTAGGCCCGACTGGCGGCGTTCTTGAGCTGCCTAGCCACTTCCGCATCAAGCCGCCTTTGCGCGCGCCGACTTACTTTGCCTACTGCTCGTTGCGCGCGGCAACCCACGCACTGACTTCCCACGCGGCGTCCTTTGCGTGCGTGCCCAGTCCGCCGCCCTTACCTTGCGCGTGCGCGCCCACTGCCCCTGCATCGCCTAATCCTGCCCCGCCTAGGACACCGTCCGCGTCGTCCCACTCACGCGCCATCTCGCACGCCCTGCCCTCGCAGAAACTCTCGCGCGCATCGTGTTGTGCGCCCGCGTGCCGCTTACTTGTGTGCCCTTCGCGCCCCATCCGTTCCCTGCGTGACCCCCGTACGTCCCAGCTACCGCCCGCGCCCCAATCACCTACGGCGTACCCGCGTGCACTGGTGCACCCGCCAACCATACGCCCGCGTACTCCCTGCCAGTCCCGCATGCACGGCTCGTTTGCCCACTTGTGTGCATCAAGTGCCGATGCACACCATTTGCCTTTTAGCCCCTCACTAGACTTGCCGGTCCCTAACTCCACTTCCGTATCACCGCCATCCGGCGTGTCACGCACGTCTTTGCTCCTGGCTGCTCCCCCGCGCGCGTGATGCCCCGCCTTTCTGCATGCCTCGAGGCATGAGGCCTCGCGCGCGCGTGCTACCCTGTTGCGCGATCCTTCCGCGAGCGCGCTTACTAGCCCTACCACCCGTGCGTCTTGCTCACCTTCACCATGCGCCCCCACCGCACACGTCACTCGTATATCCGCGTGCGGACCATCTTCACCCGTACCGCGCGCACTACACTCCAGTGCGCGCACTTCTGTCATCTTTCATGCTTGCCTTTTGCGTGCATGGTAAGCGCGACTTGCAGCATTCATGAGTTGCCTAGCCACTTCTGCATCATTCCCGTCCCCTTCAAGTGATTCCTTGTCCTCAAGGATGAAACTTGGGAACTGTTCGCGCATCTCATCAAGGTCTTCCCATGTGGCTTCTTCAGGCGGTAGTTCCTCCCAATCAACTAGTACCTCCCAGCGATAGCGCCCTGTCTTCCTTTCCTTGCGATACTCAATCGCTCATTTCGGGCATACGATGACCCTTCCATCAGTCGCGGTTGCGGGTAACTCTTCAAAATATTTATGCACTTCCCCAGACTTCTCTTGAGCTGCAAAAAATGAATAACTGGATGGATTTGCGAACTTTCTGGCAGCTCTAGGCAATAAGCGACCTGGCCGATGTGTTTCAGAATCTGATAGGGTCCATAGTAGCGCACCCCCAACTTAGTTGCTACCCTTTGTGCTGTCGTACGCTGTCTGAATGGCCGCAGTTTCAAGTAGACATACTCGCCTGGCGCGTAATTCTCTTCTCGTCGCTTTCCAACTACAAAGGCTTTGGTTCGATTTATCGAGCCTTCGAGATTTTTCTTCAACTCGCGCAACATTAGATCCCGCTCTTCCAAGTCTCGACCGACCTCATCGTTAACTGTGCCTCCTTCTGAGTAGTTGATCAGCTTTGGCGGTTTACGCCCGTACACCAACTCAAAGGGGGTCATCTTGGTCGACTCATGGTAGGTAGTATTGTACCAGTACTTAGCCCAAGGCAGAAAGTTTTCCCATCTTTTGGGAAATTGATGAACATAGCACTGTAGGTATTGTTCAATGGTTCGGTTGGTTACCTCGGTTTTCCCATCGGTTTGGGGATGATATGTTGAGCTCATGGATAGCTAGGTCCCCTGCAGTTTGAAGAATTTGGACCAAAAGTTGCTCATGAAGATTCTATCTCGGTCAGAAACTATAGATCGCAGAGCTCCGTGTAACTTCATCACGTATTCAACAAACAACCTGGCGATAGATTTTGCTGTGTATGGATGTGTAATGGGTATGAAGTGAGCATACTTGGTAAGGCGATCTACCACGACCATTACTCTGTTAAACCCATTAGAACTCGGTATTCCTTCAATGAAATCCATGGTGATGTCTTCCCAAATTGCCTCGGGTACTGGTAGTGGTTGCAGCAGCCCGCTTGGCCGGCGTAAATCAGCCTTAGTGCACTGACAGTAGTGCCGAACCGTGCCTTGCTGTCCCGGCCAAAAGAAGGTATTGGCTATCTTCATCCATGTGCGGTAGACACCCGAGTGACCTCCAACCTTAGAATCGTGAAAGTGTTGCATGATCTTCTCGCGTAGCTGTCCGCTGTCAGGAACGAATACTCGGCCTCGATGTAGTAGTAGGTTGTTGTGCAGTTTATAATCAGCAATAGTTTCTACTGCCTCAATCTTCCGGTGCACTTCTTTACAATAAGCATCCTCTTCTTGCACCTTATGAACTTCCTCCCAGATGGTCCACGTTGGTCCATTGATAGCGTCAAGCTCAGCTACATCTGTCCGGCGAGATAAGGCATCAACTACAGCATTTTGTCGACCTGGCCGGTAGATTATCTCAAAGTCGAACCCCATAAGCTTCAAGACAAACTTCTGCTGCTCGGAAGTAACAATCATTTGCTCGAGTAGATGCTTAAGCGGCTGCTGGTCGGTCACAATCCGAAATCTACGCCCCAATAAGTAAGGCCTCCAGCATCTTACAGCCTCGACAACAACTAGCATCTCCTTCACGTACACAGACAAGCCCAATCGAGTCGTGCCTAGCGCCTTGTTGAGATAGGCTAAGGGTCGCCCTTTCTGCACTAGTACGACTCTTATCCCAATATCACTAGCGTCCGTATGTACCTCGAACAAGACATCAAACCTTGGCATTGCGAGAATTGGCGTTGTAGTCATGGCACCATTTAGTTTCTCAAACGCCTCCTCGCTTGCCTTGGTCCATGTGAACCCTCCTTTCTTGGTCATCTTCGTAAGTGGCTTGGCAATGGTTCCATAATCCTTCACAAACTTTCGGTAATAGCCTGTGAGCCCTAGGAATCCTCGGAGTTGCGTGAGACTCGTTGGCTTGGGCCAGTCGACCATAACCTCTATCTTTCGTGGATCAACCGTCACGCTATTATGAGATATAAAGTGGCCTAGGTACTCAACCATCTCTTGCCCAAACGAACACTTGGATGGTTTGATGTGAAACGAGTTAGCCTCAAAGACTTCGAGCACCACTCTCAAATGCTCCAGATGTTCAACCCATGACTTCTAATATATCAATTTATCATCAAAGAAGACTAGAACAAACATACATAGATGCTCCTTGAAGATGGAGTTCATAGCGAACTGGAAAGTGGATGGGGCGTTGCACAACCCAAATGGCATCACTAAATACTCATAGTGACTCTGATGCGTACAAAAAGCTGTCTTCGGAATGTCTGCTTTGTGGAGTCGGATCTGATGATAGCCAGCTCTCAGATCGAGCTTCGTGAAGTAACGTGATCCAACCAACTCATTGAGCATGTCGTCGACACTAGGAATAGGGAATCGGTCCTTGATAGTTACGGCATTCAGAGCTCGATAGTCAGTACAAAACCTCCACGTGCCATCTTTCTTTTTAGCTAATAGTACTGGTGAAGAAAACGGACTCGTGCTATGCTAAATTAACCCAGACTACTTGCTTTTCAATCTCGATTTTTTGGAAGTGAGCGTACCTATAGCGATGGACTTGTACTGCATGTTGTTCGTTGACCAGTGGTATTCGGTGATCGAACTCCCGGTGGGGTGGTAGTTCATTGGGTTCCCCTAGCACTCCTTCGAATTCCTCGAGAAGCTCGCGCACATCGCCTCGCTGCTGCTCGGCCTCCTCCATGCGCCTATCCTTACTTTCAACCATGACTGCGTATATCTTGCCGCCACTTCGCCAAACTCTTTCAATACTTTTCAACCCAACTTTTTTCATACCTTTCTCAGCACCTGTGCTCAGAGTGACTTGTCGACCACCAGACATGAACTCCATAACTCCAGCTCGGTAGTTGGTGGTCACCTTGCCTAATCCCTCGAGCCATTGGACCCCAAGAACGATGTCAAGTCCGACTAGTGGTAAGGCATAGAGATCAGCCTTTACCGTAACTCCTTGGAACTTGACCGACAACTTCCAAAACGACTTAGTGCATTGCAGCCTCTCACCATTAGCTACTTGAACTTCAAAAGGCTCAATCTTGGTAGTTGGCAGCTTCAGCTTTTGGGACAAATCAGCATTAATGAAGTTGTGTGATGACCCGTTGTCTACGAGCACGACCACCCTACGGTCCTTGACCCATGCTGGTACTCGAATTGTCTTTGGCCCTCTAATCTCTGCCATTGCGTGCATCGAAATTTTTGCTTCTACTTCTGCACTTCAACCTCATGTTCCTGATGTGGTTCTTCCTCAACCTCAGATTCCTCCTGATCATAATTAGTAACTTCTATCACAAAAGCCTACTTACATTGATGGCCTGGTGTAAACTTTTCTTCACATTTGAAGCAGAGGCCCTTCTCACGTAGGCGCTTAACTTCGTCATGGGACAATCGCCTGACCACTGGCCCTTCCGGCCGAGAGTTGACGGTTGGTCGCGCGCTTGCTGCCGATTGGCTCGGGCCTGGGCGCCGCGTGTCCGTGAACCGGGGATCCGCCCGTCCCCTTCGCGTGCCTGTTAGATGATCCTCAAATCGTCGGGCTACCTCCATGGCTGTGTGCATCGTATCTGGCCGCTCTAGTCGAACTTCAGCTGCTAGATCGAACTTTAGTCCTCCTATGAAGGTTCCCACCAATGCTTTCTCGGGCCAATCTCCCACACGACATGCTAGACGTTCGAACTCCTTGATGTACTTGCGCAAGCTGCCCGTCTGACGTATGCGTGCGAGAGCCTCATTATAATTGTGGTAATCGGACGTGCCAAAGCGTGTGAGCAATTTCCTCTCAAAGTCGGCCCATGCAATGGCCTGTTGCCGCTTGCGGTAGATCCTCGTGAGCCATTGCCACCATACATTGGCCTCACCATCTAGATAATAGGCTGTGTACCTTACACGATCGGGGCCGTCCATATCGTTGAGTTCAAAATATTTTATAGCGTGGTTGAGCCATGCATCTAGATCGCTACTGGTGAACGTGGATAACGTGATGCGAGGCTTGTCGTTCCTCGGACGCTCGCGGTAGTTGGACACCTACGACTGCCGCTTGTAGTCGTCCTCGCGCTCGTACTCTTCACGCTGTCGATCCTCTCCTTCGGGCCGCTCGCGGTCATGGTGCCGTGCGTGATCGTGTTGTCGCGGTGGTGGTAGGCGTGCGAGCACCATACGCGCCATTTAGTCAAACCGTCTATTCACAGTTTCCATCTGATCTTGCACCGTTGTCTTCGTATTATCGAGCCCTTCTCCTAGCGTGTCGATGGCTTCGCTCATACCATGAAATTGGACATCGAGATTATCGATTTTATTCTTCATCTCTTTGTTGGCCATGACTTTCTTTTCCTCTCTTCGCTCTTTGCTTTGCAGACTCGTGTTGGAAGATGATATATATATATATATATATATATATA
>CACSLK010028802.1:381497-413909 GCA_902706635.1 Striga hermonthica | reverse complement strand
TATAGGGGGGACGAAAAAAAATAAGAAAAAGAAAGGAAATGGGGTAAAAGAAAAACACACGATCTAACACCTCTTAATAAAAGCACCAATGATGAAGATCGTGTGTTCTGATTGCGATAAGCCACGAACCCGTGCCTTGAATCGGCGATAGGTGTTTCTGTAGCCACAACCGCGCCTATTGAAACAAATAAAATTGTAATAGAAATCTAAAAGAAATCTAAGACAAAGTGTTTGAATAGAAGTTCAGATTTTTATTGATAAACTGAATGATGAAAAATAACATGGGGAAGATCCTTTATATAGGCACCATATATATCTAATTCTGATCTACCTAGGGAACTAATAAAGCAATAAAATATCAAGTATCCTAATTAAGCTAGAAATCATGAAGTAATAAGAGAACAAGATAACTTGGCTTGCACTCCACTCAATCTCTCTATCTTTCTTCGTCCGCTTCACGAACCGCCCTTGCGCACTGCCCGCACGCCCTAGTCATCCGGGACTAGGGCACCGCCTCCTTCACGCGTGCGTTGGCGCCCGGTGTGCCGCGCACGCCATTACCTCCTGTGCCGACCATAGGCGCGTGGCCGTCCGCCACTCTGCACTTCTCTAGGACTGAGGCTTCGCGTACTGCGCGTACTTCCCCATCCGGCGTATCGCGCACATCTTTGCTCCTGGCTGCTCCCTCGCGCGCGTGCTGCCCCGCCTTTCCGCATGCCTCGAGGCATGAGGCCTCTCACGCGCGTGCTACCCCGTTGCGCGATCTTTCAGCGAGCGCGATTACAAGCACTACCGCCCGCGCGCCTTTCTCACCTTCACCATGCGCCCTCGCCGCGCACGTCACTCGCATATCCACGTGTGGACCATCTTCACCCATACCGCGCGCACTACACTCCAGTGCGAGCACTTTCACCGTCTGTCGTGCTTACCTTTTGCGTGCATGGTAAGCGCGACATGTGGAGTTCTTGAGCTACCTAGCCACTTCCACATCACGCGCACAGTGCACGCCAGTTGCGCCCGACAGCACGCAGTCAGCCATGCGGATGCTTGCAGTGCGTAGCATGCCCAGTAGCGCGCCTCGCAACACACATACGCCCGCTAGCAGCGCCCCGCGCACGCTGGTCAGTCCCAGCGCATGCCAGCGCGCTCGACAGCGCGCCAACAGTGCCCAGCAGGCCTCGGCCAGTGCCCGACAGCACGCCCGAGCGCCCAGTCACCCCAGCACGCGCAACCCGCGTGCCAGTCGCCTGCCTGTGGCACACAGTAGTGCCTAGCAGCTCTAGTCTGCGCCAGTGCCGTAGCCTGCGTGCACGGTAGTGGCCAGTCGCGTTCAGTTAGCGCCCAGTAGCCGTTGGCCGTGCGCAACAGCATGCCAGCAGCTGTTCCCAGCGCACGCGTGGTGCCAGCTGCACCCGCCAGTGCCCAGGCCGTGCCCGATGCGTGCGTGCGACTGTGCCGGTAGTACAGTCAATAGCCGACTGCCCGACCAGCGAGACGGCAGTCCGGCCAGCCAGTGAACCGGCCGATTCAGACCGGTTACTTGACCAGTTCAGGTCTCAGTGACCTGGTCCGAGTTCAGTACATTATTTCAGTTATTTTTTCAGTCCATTCAGTTTAATATACTAGTACCAATTCAGTCCATTTGTCTTGTTAGTCATGTTAAACCCCGAGATTATTTCAGTTAAATATTTAGATCGAGTCGAACATCTTAACAATTATTTTCAGTTAGTGTGAGCATAGTACTTAGTATTTGTTTATTTATATATTTTTGTACAGTTTGACTAGTCAACAGTAGCACTTACGCGTTTATACGAGCAGTTCAGGTGGGGACTCAGACTAAGTATTACATTGACTATAATTATTGTTATCATGTTCAAGGTATGTGTATTCAGTTCCTGCTCAGTAAGGCTAGACAAAGTAAGACCGTCTGAATTTTAGTGGCGTAATCTGCCCACTAGAGTGTGCACATAGGCTTCCGGCGCAGTTTATAGCCGGCAGATACATTCTGGTCCCGTAGCAGTTTATATATGTGTTTGATCAGCAGACAGTTACATGACATGACAGTTCCAGTTATATATATCATTGATCATGATGTAGCAATTATTATTAATGTTTACATTAGTATGAGTTTTTGCGGAGCACATTGGCTTTAGTGCTCACGCCCCCACTTTATTTATCTTTTTCAGGTCGTAGAGTCGGTCTAGAGGAGTCACGTGTAGCTAGTGGTCGCGGGTTTGTTTATATGTCTATTTTACGGATTTTTTGACATGTATATATTTATTTTGCCACGTTTTGAACTTCCGCTGACACTTTATGGTTTTTGAACTTGCATGTTAATATCCAGGTTTCGATCCGATTTTTCAGTCGGATTTTATATAATTTTACATGCTTGTTCAATTTAAGATAATCCGTTTTTCTTAATAGTTTTAATTCAGAAAAGATAACGGATTTTAGAACAAAAAGATTTTCAGTAGCATCCCAAATCATGATTTTGCAAACTAGTACATATTACTAGAAAAAGAATTGCGAAAAATTGACTCTGATTTTAATAAGAAAGCGAGGTGTTACAATTGGTATCAAAGCACGTTTTTGTGTATCTGTATACTTTATTAAGTCAAAAATTTTCAAGAAAACCCGACAACGCTACGCTCACGCCTCGTCGACTACCAGGTAAGTGTTGAGTTACAGTTTATATATCTAAATGAATGCTTAAGTCTATGCTCAGTACAAGGTATCAGATATTTAACCCCATAAACCAGTAATATGCTCGAGTCAAGTTATAGAGTATTTTTTCAGAACATAGTCTATTATTCCAGTTATTCGATAATTCGACTTTAGTTTTCTCGGGTTAACTTTAGCAACTCGTCAAGAAATTTGTATGCCGAATCAGTCAGTTAATATGTTATGTTCAGATGCCGCCTCGTAGAGATCCAGATCACCAGGTGGTTCCCCAAGCCACGGTAGTCTCCCAGTTCCGCGACTATCATCTAGAGAAATTTTTCGCTCAGGGAGATCCCCTACTTGTCGATGAGTGGATCCAGGGCCTTGAAATGATTTTTGAGGTCATGGACTGTCCAGATCACTACCGTGTACTCTGCGCCCAGATCCAGATGATGGGTGACACACGCCTCTAGTGGAATGACTACTGGGGATGCGTCCGGGCGAGAAGGAGCAGTGTACGTGAGACCGATTCAAGGAAATATTGCGCGAGAAGTACTATCCAGTCTATTATCGCGCAGAGCTCGAGCATCAGTTCTTGGCGCTTAAACAGGGTACTCGTTCTGTGGATGAGTATGAGTGTGAATTCACTCGACTCGGCTTCTTCGTTCCCGAGTTATCGGGTTCGGAGTAAAAGAGATCGAGACGCTTCATCGTTTGACTTCTGTCCGTAGTTTGTCACAACATCGTTGGTCATGGAGTCCAGACCTATGCCCGCACCGTTACTATAGCCCAGGAAGTGGATGCCAGCATTCGGAGGGAGGCTGTTCCCCTTCCATCCCAGCCAGTTGCCCGACCAGCATCACCTGCCCAACCTGTAGCAGCTGAACAACCGAAGAACAAAGACAAGATGAAGTGGAGAGGAGCTCAGGATGATCGAAGGAATCACCCCAGGCCACAGCCGACCCCGCCTTGCACTACATGTGGACGACGCCACCGCAGAGAATGCCTTATGGGCCAGAATATTTAGTTCTATTGCCGTCAGCCCAGACATATCAGTCCTAACTGCCCAGATCGACTGCAGCAACAACAACGACCACAACCACATCAACCTCAACAGCCTCAGCAGCCCAGACAGCAACCACCGAGACAGCCCCAGCAGCAGCAGACAGCAGGCCTGTGTCTATGCAGTTGATCAGGCCGAAGCAGACTAGCACCCAGGTACTATGTCCGGGATGATTATTCTTAATGATGTTCATGTTTTTGCCTTGTTCGACACTGGAGCAACTCATTCCTTTATATCACGCCGATGTCTTGATGCCATTGGAGTTCATTCTGTCAGCGTTGTTGATCCTCTCGAGGTGAGTTTAGCCCCGGGGAGAAAGATAGACTGATACCAAAGCCGAGAGTCTCAGCCTTTCCGTCGGCGGTCGTATATTGACCACCGACGCTTATGTCATCGAGATGAGGGACTTTGACCTCATTCTCGGTATGGACTGGCTAACCCGTTTTCATGCAGATATCCGCTGTCACGACTGGGAGATTATTCTTTATCTTCTGAGAGATGATCAGATCATTTATTTCTGTTCCAGGACTCGTACTCTGCCTCATATTATTTCTATGGTGAAAGCCAGAAAGATCCTACGACGAGGTGATTGCCAGGGATACCTAGTGAGCCTTGTTGGAGATGAACTGAAATCACGAACACCTCATGACATTTCTATCGTTCGTGAGTTTGTGGACGTGTTTCCAGATCAGCTTCCAAGCGGACCACCTAGCCGATAGGTGGAATTTTCTATCGATCTTATTCCAAGAGCCGGATCAGTATCGAAGGCGCCGTATCGTATGACACCTAAGGAGTTACAAGAGCTAAAGACTCAAATTCAAGAGTTATTGAATCTCGGTTTTATTGGACCGAGCATTTCACCGTGGGGAGCACCCGTTCTATTCGTCAAGAAGAATGACGGTTTTATGCGTATGTGTATCGACTACCGAGATCTTAACAAGTTGACGATCAAGAATAAATATCCGCTTCCTAGAATTGACGACTTGTTCGACCAGCTGAGGGGCGCCTGTGTATTTTCTAAGATTGATTTACGTTCAAGTTACCATCGGCTGAAGATCAAGGAGTCAGACATCGCTAAGACAACATTCCGAACCAGATACGGTCATTACAAGTTCGTGGTTATGCCTTTTGGTCTCAGTAATGCCCCGACAGTATTCATGGACTTGATGAACCGTGTATTCCATCATTTTCTCGATCAGTTTGTTATTGTATTCATTGACGATATTCTTATCTATTCCAAGAGCCAGAAGGAGCATGAAGAGCATCTGAGGGCCGTTCTTGAGACCCCTAGACATGAAAGTTATATGCAAAATTCTCTAAATGCGAATTCTGGCTTCAGCGTGTGGCTTTTCTTGGCCATATTATTACTCAGGCAGGTATTGAGGTTGATCCCTCTAAGATTGCCGCAGTCCAGAACTGGTCAGCACCAAAGAATCCGTCTGAGGTTCGTAGTTTCCTCGGCCTTGCAGGTTATTATCGCAGACTTATTGAGGGGTTCTCAAAGATTACCATGCCTTTGTCCCAGTTGACGAGAAAGTCTGTGAGTTCGAGTGGACAGATCATTGTGAGTCGAGCTTTCAGGAGCTGACGGAGAGACTTATGACGGCACTGGTGTTGACTATTTCGAATCCTTCTCGGAGTTTCACCATCTATAGTGATGCTTCGAGGCAGGGTCTGGGGTGTGTACTTATGCAGGATGACCAGGTTGTAGCATACGCTTCACGTCAGTTAAAGCCCAATGTGCAGAACTATCCTATCCACGACCTGGAGTTAGCTGCAGTGGTACATGCACTTAAGATATGGCGGCATTATCTTTACGGTGGTCGATGCGAGATTTATACCGATCACAAGAGTCTGCAGTACATTTTCACGCAAAAGGAGATCAACACGCGTCAGCGACGTTGGTTGGAGCTTGTTAAAGACTATGACTGCACGATTCAGTACCATCTGGGGAAGGCAAATGTTGTAGCTGATGCCCTGAGCTGAAAGGTAAAGGGTGAATTATCATGTTATATTACTCAGTAGCGCCATTTTGTTCGAGACTTTGCCCAAATGCAAATTCAGGTCGTCGAGTCACTTCCTGCAGGGATTACGGGGAGTGTCAGCTCGATGCAGATTCAGCCTCTGTTGAGGGACAGAATCCGGCGGGAACAGGCTTCTGATCAGTCTATTCCTGCTATTGAGGCCAAGATTCATTCTGGAGGAGTCAAGGGTTATTCCCGAGGCGCAGATGGAGCCTTGGAGTTCAGAGGCAGGATTGTAGTGCCGAAAGTCGAGGCTTTGCAGAAGGAGATCCTGACCCAGGCACACACCGCGCCTTATTTAGCTCACCCCGGCAGTACTAAGATGTACCACGACCTGAAAAGGTCATTCTGGTGGCGGGGAATGAAGAAAGATGTTGCCAGTTTCATGAACAAGTGTTTGGTCTGTCAACAAGTCAAGGCCGAGCACAAAAGTGTGTTAGGCCTTCTACAACCACTTGATATTCCAATGTGGAAGTGGGAGGAAGTCACGATGGATTTCGTTACAGGGCTGCCCAGATCGTCCGAGCACCACGATGCGATTTGGGTAGTAGTGGACAGGTTGACGAAAGTTGCACATTTCCTACCTGTAGCGATGACCATGTCGATGGAGAAGTTGGCCGAGATCTATACCCGTGGGATCGTTCGACTCCATGGAGTGCCCGTTCATATCATGTCAGATCGAGATCCCAGATTTACTAGCAGGTTTTGTGGAAGTTGACACGAGGCGATGGGCACGCAGTTGCAGTTCAGTTCGGCTTACCATCCAGAGACAGACGGTCAGACAGAGAAGACAATACAGACGCTCGAGGATATGCTCCGAGCGTTGGTTTTAGACAGAGGTGCTAAGTGGGAGACAATTTTGCCGGTAGTTGAGTTCGCCTATAACAATAGTTATCAGGCGTCGATCCAGATGGCTCCTTTCGAGGCACTTTACGGGCGTAAATGCCGTTTGCCCCTTTATTGGGACGATGTTGGCGAACGTCGAGTACTCGGTCCGAAGATGATCGAGGAAACAACTGAGCAAGTTGAACTAATCAGGTAAAGGCTTAGAACAGCACAGAGTCAGCAGAAGTCATCAGCTGACAAGCACAGATGAGATATCCAGTTCGAGGTCGGAGAACGAGCCTTTCTGTGAGTTCGTCAATTCCGAGGGATCATTTGATTCAGGAAGAGAGGGAAGTTACATCCCCATTTTATCGGCCCGTTTGAAGTTCTCGAGCGAGTGGGCGAAGTAGCCTATCGTTTAGCCTTGCCTCCCAAGCTATCCAGTGTTCATAATGTTTTTCATCTATCCATGCTTTGGAAATATGTGTGAGATCTCGATCATGTTCTTCAGCACCCTGATATTCAGCTTCAAATAGACTTATCGTATGAGGAAAGTCCGTTAGCAGTTTTGAACCGTCAGGTTCGACGGCTCCAGAAACGAGATATTCCCCTCGTACGTGTCAGATGAATATCTCCGGAAACGAGATATTCTGCTGAGGCGTGCTAGGCGCAGTCAGCTGGGACGTAATCCCATTATCCGTCAAGTAGCTCCTAAATTCATTTGAGAGATATTCGCCACCACGATCCGATCTTAATGACTTGATACTTTTTCCTAACTGCTTCTCCACAACTGCCTTATACTCCAAGAACTTCTCAAAGCATTCAGACTTGCGGTGCAGAAGGAAAATGTATCCATATCTCAAGTAATCATTGATAAACATAACGAAGTACTCGAAACCACCTCTCGCTTGAATACTCATAGGACTACATAGATCGGAATGAACTAACCCTAACACATCTTCGGCTCTATGCCCCTTTGAACTAAAAGCCCTCTTAGTCATTTTACCTTCCAGGCAAGACTCACAAGTTGGAAAAGCCTCGAATTCTAACGACCCCAAAGGCCCGTCTGCTACCAACCTTTGAATCCTCCTAAGGTTAATATGACCAAGTCTTAGATGCCAAAGATATGTTTCGTTCATTTTAGAAGGTTCCTTTCTCTTATTCAGATTAGATGATGAATTAAGTAATTGTTTCTGTTGCAGTGGAGATGACTTAGATTCTGGAATGTACAGATTGTTAACTAATGAACCAGAGCATATGAACTTTTTGCCAAAACGAATAACAACTTTATTATCAAACGTAGCGGAAAAAACGTTCAAAAACAACTTAGAAACCGAAATCAAATTCTTTCTAAAACTGGGAACATAAAGACAATCTTTCGAAACTAGAAACCTATCTAAGCCAAAATCTAAATAGACGTCTCCCACTGCAACTGCTGACGCTCTACTAGCATCGCCCAAGTAGATGGTAACCTCTCCTTCCCTAAGTCGCTTGGTTTCCAGGAACCACTGCAATGATTTGCAGACATGATCAGTGGCCCCCGTATCTACACACCAGGTACCGGTAGATAACACCGCTAAACATGTTTCCACGACTAAAGCAAAAGGAGTACCTTTTTCGGGTTTCTTGGGAAGAGGGCAGTTTGCCTTCCAGTGTCCTTTCTGCTGACAGTTGTAGCACTTGCCTTTCGGCTTCCTTACCTTTTGTCGAGGTTGTGCGTCACTCATGGCCGCTTTGCCCTTTCCTGCGGACTTCCTCTTCTTTCCCTTAGGAGCCTTAGAAGTAGAAGCTTCTCCCTGCTGGGCCACCATGGCTTGGGTCTTCTGACGAAACAGGCCCTCTGCCGCCTGAAGCTCAGCAACAAGTTCCGGAAGAGTCATCAACATCTTATTCATGTTATAATTCAACTGGAATTGCTCGAAGCTCTTCGGTAAAGACTGGAGCACTATATCGACCTGGGTTTCCCATCAATAAAAGCCCCAAGAACCTCCATCTCATTCAGCTGGGCCATCATAGCAAGAACATGTTCCCTTACGGGAGTGCCCTCGCGCATGGTCATGTTCATCAGAACCCTCATGGCTTCTTGTCGGGCAGCCCGTGACTGATGACCAAATAACTCCTTGAGATTGAGTAGCATATCCGCTGCAGTGTTCATAGGCTGATGTTGATGTTGAAGCACATTTGACAAAGATGCCAAGATGTAACACTTCGCCATCTCGTCAGCCTTTTCCACCGAGCATACTCCTCTTTCTCTTGGTCTGGTGCATTGTCAGCAGGCACAGCCGAACAAGCCTCAACAGTTGCAAATTTGTACCCTTCAGCAGTTAACACTATATCCAATTCCTTTTCCAGTCAATATAATTGGGACCAACAAGTTTGTTTTCTTTGAGAATTACGGACAACAGATTGAAAGACATTTTGAATTCCTGGGATCATGCAAACATAGTCTTTACTCAGTCAAAGTAGTTTTGAATTTATACATCAAATATTGATCCCATTAAACAACATTTGAATAAATTCACCAACGCCTCAAAACACCGAATCCCCGCAGGCCACAGAGTGTGGACGTCTACGGTTCAAACATTCGTAAGAGGAGGGATAAATCCCATTAGCTTGACATACTGCCCAACAGTACTCAACTAATAGTCGGTTTCATCATTTGGCCAGCGCAATTAACTTTTTAGAAGACTAATCTTTATAAAAGAATAAAAATGACCTTGTCCTTTGGGACTATCGTAATTATTTGCACTTTTAAGCGTAACCCATTAATTGGTACTAAGTTTACTACCAAAATTATACGTCCACCTTTGGGTGACCGTACGCTTTTGAAATAGCTCACTATAACCATCCCAAAGGAGATTCGTCCTTGTGAACCGTGAAATAAAACGTCCTTTGGGCTCGAATTAAATCACTTCACTGACAAACCTACAATGGAGGCCTTGAATGTAATTTATTTCAACCCATTACACACTTAATATAATTTTTAGTTTATGGGATTTTCTTAACATGTTTGTATTTGCACATAAGCAATCACGTAAAACATGCATGATTAATGAGCAATAATAAACTAGGAACTATAATACAACTATCATGGCCATTAATCAATCTCCAATGTTACGGAGAAAACACAGTCCTGTCCTTGTTGATTGTGTCCTCCGTTTCGGGTATTGGAACTCCCTCTTTCGCAGTGACTCCCACTGAATTGGTCGTCTCCGGGAAAGTCGCCATTGGATTAACACCATGGCATCCGTGTACGTGTTTATGCCTCGCCCCGTCAAGGTTGGTCCACGCCCGCCGGATCAATAATGAATATTATAAACAACAATTACATAATTCATCCTATGACCCACGCAGAAGCCGTACATGAGTTTCTATGAAAGCAATAAACTATGCGGTGTCCCACCACGCGAATAGTTTATTACAAGCATTCACCAACCCAAAAATTCCTTCACATGTCCAAGGCTTTAAAAACAGCATACATTCAACATGAATTAAAATCCATACATACGGGCCACAATAGTCGGATTCGAAACACCTGCAGAAACTTATTGCAATTTCTAATCTACTATGTCACTGCGTTCGTATGCACATAATTCATGTAGACAGGCAAAGCCCAAAATTCAAACCGTGCACGAGTTTGCATTAGCCTGGGCTCTGATACCAGTTGTGGGTTCTGTTAGGAACGTCAAACAACATGCATAGTATTGAACTTTATCGAAATAAATCCTAACGCAGCGGAATCTATAGTTAGGATATGGATGTTTACCTTTTAAAATTTTTGCCGACTCTGAGACGATGTAGAGTACCGTTGGTGAAGTTCGTCTGAACACCACAACCTAATGTGCGGATAGGTTTGGCCTTTAATCGATTCTAATTGATACGTTCCACGAAACTGGATCACACGGCACACGGGTCTCGGTCGTCGGGTGCAGCGGGCGATCGGGCGTCGGGCGCGGACAGCATGCGGGCAGCGTGCGTGTACTGCTGGTCGTGACGTGCAGATCGCTGGCGGGGCATGTCGGGCGCTGAGCAAACACGCGGGACTGCCGGGAACGCGGAACGGGCGCTGCGGGCAGGTATGAGTGTCGCGCGTGCTGATGCGGGACTCCTAGGCCGCTGCGGACTGGGCCTGGCGAGTGGGCGGACGCGTACGTGCTGGGAAAGAAACCTGGGCGCGCACGGGATGATGCGCACGTACTTCTTGCGCGCTGGGGACGACGCGATCGGCAACTGCCAGCACGGGCGGACAGCGAGCAGCAGGGACGATCGACGATCGCACGAACTGGTGTCGGGCCATCATGCGATGATCCTGGGCGTCGTTGGGCGCTGGGTCTGGGCTCAACTGGGTGCGACTGCGGGCGTTGGCTCGCGGTAGTGATCGGCTGGGCTCGGACGGAGACCGGCGGCGGTAGGCGATTTTCGGCGGCAGATCACAGCGGCGATGGGCGGCGATCCGAAGGAGATGATGACCGAATATATATATATATTAGAAAGCTCAATCAATTGTACCAAAAAGCCTTCTAATGGATTACCTAAACACCTATTCCGATTAAACTTGGTGGAGCGTTTAATCGGATCTCCCTAACTCTTGAACAAAGCAATTCTCACGTGTATGTAGATGAGAAATTTCGGCCAACACAACCTTGTAGGAGAGTATGGGACATGGTGTATTTATAGGCTCCATTAGGGACCTTAATGAGGTGATAAATATGGGCTTATTCCATTAGGCCTAGGACTCCTAATTCTAATCCAATACTAACTCAATCTAGGAAGGAGATCTCCTACTAATCCATCTCTTCTAGAAGACTCCTAAGTCTCCTAACACTAGAGAAGATCCTTGTAGGAATTTCCTTTCCTAATTAAATTAAAAATCATGGAATAGAATTAAATCCTAATTTAGGAAACCTAATTTTACTCCAATTAACAATATAATGTAGGAAATATATTTCCCACTAATCTTCATCTTCTGGAAGACTCCCAAGTCTCCTAATCCAAGAGAAGATTCTAGTAGGAATTTTATTCTCCTAATTAATTAATTAATATGGAATAAAATTAAATCCTATTTAATGGAATTAAATAATAAAACATCCCACTAGAGTAATATTATTGCTCTCCCCATTTAGCCACTATTTTACCAATAAAATCGAGCCTTCATGATTAAATAATATTAATCTGATTGATCGATTTACCTCCCTATGTTTAAGATATAACGTCCGTTGATTAATTAAATTATTGACAAAGTAATTAATCAACTTCTTATTCATTTCCGAAATTAGTACCACTCAACCTTTAACCATTATGTCAGACAATCGTCTACCTGCAGGGTTTAACATAAGGTTTCTTTCTGAGCTCATTTCGGGGACGTCATCAATCCAGCGCACTGGAACATAGTGACTGTAAATAATCTATAATAGGACATCATATAATTATTCTTACTTACCAAAATACCTCGTATGTCATCCTAACAGAATAGGAATCACTTGGTAAATCAAATAAATAAGAGATAAAAATATATGGCTATTTTATATTATTTTACAGCTTAAGAGAACGCATCAATCACTGAAGGGCAAGGTTACAACAACGGTCAGTGAGTCACAACCTTTGCTTTCCGCGGTCCTGTTCAACACTTAACATAAGTGCTAATCTAATCCTTCAGTCAAAGACCAACTGAATCGGGAATACACTACAGTCTTTTTCCAAGTGGGGTCTCACTGTAGTCTAGAATGTGAACGAATAGTTTAGTCTTATAAGGAACCGATAGGTGATCTTTCTGTTCGAAACTCTTAGAACCACACTACCTCAATATAAGACATGGAGTATGTATTGCATAAATAAATAAACTACAAACATATGTACTTTGCCCGAAACATGATTGCCAGATCAAAATGGAATTGATAGAATCTGCAAAACATAACTTTTACAGCATACCTCTAACATTTATTACCATGTTGCTTTTAATTATAGAATTAGGAGATCTAGATCTATTAGGCTTATATTTAATTTATGCATCTATAAATACCCATGTACCTCTTCATTATTCAACATGGATGATAATTGATGAGTGAATAGAAAAGGGGGAACTTGGTGTTCTTACGTGTGTTTAAACAAGGCCGTTAGTGCGTGTTTACATACAGTGTCGGAGAGAAGGCCATTAGTGCGTCTTGAAGTCATGGTGTCTAAGAGAAGGCCGTAGTGCGTCTGTATGTCACATCTATCGTGTGTAGTCGAAGGCCCTGAGTGCGCGATTACTCACACCAAATAGGCAACAACCGCGATCACACTCTCGTTCGCTCATCATTGGTGCTTTCGTTGAGAGGGTTTCTTGAAGAGTGACGATAAAGGTTATTGTTTATCTATTTTTTTTTATTTTTTTCGGTTTCACCTTTTGTTGAGGAGGGACCGATTTTCTCTTTTTTTTTTCGAATTTCGGTACAAAATTTTCGCTTCTTTTTCTCTTATTTTTTTGAAAATTTGAGAGTTGAGTCAAAAAAAAAAAGTGTCATCTTTTAAGTCCTTTGTTATTTTTTATAGAGTCTTAAAAAAAATTATTTTTGTTGGGTTCGATTTTTTTCGGGAGAGTAAAAAAAAAGTGTCTTACTTATCGTTAGATGAGTTAGATTGGGAAGATGTTGAGATGTTGGAGGGTTTGGAAAGAGAACTCACGCCATGGGAGAAAACGTATCTAGATGAGCTTCATGAGCAAAGAAACGTAGAAGAATACGAGCGACAACTCGTAGAAGCCCGAGAAGCAATGGTAGTCGATGTCCAAAACAATGATGATAATGGTGCGCTAAATTTTCTAATTCTTGAGGACAAGGAAAGTCTCGAAGAGGAGGGGAATGATACGAAAGTGGTCATCAACCCAGACGAGTCGGAGGATGAGGGTGGCGACGATCTCAACATATGGTTGGAAAACATGCTGGAGGAGCCATCAAGTCTAACATATCGACCTTCTTGTATAAGAGATTGGCCAAAAGGATGTGGTCTGAAGTCAAAGGTCAAATCAAGGAAGTACAAGGCCAAGCGAGCTCGAAGAAAACACAAGGCAAAAGCTAAGGAAGGGAAGTGTTGGTGCAAGCCTTATGCGAGGAAAGAACGAGCTTGGAGGATGGAGGCTCGAAGGAGAGGTAAGCAAAGGGTAGAGGAAAGTTGGATATGGCCAGGAGATTGTATTGGGTTGAAAGGATGGGACCCATGGCCATCGGATGAGCAATTGAGGTCGGTCGGCGGTGCAAAGGCAAGCACAAGCGAATGGCGCGCATCGTGCCATGATGCGCGCGATAAGGAGGTGCACACGCAAATGACGTTGGGTGCACACGGGAGTGGAGTAGGCGATCAGAGCACCGACGTGGGTGGGACGTGCGGAGTAGACGATTGGAGCACGGGCATTGGATGGGACGCGCTAGCATCGGGCGGTTTGAGCACAGGGGACGCAGAAAGCGCGACTAGCGCACACGCGGATAAAGGCCTAGTCCTAAGGGGCCTAGGAATGACGGCAGCACACGCGTGCGAGGAAGTCGGCAGTAGCGCGATACGCGATATGCGATGACGATGGCAAGACGTCGGGCGTGCGCGGCAATCGTGTGAGTGGCGAGGACGCGCGGGTCATGGGCAGCGATAGCGGAGCGCGCGCATTGGCGCGAGAGTATGGGGCAGACGCGCGAAGCCTAAGCCGCGTGGGCTTAGGAATAAGGAGCGCGCATGCACAGGAGACGAGCAACAAACATGAGGCGCGCGCGATGGCGCGTGAGTGTGGGACAAGCGCGAGAAAACTATGCCGCAAGGAGTAGGAAAGGCGAGAGACGGTGCACGCAAGTAGGTGGCGCGCGACGCGTATAAGGCGACCAAAGGTTCTAGGGATTTAGAGCGTGCGATTGATTGGAGAACAAGTATTTTGGAGTGCAAGTCAAGACATTAGTAGTTTTAGTAATATTATGATTTTATTACCATGTTGATTTTAATTATAGAATTAGGAGATCTAGATCTATTAGGCTTAAATTTAATTTATGCATCTATAAATACCCATGTACCTCTTCATTATTAAACATGGATGAGAATTGATGAGTGAATAGAAAAGTGGGAATTTGGTGTTCTTACATGTGTTTAAACAAGGCTGTTAGTGCGTGTTTACATACAGTGTCAGAGAGAAGGCCATTAGTGTGTCTTGAAGTAACGGTGTCTAAGAGAATGTCGTAGTGCGTCTGTTAGTCACATTTATCGTGTGTAGTCGAAGGCCCTGAGTGCGTGATTACTTACACCAAATAGGCAACAACTGCGATCACACTCTCGTTCGCTCATCACGCGCACAGTGCACGCCAGTTGCGCCCGACAGCACGCAGTCAGCCATGCAGACGCTTGTAGTGCGTAGCGTGCCTCGCAACGCACGTACGCCCGCCAGCAGCGCCCAACGCACGCTGGACAGTCCCAGCGCGCTTGACAGCGCGCCAGCAGTGCCTAGCAGGCCTCGGCCAGTGCCCGGCAGCATGCCCGAGCGCCCAGTCACCCCAGCACGCGCAACCCGCGTGCCAGTTGCCTGTCTGTGGCACACAGTAGTGCCCGGCAGCGCTTGTAAGGCCCCGTTCGTTTATGAATTATTTGATTCTTATTTTGATTTATTATTATTATTATTTGCCCATTATTATTATTATTATTATTATTATTATTATTATTATTATTATTAATTGTCTAATTGATTTTATGTGCTTAATGTGTAAGATAAATAAATACTATTATGTGTTATATATATACATATATATATAAACCCCGGTTTTATTTTATTTATTGTCTGATTATTATCGAGCCTCGACTATATTAATTATGGAACCGAGATGGAGAACCGACCTCGCCCATCGACCTTCTTTTTTTTTGGGTCGTCTAGCTTTTGTTTTCGACCCTTTAAGCTATTTCGTTCAGCCCAAATCGAACTTATATTTTTCGGCCCAATTGGAACAGAATCTCAGCCCACTTAAAAACCTATTTCACGCCTATAACAATTGAGCAGAATAACATCGCCCCTTTCATCGTCTACTTGATCTCTCTCACCTCTAGATCGCGTGAGCAAAAAAAACGATCGTCGCTTCACCTTCATCACTCCAAATCGCCACCATCAACCTGCGATTATCACCTTCATCTACACGCCATCACTCCATCGCTCATCACTGTTCAAAGTCGTCAGCCATCATCACCGTCGATCGCGTCGTCCCAGGTCAGCGTCCCTCGAGCACCGGCAACTTGCAGACCTCCATCGCCGTCATCGCGTGAGCCATCCCAGGCCGTCGACCACCGCGAATAACTAGTCCGTGTCCAGTACCTCGTGAGCTTTTCTTCCCCATCGCTGCTCCTGCGACCGCTGCCCCAGGCCCGTGTTCCAGTCACGAGCGCCCCGACGACCTCCGTTCATGGTTGTACGTACATCCCGACCGGTGACGGACCTGTGTACCTACTGTTTCGCTGCAGTTCGAGGTCCCATCCACGAGCCACAGGCCACCGCGAGCCGCCCTTCGACCACCGTGTACCGCCGGCAAGCCCAACTTCGTTGTCGAGCCCGACGAGCGTACTCCCAGCCTCCGAACAGCCCGTCTTAGTTTTCGTCTCGTTCGTTGTCGCGTGTTAATCTCGAGAACAGTATCGCAGCTCGATTTCCCCTTTTGTTTATTCGCGTATTCGAGCTTTATTGATAATGTGCTTGTTCGGCTTATATGTTATGTGATTTTGAGGGATTTTATTTGATTAATGGAAGACCATATGAAATCCTATCAAAAACGTGTAGGGTTGTGGATTTTGGAACTTGGATGAGTTCTTGGCCTTATGGAAAAGGCCTTGGATGAAAATGTGTTGTTTCGAGTCTTGTGTGGATTTTTGTAAGTCGTATAGCTGCTGAATATTTGTTAAATTCATGATAAATCGCATGCTACTCCAATTTGCATGAAATTTTATATGTGACGTCCTGTGTTGATATTACATGTCGTGTAAAAATTTTAGAATTTAATTCCACCTGTAGCTATTTTAATTAATTATTTTGATTTCTGGGTAGAACCTTATTAATTGCATGATAAATTGATTTGTTCTCAAAAATAGCTAATTTTTAAATATGCTGTTTCTCTTTATTCATTTGATTTTGTATAAATAATTATTTGTAGCTCTCTGTTGAATCTTGTTTTAATTATGATAAATTGATTAGTTGCTAGAAAATTCGGATATTTAGCTGAGTGGCTTGTTTCATGTGTAGTTTCATGCTGTAAAAATATTGGAATTTTTGGAGTACGAATTGGTTCAGTTTTAATTAAAATTTGTAAACTGCAGAAAACTGTATGAATTTTCATAATTCGTGTATTTGATGTTAATAGCTGTAATTTTTTTGGTTGGTCCTTACCTGCTGTAGTTGTGCCATTAAAAATTTCAAGTACAAATTCATTCATTAGGTCAAGCTTTGGATTTTATGCTCGTTTATGTTGAAATCTTGTTTGAATTTTATAAAATTGTGTATAATGAGTTCGAGGCTGAAACTTGCCGGTTTTGTTAAGTCCAGTGAGATGGATTTTATGTTAAAGTTTCAGAACTTAACTCATTAGGTTCCCATACCTTCTTGAATTGGTGTATTTGCTCTTAATTGGTCGAGTCGAGTCCAAGTATTCCAATATCCACAGGACTTCACGAACAACTTGGTTGAATCAAGTTCGACTAATGTATGCTTGTGATTGTTCTCTAAGGTCAAGTAAGTGTTGATCTTAGTATATAATTGTTGTAGGTGTTTGACGAGCCGTGTTCGCTGCCTACTCCCGATTGTGTGCCATTTTCCTTTGCTATACCAGGTGGGTTTTGAAAAATTTGCTATGCCGTAAATAATTTATTTGTCGTTGAATTGGTATGATCAATGCATGCTTATGAATTTGTGTAACCTTCGATGTGAGCTGGATGTCCTTCGAACGGTTGTCCACGTCGTTGAGAGTTGTATGTCCTTCGACGGTGCCCTTGTGTGGCAATCTCCTTAAGTCCTAATGATAGACCATACCGTTGAGAGTTGTATGTCCTTCGGTATGCACTCCCATTGTTGAGAGTTGTATGTCCTTCAATGGCTAATGATGGATGTGCACATGAGTGAGGTTATTGGTGTATTGATTGGACATGTGACATGATGTATTAATTTATGATCATGTTGTGACCATACCCTTGCTATATTATATTGTTATTTACGTGCATAGTGGTGAGTACAACAGTTCATCGTGCTCACTCCCACCTGCTCTTCATTGATGCAGGTTAAGTAGGTGTCAGCTGACGAGACAGAGACGAGTGGTGTTGGTCTTTGACCGACTTCCTTTTGTTTATTCCGCCTGCTAGATTATTTATGATTATTTATGTTTTACGACTTTGGTATTTATGATTTGTGACTTTGGGATTTTTGAAACTATGGATTGGGACATGTTCCCTTATGAATAATTTTGTTGGACTCGAGATTTATGAAACACTGGATTTATGATTTATGATTTATGCGAGTATGATTTATGTGATTTACGTGATTTAGTTGAGTAACGCCACTGATTTATCAAAAGGATTCAAAAAAAAAATGAGTTGACTTTTGAAAAAGCCTTTGACTTTCGTCAAATAAAAGTGGGGCGTTACAGTTTGGTATCAGAGCCAGTCTGCGTTTCTGTAGACTGCTCTATGTTAGAAATTGCATGTATGTGTGATTATGTGATTGTGACCCTTGTGTTCGACCACTCGTCTTCATCACGCCGCACTGCTTAAGGTATCTTCTTTTATAAGTATCAATGAAAATACTTATAAGGTGAATTGTGATTTTGCACGAGTAGCAATGAAACTACTTGTGATGTTTTGCATAAGTAGCAATGAAACTACTTGTTATGTTTTGAATGAGTAGCAATGAAACTACTTATGAGGTTTTGCATGAGTAGTAATGGGATTACTTATGATGTGATATATATATGTCATTTTGGGGCTTAGTAAATCTATCCACCTTAGGTTATGTGAACTCTAGTGATATGGAGTTAAGTTCGGACTCTAGAGGTTTCTCGTTGTGAGTTTCAATATGTTGTTTTTGAGTTAAGTTCTGCCCATAGCAGTTTTCCTTTCTTTATAATTCTATTCTAAGTCTCCGAGTGAGGACATAGTCAATGAGGACTGGGAATGTATTCGTTTTTCTTCGGACCCTTGTCGGGTTTCAAAAATTTTGAGATGAGTTGAGGTTTTATAGACTCCTATTATTAAGGATGTTTATGGCCTCTATCCGACCTCTAGTATCGTATTGCCTCTTATGTCTTAGTAAGGGGCGAATTCATGCCTTGAAATAATTAAGGCGTAAGTGTGAGTTGATTTCTATGCGGTTATCGTAGTTTTGGCTGATCCTCCTAAATTTTATATGTGTGTACATGAAGTATATTGTGATTATATGTGGCTCATTGATGCTATGTTCTTGGATATATGTCTTGTACCGAGATTTAATTGAAAAACTCCATGTTTAAGCCTCGGTTTGTGCTCAATGTTTCGTAACCAAGAAGTTGTTTTTTGGACAAGTGTTCATCAGGAATTTTGTAGTGCTTTGAGTTAGGTTTCTGTGAGTTTTAGAATTTCGTAATTTGGAATTAATTTGAATTTACTATGAGTTTTTGAAGTTGTAACTGCGAGCAGTTTTTGAAATTCCGGGCAGAATTGTGAATCATGATGTTGGGCTATTTTTCACAATCTTAATGTGACTATGTGAAAATATGATTAACATGAAATTTTTAGTACATGTTATAAGCTTTCTATGGGAGTTGAAATCATGTTAGTTAGGGTTCTGGTTGATTTTATGTGAATTTTCAAAGATGGAGTTATGAACAGAATTTTTGAAATAGTGGTTATGTATATGACTTAAATGTATGTTCTGAAATGGAGCCTTTAACGTGATGATTCTTAACAATGCTCTTCTTGAAACTTGTAACTTTTCTAGTTTAGTTTCTGTAAGTTTTGAGGTTGTTTGAATTAGAGTGTTATAACATGAGATATCATTGATTTAGTGAACTGCTGCAAATTTATAAATAGTTTCGTTGGCAGATTTCTTGATCTAAATGCTTTATGCTTAAACTTGGTTTTAAAGTTATTATTGGCTTAAGTGATCAACATGAAAATTGTAGATAATTGAGTTAGCTATCTTGAAGTTTTTGAATTTCAGTAATATCATGTTAGTAGCTTCGGTTATTGTGCATACACTGAGAACCTGTCAAGCTGTATGTCTTCAATTATCCACTGCACCTATGTTTTGTATGTTTGCTGTATTATGTGCATTTAAATGATTTTATCTGCCTGAGTGTTCTTCATGAAAGTGATAGAGGACCGAGTTAAAGATATTTTCCAAGTGGTTTCATCATGATACAATATGTAAACTGAAAGCTACATGCATTTTAAATCCATCACGCATGCTGGAAATTGGTGCAAGTTCATGCTTAGGTTTCCAAATGGAGTTGTGAATTCCAAAATTTGCTTTTCTTCAATTTTAATGTATATGTGCCCTATGTGACTTAATCTGATTAGTATTATAATGTTATCTGGAAACACTTGCGAGAGAAGCTTTATGCTAGACCTCGAAGTGTGAAAGCTATATGCTGTGTATGGGGATGAACTCGTTTAGGACTACCGGCACGATTAGCTGGCAGAGTAAAAGCTGTCGTGACGGCCAACATTGTTGGTCGAAAGAGTCAAACAAGCTAACCGTGCTGTTGTTCGGTGTTGACCGTCGAGTTAGGAATGTTCCTGGCAGTGATGCCAATGTTCGATCCCTTTTGGGGAAATTGTTGTTGTCAAACCCACACCTGTGTAGTTTCGAGTCTTTTGGAGAAAACCCTTTGGTCTATCGGAGTACTCAGGAATTGTGGAACCCGGAAATTAAAATTTCCAGAATGCACCTCGAACCCAGCGCCGAACCTGACTGGGTGTAGCCACGCGAAGTGGTGGCTGAGCCCGCACGCCCGTGCTGAGAGACGTGAGGCCAACTGCAGTGGCCGACCGTTGACTCGCACGAGAGTTGCCGCCGCCATCACCGAACGCCAAACTCCCCAGGTGTAATATCCTACTCAGTTATTAATAAAAGTAATTATTTTAGTTCTGAGATTTGAAATATTTACTTTTATTAATAATGCTCGTTTCTAGTAGCGAGTCCAGTTATTAAGTTATAAGTTATAAGTTTGAATTTAAGTTGAAAGTATTCTCGGTTAAATTTTATTTAGTAATCGAGCCATTTCATTAATTAATTCTGATCCGTTTATTTTTAGAAATAGATTTTATTAGTAGGGATTAATTATTTCGAGTTGTTTAATAAGTTTATGATTAATTTGACATGAGTGTTTAATTTAATCATTTGAGTATATTAATTTATTTAGACAGTTTAGTCTATTTAAATTATTAAGAGAGAAATATGAAGGTTTTAAAATTTTCGAGTTTTTCCGGTTTTCGATTGTAGTCGGAAATTTAAGTTCGATTTCATCTCCAGAAAATAAATTAAATTATTTCTTCTCTATATTTTTAGTAGATTACAAGATAAGAAAAGTTTTTCTTAGCACTAAAAGAAAAAAAATACCAAAAGCAAAAGAAGGAAATCTGAAATTATTACAATTTTTGATTTTACGGTAACTATACGTTTTAAGTCCGAATTCGGTTCCGTAAATTCTAGATTTTTCCATATTTCACGATTTTTTTTAATGTCAATCAGACTGGGATCACATTATGGGGCCTTTTTAAGCATTGACTATAGATTGGTTAAGTATAAGTTAAGATTACCATTTAATATCTTTATTTATTTGTACAAGTGTTGTTTGTTTATTTTGTTTATTTCTTCACTCAATCATCTTGTCCCCTCTTTTGTGGCTATAAATAGAGGCCTGAAATCAGATTATTTTCATCAAAGAAAAGTTTCAAAAGTTATATAACTCATTAGTGATAAATAAGTTGTGGGAATTTTGGAGAGGTGAAGAATTAATTTTCAAGTTCAAATTTTAGTTTCAAGCAAGAAGAAGAAGGTAATAAGTCCTTCTTTTAGAATGCTTTATAGATAATTTAAAGTGCCTTCATATGTGTTAAAATATGCTAAAGTTCTAGCTTTTAAGTATTTATAATCATGCCATGAAGTAAGAAGTTATGTTAGATCGTATACATGATTGTTATGTGTTGTTTGATTTCAAATTAAGCATGCTATGTATAACCTGGTATATTAAAATTATTATGGCTATTTCTTGTGTAAAAATAATGAGTACATAGGAGCAAGAATCATGTCTTTTGGTTAACTATAGCTCGAGTTATAAATTTTTAAAGTTTATCGTGCAAGCTGAATTTTATGTGCATGTTCCAGCAGTGACTTTGAAAGGGCATAAGTTGAGATATATGCATGATAAAATTATGGAATTTTTATGACATAGTTATATATGTTGAGAGCATGCATGTCAAATTTTAGAATTTTGTGATGAGAAATCAGTCATATATAACATCAAGACCACATGTATGTCGAGTTGAAGCTCTATAAGTTTATTTAGTATTTTTCTGGAAAGAGTTAGCCACTTAGAACCGATTATTTTAAATCCAGAGAAGTTAGCCAAGTCAAGCACTTATTGAGAATATTAAGAGCATAGTAATTAGTATTTATTTGCTTATATTTTTATGTAGCTTGAGGAGTCAGCTACTAGAACAACACTTAAGATTTTCAAACAATTTTCGAGAAGAAAGGTGGGGACCCAAACTGGGTATTACACTGAGTATAATAGCTATTATCATGTTCGAGGTATGTATAAAGTTAAGTAAAGTATTAAGCTCGCTCAGTCAAGACTGGGTTCTGTGGGAGGCGACCCCCAGAATGTGATCACGTGAGAACTGGCCCAAGTTACCGGTAGTTGCAAAGTTCAAGTTAAAGTATCGGTTAGATACCCAAAGATTAAGCTTAAATACATACCAAAAATCATGATATTGATGTTATTATTTTTTTTTTTTACTTTAGTATGGGTTTTTACGGAGTACTGTTGATTAGTACTCACGCCCCACTATTATCATTTTTTTTCAGGAATTAAAGGCGATGCGCAGGTGTGAGGAGCTGTGGTGGTCGTGGATGTGAATAAGTTTCTATTGAGAATTTTCAATAAGATTTCGGTTTGTAAACCACGCTTGTAAGATTTCCGCTACGTTTCTTTAAGATTTGAACAAGTGTGATTTTAAGTGTGATTTTAAAGGTTGATTTATCAAGTTGATTGTATGAACTGTTAAGTTTTTTTTTTATATTTGTTCAATGTTTAAAATCTATTTTATTTATGTCTAACTTAGTTGTTAGATAAAGTTTAGGTAAACAGATTTTTAAAGTAGATAAGTTAGTAGCATCCCGAGTTAAGAAGGTTTCGAAAAATTTATAAGTATTTTCGAAATAAGTTGCGAAAAATTTACTCTGATAAGCGGGGTGTTACAGTTGGTATCAGAGCTAAAAATTAAGAGCTCTGTATACTAAAAGTTTAAGAAAAAAAGTTTCAAGGAAAACCGATCACACCACACTCACACCTCGCCGACTACCAGGTAAGTGTTGTTAAAAGTTTTTATGAAATTTAAATATATGCAAATTACTAAGTCTATGCTCGACAAGATATCCAAATTTTATGAATCAGATTATATGCTCAATATCTATAGAATTACGAATACATTTTCTGAGTGTATTAAAAGTTTATCTTTTACGATAAATTTCAGATGGCACCCCAAGCTCGAAGAGAAATGACGACATCAGAAGTCGTTACTCAATTTCGTGGGTACATCCCTGAGAAATTCTCAGGACAAAGAGATCCTCGTCTAGTGGAGGAGTGGATTCAGGGTCTCGAAACCATTTTTGAGATCATTGAATGCACAGAAAGGCAGCGTATTATTTGTGCTCAACTGCAAATGACCGGAGATGCTCGGCTATGGTAGAACTCCTACTGGGGCATGCGTCCTGGGGAGAAAGAAAATCTCACTTGGATGCAATTCAAGGAGATGATGGAAGAGAAATACTATCCAGCTCACTATCGGGCTGAGATAGAACGTCAATTCTTGGCATTATCCCAAGGAAATCATACAGTTGATGAGTATGAGAGAGAGTTTACTAAATTGGGATCTTTTGTCAAATATCTGGTGGACACAGAGGCTAAAAAGGCAAGACGATTCCAAGATGGGTTACAACGAGAAATCCGTCATCATGTAGTTGGACATTGTATTTAGACTTATGCTGATATAGTGGCCAAGGCTCAAGAAGTAGACGCAAGTTTCCGGAGGGGCGATGGCCAAATTCAGGTGCAGCCAATTGCTCAAATTCCAGCTCAACCACCAGTGCAGCCCACGCCTGTCCAGCAGGCTAAAGATAAGAACAAGAGGAAGTGGAAAGGTCCCAAGAATAATAACAAGCAGAAGCAGCAAGATAATCGACCACAATTTCCAGCTTGTGGCAAATGTGGGCGTAGTCATCCAGGAGAATGTTTACCAGGCAGAATATTTGCTTTTTCTGTCGGAAGCCTGGTCATAATTTCAAGGAATGTCCAGATAGGCAGCAGCAGAGGAATCAGGGGCAGCCTCAGCAGTAGAGGGCAGGACCTCAAGCTCAAGTGTATGCTGTGGAGCAAGTTCAGGCAGAACAGAACCCAGGTACTATGTCTGGGATGATTATTCTGAACGATATTCCTATTTTTGCATTGTTTGATACGGGAGCGACGCATTCGTTCGTGTCAAAACGATGTATAGAAATCATAAGAGCTAAATTCATTAACACTGTTGACCCTCTTGAGGTAAGCTTAGCCTCAGGACGGAAAATAGTGACGAGTTCTAAGGCAGATAACCTTAGACTCAATATTGGAGGACGAATCTTGGAGGTCGGCGCGTACGTCATCGAGATGAGGGAATTTGACCTCATACTCGGTATGGATTGGCTAACACGTTACCGTGCTGATATTCGTTGTCATGACCAAGAGGTAATTCTTTATCTTTCGGAGGAGGATCAAATTTCTTTCTACGGCTCGAAGACGCGAACGTTGCCTTGGGTGATTTCTATGGCGAAGACAAGGAAGATTATAAGACGGAAGGATTGTCAAGGATATTTGGTGAGCATTGTTGACGAAAATTCGAGAGCACAAACACCTCATGATTTTCCAATTGTTCGTGAGTTTGTGGATGTGTTCCCGGACCAATTACCAGGAAGACCACCCAACAGGCAAGTGGATTCACAATAGATCTTGTTCCTGAAGCAGCGCCTGTGTCGAAGGCACCATATCGGATGGCACGAAAAGAATTGCAAGAGTTAAAAACTCAAATTCAAGAGTTGTTGAAACTTGGTTTCATTTGACCAAGTTTTTCGCCTTGGGGAGCACCTGTATTGTTTGTCAAGAAGAAGGATGGTTCCATGAGGATGTGTATCGATTATCGGGATTTAAACCGGTTAACGATAAAGAATAAATATCCACTCCCAAGGATAGATGATTTGTTTGATCAGTTGAGAGGAGCTTGCGTATTTTCAAAGATAGATTTACGCTCAGGCTATCATCAACTGAAGATTAAGGAATCTGACATAGCTAAAACTGCGTTTTGGACAAGATACGGTCACTACGAGTTTGTGGTGATGCCGTTTGGGGTAAGTAATGCACCAGCGGTATTCATGGATTTGATGAACCGTGTTTTCCACAAGTATTTAGATCAATTTGTCATCGTCTTTATTCATGATATTTTGGTCTATTCCAAGAGTCAAGAAGAGCATGAGCAACATCTGAGGGTAGTTCTTGGTACTCTTAGAAAGGAGAAGTTGTATGCCAAATTCTTTAAGTGTGAGTTTTGGCTGAAGAAAGTGGCATTCTTAGGCCATATTATCACTGAGAGAGGTGTAGAAGTGGATCCAACAAAGATTGCTGCAATTCAGAATTGGTCAGTACCAAAGAATCCATCAGAAGTTCGAAGTTTTCTTGGATTAACAGGTTATTATCGTAGATTTATCGAAGGGTTTTCAAATATTGCTCTCCTTTTGACAAATTTAACGAGAAAATCTGTGAAGTTCGAGTGGTCCGATCGTTGTGAGAAGAGTTTTCAAGAGCTTAAGAAGAAGCTTACATCAACTCCAGTGCTGATTATCCCTGATCCTACTAGAAGTTTCACTATCTATAGTGATGCTTCGAAAAGGGGTCTTGGATGTGTACTCATGCAAGATGGTCAAGTTGTTGCATATGCGTCGCGACAATTAAAACCGCATGAGCAGAATTATCCAACTCATGATTTAGAGTTGGCAGCAGTAGTGCACGCACTCAAGATTTGGAGGCATTATCTCTATGGTGGCCAGTGTGAAATATTCACTGATCACAAGAGTTTGCAATATATATTCACTAAGAAGGAGCTCAATATGCGCCAAAGAAGATGGTTGGAGCTTGTGAAGGATTATGATTGCACTATCCAATATCATCCGGGGAAGGCGAACATGGTAGCAGATGCCCTAAGCCATAAGGTGAAGGGTGGATCGGCATGTTGTATCACTCAACAGAATCAACTTATTAAAGAGTTTGCTCGGATGCAGATTGAAGTTGTCAAGACACTTCCTAAGGTGGTTACTGGAAGGGTTAACTCAATGAGAGTTCAGCCCATGCTGAGAGAAAGAATTCGGAAGGAGCAATCTTTCGATCAATTTGTTCGGAAGATGGAAGAAAAAGTTCAAGCTGGAGGAGTAGAAGGCTTTTACCGAGGTTCCGATGGAGCATTGGAGTTCAGAGGAAGGATTGTTGTGCCAAAAGACGAGGCCTTACGGAAAGAGATCTTTACTGAAGCACATAGTGCACCATATTTAGCTCACCCTGGAAGCACCAAAATGTATCATGACTTGAAAAAGTCGTTTTGGTGGAAAGGGATGAAGAGAGATGCAGCAGATTTTGTGAAGAAGTTTTTGGTCTGTCAGCAAGTTAAGGCCGAGCACCAGAGTCCATTAGGCCTGTTGCAACCAATAGAGATTCCTAAATGGAAGTGGGAAGAAGTTACCATGGATTTTGTTACAGGGCTACCTAAGTCATCAGAACAACATGACGCGATTTGGGTAGTAGTAGACAGGTTGACGAAAGTCGCTCGTTTTATGCTTGTATCAATGACTATGTCGATGGACAAGCTAGCAGAAATTTATACTCGTGGAATTATTCGACTCCATGGAGTGCCTGTCATAATCATATCTAATCGAGATCCCAGATTCACTAGTAATTTTTGGGGAAGTTTGCATGAAGCAATGGGTACGCAGTTGAGTTTCAGTTCGGCTTATCATCCAGAGACAGATGGCCAGTCAGAAAGGACGATCCAGACGCTTGAAGATATGCTCAGAGCTTGTATTCTGGATAGAGGTTCCAAATGGGAGAAGTAGTCTCCGTTAGTGGAATTTGCCTACAACAACAACAATCATTCATCAATTCGAATGGCTCCCTATGAAGCACTTTATGGCCGCAAGTGTCGTTCACCTCTTTATTGGGACGATGTTGGAGAGAAGCAAGTACTTGGCCCGAAGATGATTGAAGAAACTGTTGAGCAAGTAGCCTGGATTCGAGAAAGGCTCAAGACTGCTCAAAGTCGACAGAAGTCTTCAGCAGATAAGCATAGGCGAGAAATGCAATTTGAGGTGGGAGATAAAGTCTTCTTGAAAGTTCGACCTATGAGAGGGGTTATTCGTTTTGGGAAGAAAGGTAAGTTGCATCCTCGCCATATAGGTCCGTTCGAAGTTCTTGAACGGGTTGGAGAAGTATCTTATCGATTAGCTTTACCTCCTGAGTTGGCAAGAGTGCATAATGTTTTTCATGTATCAATGCTGCGTCCATATGTGTGCGATCCAGATCATGTGTTGCAGCACAATGATATACAAATTCAACCAGATTTGACTTATGAGGAGAAGCCGGTAGCAGTTTTGGACCGAAAGGTTCATAGACTCCGGAAGCGAGATGTTCCACTTGTTCGTATCAAGTGGAATCGACATGGAGAATCAGATGCCACTTGGGAACGAGAAGCAGATATTAGAGCTCGATTTCCAGATTTCGAGTTTTGATATTTCTGGTAAGTATGTTTTTCAGTTTCTTTATTTCAGTTTTAGTATTTTCGAGGGCGGAAATAGATTTAAGGAGGATAGATTGTAATATCCCACTCATTTATTAATAAAAGTAATTATTTTAGTTCTGAGATTTGAAATATTTGCTTTTATTAATAATGCTCGTTTCTAGTAGCGAGTCCAGTTATTAAGTTATAAGTTATAAGTTTGAATTTAAGTTGAAAGTATTCTCGGTTAAATTTTATTTAGTAATCGAGCCATTTCATTAATTAATTCTGATCCGTTTATTTTTAGAAATAGATTTTATTAGTAGGGATTAATTATTTCGAGTTGTTTAATAAGTTTACGATTATTTGACATGAGTGTTTAATTTAATCATTTGAGTATATTAATTTATTTAGACAGTTTAGTCTATTTAAATTATTAAGAGAGAAATATGAAGGTTTTAAAATTTTCGAGTTTTTCCGGTTTTCGATTGTAGTCGGAAATTTAAGTTCGATTTCACTTCCAGAAAAAAAATTAAATTATTTCCTCTCTATATTTTTAGTAGATTACAAGATAAGAAAAGTTTTTTTTAGCACTAAAAGAAAAAATACCAAAAGCAAAAGAAGGAAATCTGAAATTATTAGAATTTTTGATTTTACGGTAACTGTACGTTTTAAGTCCGAATTCGGTTCCGTAAATTCTAGATTTTTCCATATTTCACTAATTTTTTTAATGTCAATCAGATTGGGATCACATTATGGGGCCTTTTTAAGCATTGACTATAGATTGGTTAAGTTTATAAGTTAAGATTACCATTTAATATCTTTATTTATTTTTACAAGTTTTGTTTGTTTATTTTGTTTATTTCTTCACTCAATCATCTTGTCCCCTCTTTTGTGGCTAATAGAGGCCTTAAATCATATTATTTTCATCAAAGAAAAGTTTCAAAAGTTATATAACTCATTAGAGATAAATAAGTTGTGGGAATTTTGGAGAGGTGAAGAATTAATTTTCAAGTTCAAATTTTAGTTTCAAGCAAGAAGAAGAAGGTAATAAGTCCTTCTTTTAGAATGCTTTATAGATAATTTAAAGTGCCTTCATATGTGTTAAAATATGCTAAAGTTCTAGCTTTTAAGTATTTATAATCATGCCATGAAGTAAGAAGTTATGTTAGATCGTATGCATGATTGTTATGTGTTGTTTGATTTCGAATTAAGCATGCTATGTATAACCTGGTATATTAAAATTATTATGGCTATTTCTTGTGTAAATAATGAGTACATAGGAGCAAGAATCATGTCTTTTGGTTAAGTATAGCTCGAGTTATAAATTTTTAAAGTTTATCGTGCAAGCTGAATTTTATGTGCATGTTCCAGCAGTGACTTTGAAAGGGCATAAGTTGAGATATATGCATGATAAAATTATGAAATTTTTATGACATATTTATATATGTTGAGAGCATGCATGTCAAATTTTATAATTTTGTGATGAGAAATCAGTCATATATAACATCAAGACCACATGTATGTCGAGTTGAAGCTCTATAAGTTTATTTAGTATTTTTCTGGGAAGAGTTAGCCACTTAGAACCGATTATTTTAAATCCAGAGAAGTTAGCCAAGTTAAGCACTTATTGAGAATATTAAGAGCATAGTAATTTGTATTTATTTGCTTATATTTTTATGTAGCTTGAGGAGTCAGCTACCAGAACAACACTTAAGATTTTCAAACAATTTTCGAGAAGAAAGTTGGGGACCAAGACTGGGTATTACATTGAGTATAATAGCTATTATCATGTTCGAGGTATGTATAAAGTTAAGTAAAGTATTAAGCTCGCTCAGTCAAGACTGGGTTTTGTGGGAGGCGACCCCCAGAATGTGATCACGTGAGAACCGGCCCAAGTTACCGGTAGTTGCAAAGTTCAAGTTAAAGTATCGGTTAGATACCGAAAGATTAAGCTTAAATACATACCAAAGATCATGATATTGATATTATTATTGTTGTTTACTTTAGTATGGGTTTTTACGGAGTACAGTTGATTAGTACTCACGCCCCACTATTATCATTTTTTTTCAGGAATTAAAGACGGTGCGCAGGTGTGGGGAGCTGTGGTGGTCGTGGATGTGAATAAGTTTCTATTGAGAATTTTCAATAAGATTTCGGTTTGTAAACCACGCTTGTAAGATTTCCGCTACGTTTCTTTAAGATTTGAACAAGTGTGATTTTAAGTGTGATTTTAAAGGTTGATTTATCAAGTTGATTGTATGAACTGTTAAGTTTTCTTTTATATTTGTTCAATGTTTAAAATCTGTTTTATTTATGTCTAACTTAGTTGTTAGATAATGTTTAGGTAAACAGATTTTAAAGTAGATAAGTTAGTAGCATCCCGAGTTAAGAAGGTTTTGACAAATTTATAAGTATTTTCAAAATAAGTTGCGAAAAATTTACTCTGATAAGCGGGGTGTTACACCAGGTCACTGTGTACGGCTAAACCTTGACCTTGTACCTGGTACCCGAGTGGGTACATGCACGCGTCCCAGCTCCCCGCATATGCAGCGCCAGCGTGTGTGTCACCTCTTGAGTGACAGTGCATTAAACCCAGTCCGACCTTGTCCTCTTAGGGGTCTTTGAACCAGATTTTTGGGTCAAAGTGTATGTTGATCTTTCGAACCGTTGTTTGAATTCCCTAATCAACAACCCCCGGTGTATGAGGTTGTCGATCAGTTACCAGATGTGAGATATTCTCGAGTTGGTGAGATAGTAGTCTCTGTAGTAATGTGGGATGGAGCCTTGAGTCTTGACTGGAGACCGACTCCGTGGAAGGAAATCGTTATCAAGTATTTAGTCGTTTCTTCAGAAACCGCATACGGGTTGTTATTCGTGTCGGTGAGGGTTGAAGCCTTGTCATCGGTATCAAAACAAGAACCGTGTGTTCTGAATGTACCAGACTCGAGAATAAGTAATGATTATCGGTCTTATCATGATTTCTCGACCAAGTCAATAGTTTAGCCTGATGGTTGACTCCACAACCGGGACTTGCGAGAATGCATGACACATTCTAGCCTCGTGATGGAGGGAATGTATGCGTGATCTCGATGTATGTGTGAAGTGTGACGAGCTGCGTGATAGATAAGACCCTACCTGTATGGAGGTACCGGCGACCTGTTGGGACCGAGGGACCATCAGGGAAAGACTGGGAGAGGTACTCGTCAAAGTCCAGTGGTTGTAGTCAAGTTGAGGGCGAGATGACTTGGCAGAGGGAGACCGAGGTTCGGAGGGAGTACCCGACCCTCATATTTGATGTTCCCCTTTTGTACTATCTTACCTTCTAGTTGTTTGTTTTCGAATTTCGAGGACGGAATTCTTTGTAAGGTGGGTAGACTGTAACGCCCCGTTCGTTTGTGAATTATTTGAGTCTTATTTTGATTTATTATTATTAGTTGCCCATTATTATTATTATTATTATTATTATTATTATTATTATTATTATTATTATTATTATTAATTGTCTAATTGATTTTATGTGCTTAATGTGTAAGATAAATAAATACTATTATGTGTTATATATATATATATATACATATATATATATATAAACCCCGGTTTTATTTTATTTATTGTCTGATTATTATCGAGCCTCGACTATATTAATTATGGAACCGAGATGGAGAACCGACCTCGCCCATCGGCCTTCTTTTTTTTTTTGGGTCGTCTATCTTTTGTTTTCGACCCTTTAAGCTATTTCGTGCAACCCAAATCGAACATATATTTTTCGGCCCAATTGGAACAGAATCTCAGCCCACTTAAAAACCTATTTCACGCCTATAACAATTGAGCAGAATAACATCGCCCCTTTCATCGTCTACTCGATCTCTCTCACCTCTAGATCGCGTGAGCAAAAAAAAAAAAGATCGTCGCTTCACCTTCATCACTCCAAATCTCCACCATCAACCTGCGATTATCACCTTCATCTACACGCCATCACTCCATCGCTCATCACTATTCAAAGTCGCCAGCCATTATCACCGTCGATCGCGTCGTCCCAGGCCAGCGTCCCTCGAGCACCGGTAACTTGCAGACCTCCATCGTCGTCATCGCGTGAGCCATCCCAGGACGTCGACCACCGCCAATAACTAGTCCGTGTCCAGTACCTCGTGAGCTTGTCTTCCCATCGCTGATCCTCCGACCGCTGCCCCAGGCCCGTGTTCCAGTCACGAGCGCCCCGACGACCTCCGTTCATTGTTGTACGTACATCCCGACCGGTGACGGACCCGTGTACCTACTATTTCGCTGCTGTTCGAGGTCCCGTCCATGAGCCACAAGCCACCGCGAGCCGCCCTTCGACCACCGTGTACCGCCGGCAAGCCCAGCTTCGTTGTCGAGCCCGACGAGCGTACTCCCTTGCTCTGAACAGCCCGTCTTAGTTGTCGTCTCGTTCGTTGTCGCGTGTTAATCTAGAGAACGGTATCGAAGCTCGATTTCCCCTTTCGTTTATTCGCGTATTCGAGCTTTATTGATAATGTGCTTGTTCGGCTTATATGTTATGTGATTTTGAGGGATTTTATTTGATTAATGAAAGACCATATGAAATCCTATCAAAAACGTGTAGGGCTGTGGATTTTGGAACTTGGATGAGTTCTTGGCCTTATAGAAAAGGCCTTGGACGAAAATGTGTTGTTTCGAGTCTTGTGTGGATTTTTGTAAGTCGTTTAGCTGCTGAATATTTGTTAAATTCATGATAAATCGCATGATACTCCAATTTGCATGAAATTTTATATGTGACGTCCTGTGTTGATATTACATGTCGTGTAAAAATTTCAG
>CACSLK010028802.1:364219-375005 GCA_902706635.1 Striga hermonthica | reverse complement strand
CGAGAATGATGCGAAAGTGGTTTTCGAACCCCTGCGACAAGAAGGGCCAAGAGCCAAGAGGACCCGAGGAGGCTGAAAATAGGGCCAAAACAACGCATGCATGGCCTAAAAGACGGGTACGAGCGCGTATGTGGACAGGCTTGAATCGAGGAGTGCATGGACGTGATGCACGAGCGCACAAAGCGGCTAATGAGGGTCGCGCATGGAGGTGCGCGAGGGAACGCAAGAAGATGGTCGCAAGGCTAGAAACGCTCACACGCACGGGGAGGTGCATAAAGCAAGGGCGCGCACACGCACATTGGCATAGACGTGCATGGTGCTTGGCGGTTAGGCGGAGCGACACGCAGGGGGAGGTTGTCGGGTGGATGGCGCGCGAGGGTGGTTGCTGTGGATGGACGGGCGTGCATCGAGCGATGGGAGATGTGCGGGCGTTGGGTGCGCATGAGCGAGAGGCGGTGAGCGAATGCGGGGGAGATTCCGGGGAAGCAAGCCTAATCCTCATAGAAATAGGCAAGGCACGAATCCTAGATCCTGCAGGACTAGAAAAATTCACTGAGTGCCGGAACGCGTGAAAAGGATCGGTGACGAGAGTAATCCTCAGAAGATCAGGCAACGTAGCTGAAAGCATATTCCTAGTAGGAATAGGCAAAGTCGAGGCACGCTCAAGCAGACTCCTTGGAGGATTAGGACTAGGCGAAGATGCTCCAGAAGCGGTGCACGGGCAAGCAGCATGCGCAGCTGGCGCATGCGGAATGAGCGAAGTCCTAGGCCAAGTAGGCTTAGGAGTGGTGGGCGTCGTGCGACACGAAGAAGGCGCACCCGCGAAGCCGCACGCGACTAGGAATAGACGACCGACGTGGCGAGCTAGGGCAGCTAGATGTCTTCGGTGGAGACTTGAAGATCAAGCAAGAAGACTTGGAGTGCAAGGCAAGGATTTGGAGTGCAAGCCAAGCAAGATCAAGACCTTCTAGTTTATTAGGATTCTACTAGATATTTACTTTCCTTGTTGCTTTATTAGATGTTAGGATTTAATATTTTATTGCTTTAATAAGTTTTCTAGTAAGATTAGAATTAGTGATAATTAGGATCTATAAATAAGGCGCATCCCTGATTGTTTTTCACTATCCAGAATTGATGAGTGGATAGAAAGGGGAACATTGTGTTCTTTTGTGTGTTTAAACGAGTCCATTAGTGCATGTTTATCATACAAATCGTGTCAGAGAGAAGGCCCTGAGAGCGTCTTGAAGTCACACGTGTCTAGGAGGAGGTCGTATTGCGTCTGTTAGTCACACCTATCGTGTGTAGTCGAAGGCCCTGAGTGTGCGATTACTCACACCAAATAGACAAAAACCGCGATCGTTCATCACGCGGGCTGCGCGCTGGCGCATGGTGATGAACGATCGCGGTTTCTGTCTATTTGGTGTGAGTAATCGCGCACTCAGGGCCTTCGACTACACATGATAGGTGTGACTAACAGATGCACTACGGCCTTCTCCTAGACACGTGTGACTTCGAGACACTCTCAGGGCCATCTCTCCCACACGATTTGTATGATAAACACGCACTAAGGGCCTTTGCTTAAACACACAAAAGAACACAATGTTCCCATTTTTATTCACTCATCAATTCTAGACCTCAAATAATGAAGAGGTACATAGGTATTTATAGGTTCAAAATTAAATCTAAGCCTATCAATGTAGATCTCCTAAATCTTGCAATAATAGAAATCCTAATACTATAAAGAAATAAAATCCTAATATTACTAAAACTCAAAAATACTTGACTTGCACTCCAATTTACTTGAAGCTCAAGTTATTTGCATAAACCCTTAGCCGCCTCATCGCATCGCCCAAGCGCGCACCGCCCTTCGGCTTTCCTAGTCCTCGTCGCGCGCGGCTTTGCGCGCGCGCGCCTCACTTCCCGCCTTGCCTAGTCCCGCGCGGATTAGCCTTTCACTCGCCTGCCTAGCACGCGCCCCGCTACCTTGCGCTGCACGCCCGCCGCCTAACTCCTGCGCGTGATCGCTTACTCCCGCTACTCCTATGCCTGCTCGGACGAGGCCATTGCCCGCGCCTGCTTCCCGCTCGCGCGCCCATGCACGCACTCAACCACTATCGTCCATGCCCCGAGCGTCCTCGCCACCTGCGCGAGTGCCGCGCACGCTACTTGCGTTCGTCCCGCTTGCGCCGTCGTCCCACGTGTTGCTGCCCACTGATACGGAAGTGGTCATCAGCCCAGGCGAGTTGGAAGATGAGAGTGGCGACAATCTCAACATATGGTTTAAAAACATGCTAGAGGAGCCATCAAGTCCAATATATCGACCTTCTTGTGTAAGAGATTGGCCAAAAAGATGTGGTCCGAAGTCAAAAGTCAAATCTAGGAAGTACAAGGACAAGCTAGCTCGAAGGAAATGTAAAGTAAAGGCTAAGGAAGGGAAGTGTTGGTGCAAGCCTTGTGCGAGAAAAAGACGAGCTTAGAAGATGGAGGCTCAAAGGAGAGGTAAGCAAAGGGTAGAGGATGGATGGATATGGCATTCTAGAGATTGCATTGGGTTGGAAGGATGGGACCCATGGCCCTCGGGCGAGCAGCTGATGTCGATCGGCGATGAGAAGGTGGGCACGAGCGAATGGCGCGCATTGTGCCTTGACGCGTGCGAAGGGCCGAGTGATCGTGCACTTGGTGCAGTGGGTGCAATGGGGTGCGCGATAGGCGAGCAGGCCACGGGGGTTGACTGGGACGCATTGGCATTTGGCGGCAAAGTGACAGGGAGCACGGGGAATGCAAAGGGAGCTCACGCGGGTGAGAGCCTAGGCCTGGCAGGCCTAGGAATGACGGGGGCGCACGCATGCGAGGAAGTCAGAAATGGTGCGGGGTTCGTGGGTGATGAATATCGTGTGTTTCGATTGCCGATAAGTCGCTCTCCCGCGCCTTGAATCGCCGATAGTGTTTCTCTAGCCACAACCGCGCCTATTGAAAAGAATAAAATTGCAATAGAATTTTGGTGAAAATCTAAAGCAAAGTGGAAGAACAAAAGTTCTGGATTTCTATTAATTCTTGAATGATGAAAAATAACATGGGGGAAGGGCCTTTATATAGGCACAAGATTTGTCTAAGTCTAATCTACCTAGGAAACTAAATAAGCAATAAAATATTAAGTATCCTAATTAAGCTAGATATCATTGTGCAAGATGGAAACAAAATAACTTGGCTTGCACCCCAAGGGATCTCTTCCTATCACTCTTGCACGCCCGCCGCCTCACGCCATATGCGTCGCCTAATCCTTGCGGCAGTAGGGCGCGCCGTCCTAGCGTGCGCGTGCGCATGTGCATCCACCAGTTGTGTCACGCACGTCCTCGCGGTCAGCAGTTCCTTCGCGCGCGTGCTCTCCAACCTATCTGCACTCCTCAGGACTGCAGCATCGCGCCCCTCGCGTGTCCCTCCATCAGGCGTGTCCCGCGCGCCATTGCTCCCGCCCGCTTCCTCGCGCGCGTGTTGCCCCGCCTTGCCGCATGCCTTGAGGCATAAGGCCTTGCCCGTTGCGCGCGTAGTACCATCGCACGCTGCACCCGCGCGCACTCCTTCGCCTTGCGCGTGTGCTGCGTCCGTCTCGCACGCGTCACGCACACATGCCCCTGCCGCCTTTGCGCACCCACCCGTGCACTGACCATTTCCGCTCGCCCTGCGTGCACTACGCTCGAGTGCGGGCATTTCTGCGTTTTCCTGTGCTAACCTCTTACGTGCGTGGTAAGCGCGACTCGCGGTGTTCTTGAGCTGCCTAGCCACTTCCGCATCATTCCCGTCCCCTTCAAGCGCTTCCTTGTCCTCAAGGATGAAATTCGAGAATTGATCACGCATCTCGTCAAGATCTTCTCATGTGGCTTCTTCAGATGGCAACTCTTCCCAATCAACTAGTACTTCCCAATGATAGCGTCCTGCTTTCCTTACCTTGCGGTACTCAATCGCTCGTTTTGGACGTACTACGACCCTACCATCGGCTGCGGTTGCTGGTAACTCCTCACAATACTTCTACGCTTCTCCTGAACTCCTCTTGAGTTGTGAGACATGGATAACCGGGTGGATCTGTGAACTTTCCGGCAGTTCTAGACGGTAAGCTACCTGACCAATGCGCTTCAGAATCTGATAAGGACCGTAATAGCGAACTCCCAGCTTAGTTGCTGCCCTTTGTGTTGTTGTGCGCTGTCTGAATGGTCGTAGCTTTAGATAAACATACTCTCCCGGTATAAAGTTTTCCTCACGCCTTTTTCCATCAGCGAAGGCTTTGGTGCGGTTAATTGAGCCTTCCAGGTTTTTCTTTAATTCTCGCAACATCAGATCCCGTTCCTCGAGTTATCGACCAACCTCGTTGTTGACTGTACTTTCTTCCAAATAGTTGATCAACTTCGGGGGTTTACGCCCGTATACCAGCTCAAATGGCGTCATCTTGGTTGACTCATGATAAGTGGTGTTGTACCAATACTCAGCCCAAGGCAAAAAGTTTTCCCACCTCTTTCAAAATTTATGGACATAGCACCTTAAGTACTGCTCGAGAGTTCAGTTGGTTACCTCAGTTTGTCCGTCTGTCTGTGGGTGGTAGGCTGAGCTCATAGATAACTTTGTCCCTTGCAACTTAAAGAATTCAGACCAAAAGCTGCTCATAAATATCCAGTCTCGATCAAAGACGATAGATCATGGTGCCCCATGCAGTTTCATCACGTACTCCACAAATAGCCTGGCAATCGACTTTGCAGTGTAAGGATGAGTGATGGGTATGAAGTGAGCATACTTTGTGAGTCGATCTACCACGACCATAACACCGTTGAATCCATTAGAACTCGGTAACCCTTATATTATATCCATAGTAATATCTTCCCAGATTGCCTCGGGTACTGGTAGAGGTTGTAACAGTCCACTCGGTCGTCGTGAGTCAGCCTTAGTGCATTGACAATCATCGCACCGTGCTATGTAATCGGACCGTATTCTGTTGTCTTGACCAAAAGAAAGTATTGGCTATTCTCACCCATGTGCGGTAGATACCCGAGTGGCCTCCAATCTTAGAATCGTGGAAGTGCTGCATGATCTGCTCGCGTAACTGCCCACTGTCGGGAACGAATACTCGGCCTCGGTGTAGAAGCAGACCATTGTGCAACTCATAATCAACAGCAGTCGTCTTACCTGCTTCGACCACTTAGTGCAACTTCTGCCAATAAGTGTCCTCCTCTTGCGCCTTCCTGACTTCCTCCAAAATAGTCCAAGCCGGTCCAGTGATAGCATTAAGCTCAGCTACATCAGTCCGAGTAGATTCTTGAGCGGCTGCTGGTCGGTCACAATCCGAAAGCGTCGTCCCAATAGATAAGGCCTCCAGCACCTTACAGCCTCGAAAACTGCTAGCATCTCCTTCACATAAACAGATAGACCTAGTCGAGTCGTGCCTAGTGTCTTGCTGAGATAGGCTAAGGGCCGTCCTTCTTGCACTAGCACAGCTCCAATCCCAATGTCACTCGCATCTGTGTGTACCTCAAACAAGACATCAAACCTCGGCATGGCGAGCACTGGTAGTCATGGCGACTTTCAGTTTCCCAAACACCTCCTCTCTAGCCACGGTCCATGTGAACCCGCCTTTCTTAGTCATCTCTGTCAGTGGCTTAGCAATGGTTCCATAATCCTTCACAAACTTCCGGTAATAGCCCGTGAGCCCTAGGAACCCTCTCAACTGTGTGAGACTTGTCGGCTTAGGCCAGTCGACCATCGCCTCTATCTTTTGTGGATCAACCTTCACACCTTCGTGGGATATAAAATGCCCCAGATACTCAACCATCTTCTGCCCGAATGAACACTTGGATGGCTTGATGTGAAATGAGTTGGCCTCCAAGATTTCGAGCACGACTCTCAAGTGCTCAAGATGTTCAGCCCACGACTTTGAGTATATCAAGATATCATCAAAGAATACTAGAACAAACTTACGGAGGTGCTCCTTGAAGATGGAATTCATAGCAAACTGGAAAGTGGAGGGAGCGTTGCATAGCCCGAATGGCATCACCAGATACTCATAGTGCCCTTGATGCGTACGAAAATCTGTCTTTGGTATGTCGGCCCTGTGTAGTCGAATCTGATGATAACCAGCTCTCAGATCGAGCTTTGAGAAGTAACGTGATCCAGCTAACTCATCGAGCATGTCGTCGACACTGGGAATAGGAAATCGGTCTTTGATCGTCGCGGCATTCAGAGCTCGGTAGTCAGTACAAAACCTCCACGTGCCATCTTTCTTTGTAGCCAATAGTACTGGTGATGAGAATGGACTTGAACTATGCTGAATTAACCCAGACTCTAGCATCTCGGCCACTTGCCGTTCGATCTTAGTTTTCTAAAAATGAGCGTACCTATAAGGATTGACATGTATAGTGTGCTGCTCATTAATCAGTGGTATGCGATGATCGAATTCTCGGTGTGGCGGTAGACCCTTAGGATTGCCCAGTACTCCTTCAAATTCTTCGAGAAGCTTGCGCACATCTCCTTGATGTTGCTCGTCCTGGTTTATGTGCGTCTCAGTGTTCTCGACTACTACTGCAAAGATTTGACCTCCACCTCACCAAACTCTTTCGATGCTCTTCAGTCCTACTTCTTTGGTACCTTTTTCGTTGCCAGCACTTAGAGTGACTTGTCGACCTCCAGAATTGAACTCCAAAATTCCCGTTCGATAGTCGATAGTCACCTTGCCTAACCCTTCGAGCCAGTGTACTCCCAGAACGACATCCGGCCCAACCAAAGGTAAGGCATAGAGGTCAGCCTTCACAGTAACTCCGTTAAACTTGATTGGCACCTTCCGGAATGACTCAGTACATTGTAGTCTTTCACCATTGGCTACTCGAACTTCAAAGGGCTCGATCTTTGTGGTTGGCAACATCAGCTTTTGCGATAAGTCAGCATTAATATAATTATGCGACGATCCGTTGTCTACGAGTACGATTACCCTTCGATCCTTGACCCACGCTGGTAGTCGCATCGTCCTTGGCCCTCTTATTCCACCCATTGCGTGCATCGAGATTTCCAGTTCCTCATCGAATGCTTCTAAGTTACCTGTTGGCTCTGGTTCATCCTCAACTTCAGCTTTCTCATCGTCGGGGTTGGCCACCTCAATTACAAAGGCCTGTTTGCATAGATGACCTGGGGTAAACTTTTCTTCACACTTAAAGCAAAGGCCTTTCTCATGTCTCCGCTTGACTTCCTCAGGCGACAACCGCCTGACTACTGGCCCCGATGGTCGTGCATTGAAGGTCGGTCTCATGCTCGCGGTTACTTGGCTCAGGCCCGTGCGATGCATATCGGTAAACCGGGCGTCCGCCCGTCCCCTTCGTGTGGCGACTAGATGGTCTTCTCGTCGTCGGGCAACCTCCATTACTGCGTGCATCGTGTCTGGCCGCTCGAGTCAAACTTCAGCGGCTAGATCAAACTTTAGTCCACCTATGAAGGTCCCCACCAATGCTTCCTTGGGCCAATCTCGCACGCGACATGCTAGACGTTCGAACTCCATAATGTATTCACGCAAATTTCCTGTCTGGCGTATTCGTGCGAGAGGCTCATTATAATTGTGGTAATCGGATGTACCGAACCGTGTAAGCAACTCCCTTTCAAAAACATCCCAAGTGATAATTTGCTGTCGCTTACGGTAAATCCTTGTGAGCCATTGCCACCATACATTGGCCTCACCATCAAGATAATATGCGGCGTACATTACACGATCTGGGCCGTCAGTTCGTTGAGCTCAAAATATTGAATCGCCCTGTTGAGCCATGCGTCCGGATCGCTGCCCGTGAACGTGGACAACATGATGCATGGCTTATTAGGTACACGTCGCTCGCGTTAGTTGGATGCTTGGGATTGTCAGTCAAAATCATTCTCGTGTTCGTACTCTTCCCGTCGTGCCTCACCATCGTTCCATTCGCGGTCATGGGGTCGCGCGTGCTCCTGCTGCCGTGGTGATGGTAGGCGCGCGAGCACATTGCGTGCCATCTCAACGAAATGCATATTCACAGTTTCCATCAGATCTTGCACCGTTGCCTTGGTATTGTCGAGTCCTTCGCCGAGCGTATCGATGGCTTTGCTCATGTCACGGAATTGGACATCAAGATTATCGATTTTATCCTTCATCTCTTTGTTGGCCATGGCTTTCCTTTCCTCTCTTCGCTCTTTGCTTTGTGGACTCGTGATTGAAAATGAATATGATGATGAACGATTTTTTTTTTTTTGGATCGAACGAAATAAAAAAAAAAAGAGGAAGAAAAGAAAAGGGAATGGGGTAGGAAAACAAAACACACGATCAACACCTCTCAATGAAAGCACCAATGATGAAGATCTTGTGTTTCGATTGCCGATAAGCCGCTATCCCGCGCCTTGAATCGCCGATAGTGTTTCTCTAGCCACAACCGCGCCTGTTGAAACGAATAAAATTGAAATAGAATTTTGGTGAAAATCTAAAGCAAAGTACAAGAACAAAAGTTCTGGATTTCTATTAATTCTTGAATGATGAAAAATAACATGGGGGAAGGGCCTTTATATAGGCACAAGATTTGTGTAAGTCTTATCTACCTAGGAAACTAAATAAGCAATAAAATATGAAGTATCCTAATTAAGCTAATTATCATTTTGCAAGATGGAAACTAAATAACTTGGCTTGCACTCCAAGGGATCTCCTCCTATCTCTCTCGCACGCCCGCCGTCTCACGATATTAAGTATCCTAATTAAGATAGATATCATTGTGCAAGATGGGAACTAAATAACTTGGCTTGCACTCCAAGGGATCTCCTCCTATCTCTCTCGCACGCCCGCCACCTCACGCCAACCGCCCATACGCGTCGCCTAATCCTTGTGGCAGTAGGGCGCTCCGTCCTCGCATGCTCGTGCGCGTGTGCATCCACCAGCCGTGTCACGCACGTCCTTGCGGTCAGCGATTCCTTCGCGCGCGTGCTCTCCAGCCAGTTCGCACTCCTTGAGGACGGCAGCATCGTGCCCCTCGCGTATCCCTCCATCAGGCGTGTCCCGCGTGCCTTTGCTCCCGGCCGCCTTTGCGCATCCACCTGTGCGCTGACCATTTCTGCTCGCCCTGTATGCACTACGCTCAAGTGCGCGCATTTTCGCGTTTTCTCGTGCTAACCTCTTACGTGCATGGTAAGCGCGACTCGCGGCATTCTTGAGCTGCCTAGCCACTTCCGCATCAACGGGCAGCAGCGAGTGGGGTGACGCGAGCGATGGCCTAGGCCGAATGGGCATAGGAGTGTCGGGCGACGGTGCGCACGCGCGCGAGGAGTACGGCAGTAGCGGGGAGCGCGCGATAGCGAGCGAGTGCAGCACAGGCGCGGACATCCTAGGCGAGCAGGATTAGCACGCGAGGGGACACATGCACAAGGTGAAGGCGGCGCGGACTGGGCGCGCGCTAGGACGCGCGCGTGCGAGACGGACGAGGCGTGCGATGCCTCGCGCGCCAAGGATTAGGTCTCGCGGGTGGCGCACGATAAGGCGACACGTATAGAAGGCGGCCGAAGGTTTAGACGTGCGAATTGCTTGTGCTTCAAGTAGATTGGAGTGCAAGTCAAGCAATTAATAATTATAGTAATAGTAGGATTTTATTACCATGTTACTTTTATTCTAGAATTAGGAGATCTAGATCTATTAGGCTTAGATTTATTTTATGCATCTATAAATACCCATGTACCTCTTCATTATTGAACATGTTGAGAATTTATGAGTGAATAGAAAAGGGGAACTTGGTGTTCTAACGTGTGTTAAGCAAGGCCGTAGTGCGTTTTTACATACAAGTGTCGGAGAGAAGGCCATTAGAGCGTCTTGAAGTCACACGTGTCTAAGAGAAGGCCATAGTGCGTCTGTTAGTCACATCTATCGTGTGTAGTCGAAGGCCCGAGTGCACGATTACATACAACTGAAAGAGTGTCCAATCAAGGTTATTGTTTATCTATCTTTTTTTCTTTTTTTTCGGTTATTACCTTTTGTTGAGGGGCCGAATTTTTCCTTGTTTTTTCGAATTTTTTGGGTTCGAAATTTTTATTCTTTTTCAATTTTTTTTCGTGAGTAAAAAAAAAAGTTTCATCTTGTCCTTTGTTATTTTCCAAAGTCTTAAAAAATATATTTTTTCTTTGTTCGGTTCGATTTTTTTTCGAGAGAGTAGAAAAAAAATAATGTCTTACTTGCCATTGGATGAGTTAGATTGGAATGATCTTGAGATGTTGGAGGGTTTGGAAAGAGAACTCACACCCTGGGGGATAACATATCTAGATGAGCTTCATGAGCGAAGGAACGTAGAGGAATACGAGCGACAACTCGTAGAAGCCCAAGAAGCAATGGTGGTCGATGTCCAAAACAATGCTAATGATGGTGCGTTGAATTTTCTAATCCTTGAGGACAAGGAAAGTCTCGAAGAGGAGGGGAATGATACGGAAGTGGTCATCAACCCAGGTGAGTCGGAAGACGAGGGTGGCGACGATCTCAACATATGGTTGGAAAACATACTAGAGGAGCCATCAAGTCCAATATATCGACCTTCTTGTGTAAGAGATTGGCCAAAAGGATGTGGTCCGAAGATAATAGTCAAATCTAGGAAGTACAAGGCCAAGCTAGCTCGAAGGAAACGCAAAGTAAAGGCTAAGAAAGTGAAGTGTTGGTGCAAGCCTTGTGCGAGAAAAAGACGAGCTTGGAAGATGGAGGCTCGAAGGAGAGGTAAGCAAAGGGTAGAGGATGGATGGATACGATATGCTGGAGATTGCATTGGGTTGGAAG
>CACSLK010028802.1:255785-273054 GCA_902706635.1 Striga hermonthica | reverse complement strand
GCGCACAGGGCAGCAGCGCGCACGGACAGCACGCGCGCGCGGGCAGGGCTGCCAATGGCGGCTTGGGGTTACTTGGAGTGCAAGAAAAGTTCAAGATCCCTACTTATTTAGTTTTCTAAATGCTCTATGATATCTAGATTAGTTAGGATACTTAATATTTTATTGCTTTATTAATTCCCTAGGTAGATTAGGACTAAATATAATTTGTGCCTATATAAAGGCCCCTTCCCCTATGTTATTTTTAATCATTCAAGAATTAATAGAAATTCAGAATTTTGTTCTTCCAACTTTTCTTTAGTCTTTTCACCAAAATACTACTGCAATTTTATTCGTTTCAATAGGTGCGGTTGTGGCTAGAGAAACACTATCGGCGATTCAAGGCGCAGGTTAGCGGCTTATCGGCAGTCGAAACACACGATCCTCACCACGCGCACCCTGCAAACGCGCACGCTCTTGCGCGTGCTTTGTCCATGTCGCCTACTGCCTCCCTTGCCTATGCCTATCGCGCATAGGCATGCGCCCGCGTCTTCGCTGCACTCGCGCGCCCTTGTGCGTGCTCCTTGATTGCCGTCATCCTCGCGCTCGTAGTATCGCGAGCTCGCTATTCCTAGTCCCGTAAGGACTAGGCTCGTGTGTGGCCCACTCGCGCGACCCTCGCGCTCCGCCCGTTCTCCACATGTTGCTAGCGCGTCCCCGCCATCGTCCGCTGTCCATTCTTCTACAGTGCACTCATGCGCCCCGGTCGTCTCGTGCGTGCCACCCATGACCCCGCGCTCGCTTCTCGCGTACACGCACGCACCTTCTCGACCATTCGACCCTATGCGTGCATCAAGGCACGGTGCACGTTCTTCGTTCGTGATTGCACCCTCGTCGCTAACCGATCTCAAGTGCTCGCCCGATAACTTTGGTTCGTCCCACGAGTCCTATCCTTCAATGCACTTACCATCATCGTAATCACCAGCTCGCCAAATCCAACCATCCTCTACCCTTTGCTTACCTCTACTTCGAGCCTCCATCTTCCTTGCTCGCCTCTTTCTTGTGAAAGGCTTGCACCAACAACTCCCCTCTTTAGCCTTTGCCTTGCGTTTCCTTCGGGCTCGCTTGGTCTTGCGCTTCTTAGGCTTTAGCTTAGACTGTGGTGTAACACCCCACTTTGATTTTTAAAGAAATTCTGGACTTTCTAAATATCAGTGTAAAATTTTTCGAACTCATTTTCGAAAATTCAATGGGTGTTAAACAACATTTTTCATAACCCAAGTCTTATCTGGGCTCACGGGAATTCATTACCCAGTTTTCACAAACGGTTTTCATTAACCGAAACACATCACGAGACATAATACTCAACATGCATATATCATCAACCAAAATACCCAACAATCCGGGTTCCACAATTTTCTAAAATAACAAATCGTAGGTTTTTGGAAAATATCATAATCAAGTCCTAACATAATGGTTCATAAAACCTTATTCATACGGAAGCGATAAACAAATAAAAACAATCGACCCACTCGCCTCTTCTCGTCACCCAGCTCCTGCTTAACCTGCATCGGTAAAGAGCAGGTGGGGATGAGCACTAGATAAAAAGCGTGCTCACCACTATGCACATAAATAATACATGTTAAGATGGTATGGTCGCAGTATGAATATAAATCAATCATCATCATGTCTCATCTCCTAATCTCAACAATAACTCACTCATGTGCACATCTATCATTAGCCGGAGAAAGGGGATGCATAAACCCTAACGACGGGAGTGCGTGCCACTGTAACGGACACGGCCTTTCATTAGGTCTTAAGGAGACTTGCCTCGCAAGGGCAACCGTATCGTAACTCGACGGGGACAACCGTACCGACGGCCGTAACAGCTCACATCAGTAGGCAACATGGTTCACATTCATACATAGGTCATACCAACCTAACACTTAAACACACGTATGGTATAGATAACCTTATAAGTAAAACCCACCTGGTATCCGGAGGATGAAATCACAGAAATTCGAGGAAAAGGTAGGCCGAGACACAGCTCGTCACACACCTACATTACAAAAAATAGTCCTATTAAAGCCTATCTAACACACAATCACTTAACTACACTCATGTGATATAAATTAGCCACATACTTCAACAATAACACATAACATAATTGTAGACCAAAAATGGGAATGAACAACTCGCATGGTCTCAATATTTTCAAGATAACATGAGCTACAAGCATGCTATTCAAGTGATTCTAAAACTAACAAGTAGTTAACATATATATACACAACTTTTATGATGATCACTTAAGCCAAAAATAGCTTTACAGCTGAGTTTAAGCGTAAGACACTTAGGTAAGGAAATCTGTCAACGCAACTTTTATCAATTACAGTAGGTCTCTAAAACAGAGATATCTCATGCCACAAAATTCTAAATCATACAAACTCAAAACTTACAGAAACTACACTTAAATTGCTACAAGTTCTAAGAAGAGCATTTTTACAAATAACCACGTTAAGGATTTCATATCAGAGTATACATTTCAATCGTAAACACAGCCACTGTTTTAAAATTCTGGGCATAACCCCAACTTTGAAAAATCATATAAAATCAAACAGAACTCCAACTAATATGATTCAAACTCACAGAGAAAGCTTATAACATATACTACAGGTTTTATGTTGATAATATTTTTACATAGTCACATTAAGATTTTCAAAAACAGCCCAACATCATGATTCTCAATTCTGCCCAGAATTTCAAAAACTGCTTGCACAATCTTTTGTAAAAATCATAACTCACTCAATTCTTAAGATAAAATTATAAAATTTGGTATGCAGACTCATAACAGATATATAAACATGTCCAAAAAATTTTATAATTTTATACTAAGTAGAACTCGAGTTATTCGCGTTTGAAGTCGTAGCTGAATTCTGCCATATAAAATCAACTTTCATACTTATCTTCAAAAATTTATAACTCGAGTTATACTGGTCTAAACGACTTGATTCTTGATCCTATGAACTCTTATTTTATACAAGCAACAGCTATATAAAGCATAGTTTTCCAGGTTCTTCATAGCACAGTGAAAAACGTCCGAAAACATGACATATGGAACATGCAAGTGAGGTGGAATCATTTATACATTTTGCATGCTTATATATCCTTCATAACTGAACATATATGGCACACATCTATACCAATCAACTCCTTATCTCATCTATATTATGATTCTAAAAAGATTTTAGCACACTAACCTCTTAATCTTCAAGAAGAATGCAAAGAAAGTCGGGTATGCTGGGTCTTGTTCGGTCCTCGTATAGCTGCGGCTTCTTGCTTTCTTTAGCTTGTATCCTTGAGTTTGTTGGCACTAACCTCTTCTAGGATGAGAGGAGGATGATGTAGAATGATATTGAGCTGATGTTATGAAGGTTAGATGCATAGAACACGAAAATAAGCACAATGATGCACTCGGAATTTTGCTTGCTCTCATAAATTCACTCTCGGTTTTATGCTATATGCTTAAGTGTTTGGGTGACTTCTTGGCTGAGACTTGAAGTGAGGAAAATAGAACTTCCTCATCTGGAGTATAGGTTTATAAATTATCCAAATCATGGTCAATGGCGGAGCTAACAATGCAAGGAAATGCAATCAAATGGGAGACAAATGTGGAAGAACTCATTTCCAATGTCAACTAAAGCTTAGCATGTGAGGGCATTGGAAGTGGAGCATTGAGGTCTGGTTATGGACGACCATGAGGACTAAATAATGCTGAAAATCTTGTCATGTCACTAAGAAATGAAGTGGGGAACATGTCTTACACATGTGATTAAAAAAAACAATCCCACCCATGCTTGTTTAAGAATTTAATTAAGACTAATGAGGCTTGACCTTGATAATCAAAACTTAAGCTAAAAAAATACTTAATATATGGCTAATAAACCCCCTTGAAAACTTGCATGGACATAAGCTAAAGAATGGAATAGGTTTGGGTCTACGCTCATGACTCGGAGTACATACGCGCGCATGGTCTCAGCCTCATGATGGCTCGACGATTTCTAGGATTTAAGAAATAAATCATTGTTATGATGAGCACATCAAAGACTACTAAGGTATTGGGTTCGAGTGGTGCCGACTTCTGCGGGCACCTGGCTAGGCGCTCGGCTAAGGCTCGACTATGGCTCAACGCACGATCTCGAAATATCGGCACGACCGAATGATATAACTAGATCATACTAACATATATGAGCACATAATTCAATATAAATACAAATATAACCACATAATTCATGTAATAATTCACTTAGAACTACTGAATCGAACAACTTTAGTGTTCACTTTAAAGTCGAGCAAGTGAATTGGTTTTATTTATTAATTGTTCGGGGCGTTACAGTCTACCCACCTTAAAAGAATTCCGTCCTCGGAATTCGAAAACAAAACAACTAGAAAGCACTTAGAATAAATATACAAAAGGAACTCAAAACATAACTTCGGATAACGCCTCCTAATACCGTCCTCCCTCTCCCAAGTCGCCCCAATCTCATCGTGCCGGCTCCACAACACCTTCACCAAGCTCACTGCCCGGTTCCTCAGTTGATGGACCTTCTGGTCCAGGATAGCTACCGGAACCTCCTCATAGGTAAGGTCTCGCTCGACCTGCAGCTCGCCGAAGTCCACCACATGATCGGGATCATGCACATACCTCCGAAGCATGGAGACATGGAACACGTCGTGCACACCCGACAAGTCTGGTGGTAAAGCCAGCCGATACGCTAAGTTCCCGACTTGATCGAGGATTCGAACGGCCCAATATAGCGAGGTTTAAGTTTCCCCTTCTTCCCGAAGCGAATCACACCTCTCATGGGTGAAACCTTCAAGAAGACATGATCTCCCACTGCATAAATATGCTCTTGCCTCTCCCGGTCGGCATAAACCTTCTGCCTCTCTTGGGCAGACCTGATAGTCCTCCGGATCTCCTCAACTGTCGCTGCAGTACTCTGGACAAAATCCAGACCCGTGATCCTCCTCTCTCCAATCTCATCCCAATACAAAGGAGTCCGGACCTTACGTCCGTACAAAGCCTCGTACGGGACCATCTTGATCGAAGAGTGATAGCTGTTGTTGTAGGTCAGCTCGACTAGCGGAAGGTCATACTCCCAAGTCAGGCTTTGGTCCAAGACCACAGCCCTCAAAATATCCTCCAAGTACTGGATCACACCCTCCGACTGACCATCTGTCTGGGGGTGAAAGGTTGTACTGAACTCCAACCTCGTCCCCATGGCTCGGTGCAACGTCCTCCAGAACTGGGATGTGAACTTGGCATCTCGATCCGAAACAATCTCCACGGGCACTCCATGAAGTTTAACAATGTCCTTGACGAACAATTCGGCGTAATCACTCGCCTTCATGGTCGTCTGCACTGGCAGAAAATGGGCAGACTTCGTAAGGCGATCCACTATCACCCAAATCGAATCATACCCGCCCCTCGACTTCGGAAGTCCCACTAAGAAATCCATGGTGATGCACTCCCACTTCCACAGGGGAACCTCAATGGGCTGCAACAACCCTCTCGGTTTCTGGCGCTCAGCCTTCACTTGCTGACACACTAGGCACCCATCCACGAACTTTTCTACCTGTCTCTTCATGCCTCGCCACCAGAAAGACTTCCTCAGGTCCTGATACATCTTCGTGCTACCAGGATGGATGGTGTACGGGGCACTATGGGCCTCTCTCAAAATCTCCCTTCGCAGCTCCCACACCTTCGGGACACAAAGTCTACCCTCAAAGACCAAGGCCCCATCAGATGCGATTGCGAATCCACCAATTCTACCGGCTTCCGACAACTCTCTCATCCGGCATAGGAAACGGTCATTTGGTTGCTCGGCGACTATCCTCTCTCGAAGAGTCGGTCCCACAACCAAAGAGGCTAACACGCCCCCGGCTGTCGAAGTTGACTCCACTGCCTCCAACTGTAATCGCTCGAACTCTCGAAGAAGAACATCCTGCTTGGTGAACAAGCAAGACAGCTGGCCATAACTTCTCCGGCTAAGGGCATCGGCTACCACGTTAGCTTTCCCAGGGTGATAGCTAATGGTGCAGTCGTAGTCCTTGACCATCTCCAACCATCTACGCTGCCTCATGTTCAGCTCCTTCTGAGTGAAAATGTACTTTAGGCTCTTGTGGTCGGTAAAGATCTCACACTTGCCTCCATAGAGGTAGTGCCGCCAAATCTTCAAGGCGTGGACAACTGCATCTAACTCGAGATCATGAGTGGGGTAGTTCTGCTCGTGAGGCTTCAGGTGCCTCGAAGCATAGGCTACGACTTTCCCCTGCTGCATAAGGACACATCCCAAACCCATCTTCGAAGCATCACTATAGATGGTGAACTCCAAAGTAGGGTCGGGTATAGATAGGACAGGCGCGGTAGTGAGTCTCCTCTTCAACTCCTGGAAACTCTCCTCGCACTGAGGATTCCAATCGAACCTCACGGCCTTCTTCGTAAGGTTGGTCAGTGGCTGGGCTATCTTCGAGAAGCCCTCGATAAACCTCCTGTAGTATCCTGCTAACCCCAGGAAACTACGAACATCTGCAGCACTTCTTGGCGTATCCCACTTGCTCACAGCCTCAATCTTGTTGGGATCCACCTCAATGACTCGAGCTGTCACAATGTGGCCAAGGAATGCCACACGGTTCAGCCAGAACTCGCACTTCGAGAACTTAGCATACAACTTCTCGCGGCAAAGAGTCTCCAGCACAATCCTCAAATGCTCCTTATGCTGATCGATGTCTCGGGAATAGACCAGAATGTCGTCGATGAACACAATGACGAACTGGTCCAGGAATGGATGAAAGACCCTATTCATAAGGTCCATGAAAACGGCTGGGCATTGCTGAGTCCGAACGGCATGACTACGAACTCATAGTGGCCATAGCGGGTACGGAAAGCAGTCTTAGAAATATCCGACTCCCGGATCTTCAGCTGATGATAGCCAGAACGCAAGTCAATCTTTGAGAAGACGCTGGCTCCTCTCAGCTGGTCGAAAAGGTCCTCAATACGGGGAAAGGGATACTTGTTCTTGACTGTAAGGGCATTCAACTCCCGATAGTCAATGCACATGCGCATAGATCCGTCTTTCTTCTTTACGAAAAGGACGGGTGCACCCCACGGCGAGACACTCGAACGAATGAAACCGAGCTTAAGCAACTCCTGGATCTGGGCCTTAAGATCTTGAAGCTCCTTCGGCGCCATGCGATAAGGGGCCTTAGAAACGGGGCCGGCTCCTGGAATGAGGTCAATAGTGAACTCCACCTGGCGGTCTGGCGGTCCTCCGGGTAAGTCATCAGGAAAGACGTCGAAGTACTCACAAACGATAGATACTCGCTCGGGCACCCGTTCATTAACGACGTCGGATACCATGGAAACAAGATAGCCTTGACAGCTACCCTTGGAAAGGCTCTTCCTAGCTTGCATAGAAGAGATGACCCGAGGCACAGTCCTCGAACTCACCCCAAAGAACACAACAGGCTGATTAGAAACGGAATAGAGGGTGACTTCGCGTTCCTGGCACCGGATATCGGCTCGGTAACGGGTGAGCCAGTCCATGCCCAAGATCACGTCAAAGTCTCGCATATCAATTATATAGGCATCAGCCTCTAGAACTTGACCACCAATATAGATAGGGAGATTGCGAACCACAGAATCAGAGATAATAATTTTTCTCGAGGCTAAACTAACCTCGAGAGGATCACAAGCATGCACGGTGCCAAAAGATAAAGCCTCCAAGCAACGAGAAGAAATAAAAGAATGGGTAGCACCGGTATCACATAAAGCAAAGACAGGAACATGGGATATCGAAAGCATTCCGGACATGGTACCTGCATTGCGAGCGGCCTCATCGTGGGTGATAGTATAGACTCGGGCCTGACCCCCAGCCCTCTGCTGGAACGGTGGGGGCTACTGATGCTGCTGATGAGGTGGCGGTGGGGGAAGCTGCTGCTGCTGCGGAGGGAACTGCTGCTGCCTCTTGGGCTCAGGACAGACACTGGCATAATGGCCCGGACGGTTGCAATTGTAACAAGCTCGCTGGTCTGCTAGGCACTCTCCAGCGTGGAATCTGCCACACTTAGGGCACCTCGGCAGTTGACCCTGGGTGGGTCGGTCGTCGCGTGTGCCAAAATTTTCCTTCTTGCCCTTCTTCTTGTTCTGATAATCAGATTTCCGCTTGCCCGAACTAGAGCCGGGCTGCACAGACGAGAGGGGCTGAGTATGCTGGACCATGGCCTGGGATGGCTGGGAGGCATGATAGAAAGAAGGAACTAGAGCCAATGGAATGAGACAACTCTCGACCTCCTGAGCTCGACTCACGGTGTCAGCATAGGACATCAGTCCGTGACTTCCCACCAGTTCATGGATCCTCTGGTTGAGCCCCTTGAGAAACTTGCGGGCCTTCTTGGCATCGGTGTTCACTGCGTCGCCCGTAAAAAGGCACATGCGAGTGAAGGTGCGGATATACTCATCCACCGTGGAGCTGCCCTGCTGCAAGTGGTAAAACTCATGCTCCATTCTGTCCCAAAAGCTCTGGGGAAGGAACTTGCTGCGCACCATCATCTTCATTTGCTCCCAAGAGAGTGCATGGAGCTCCGCCTCTGGCCTCCGATCCCAGTGGTCAATCCACCAGTCGGAAGCGTCCTCTTTCATCTGGTAAGCTACAAGGGATACCCGCTGACGGTCAGGAAGGGGAAGTACAGCGAAGATCTTGTCTAGTTCTTTGATCCACTCTAGCACCGCTGTGGGGTTCTCAGTCCCCGCAAAGGTTGGTGCATTCATCCTTTGGAACTGAATGATATGCTGAGTAAGGTCCATGGCCGGAGCGGCCTGGTGCTGACGAGGAGGAGAAGGAGATGGGGATGCCTGACGGTTACGATTGCGAGTATTCATACTTCTACATTGAATAAGTCGAACGAGGTTAAGCACAAGAACAAAACAGAACAATCAATATATACTGAAGTCTAGAGTTCTCCATAAACACTAGAGTTCGATAAAATCAAGGTGGATAGATCCTAAGCCCCAAATCACAAGTTCATCACGAGTAGTTTCATTACTACAAGCGTATCATTTACATGTCCAGTATTTTCATTAATACTTAAACAAAACATACCTTAAGCAGCGCGGAGTGACGGAGGCGAGTGGTCATAACACACGGTCTAAACACATACTCACATATTAACCAGTCTACAGAAACGCAGACTGGCTCTGATACCAAACTGTAACACCCCACTTTGATTTTTAAAGAAATTCTAGACTTTCTAAATATCAGCGTAAAATTTTTCGAACTCATTATTGAAAATTCAATGGGTGTTAAACAACATTTATCATAACCCAAGTCTTATCTGGGCTCACGGGGATTCATTACCCGGTTTTCAAAAACGGTTTTCATTAACCGAAACACATCACGAGACATAATACTCAACATGCATATATCATCAACCATAATACCCAACAATCCGGGTTCCACAATTTTCCAAAACAAAAAATCATAGGTTTTTGGAAAATATCATAATTAAGTCCCAACATAATGGTTCATAAAACCTTATTCATACGGAAGCGATAAACAAATAAAAACAATCGACCCACTCGCCTCTTCTCGTCACCCAGCTCCTGCTTAACCTGCATCGGTAAAGAGCAGGTGGGGATGAGCACTAGATGAAAAGCGTGCTCACCACTATGCACATAAATAATACATGTTAAGATGGTATGGTCGCAGTATGAATATAAATCAATCATCATCATGTCTCATCTCATAATCTCAACAATAACTCACACATGTGCACATCTATCATTAGCCGCGGAAAGGGGATGCATAAACCCTAACGACGGGAGTGCGTGCCACTGTAACGGACACGGCTTTTTCATTAGGTCTTAAGGAGACTTGCCTCGCAAGGGCAACCGTACCGTAACTCGACGGGGACAACCGTACCGACGGCCGTAACAGCTCACATCAGTAGGCCACATGGTTCACATTCATACATAGGTCATACCAACCAAACACTTAAACACACGTATGGCATAGATAACTTTATAAGTAAAACCCACCTGGTATCCGGAGGATGAAATCACAGAAATTCGAGGAAAAGGTAGGCCGAGACACAGCTCGTCACACACCTACATTACACAAAATAGTCCTATGAAAGCCTATCTAACACACAATCACTTAACTACACTCATGTGATATAAATTAGCCACATACTTCAACAATAAGACATAACATAATTGTAGACCAAAAATGGGAATGAACAACTCGCATGGTCTCAATATTTTCAAGATAACATGAGCTACAAGCATGCTATTCAAGTGATTCTAAAACTAACAAGTAGTTAACATATATATACAAAACTTTTATGATGATCACTTAAGCCAAAAATAGCTTTACAGCCGATTTTAAGCGTAAGATACTTAGGTAAGGAAATCTGCCAACACAACTTTTATCAATTACAACAGGTCGCTAAAACAGAGATATCTCATGCCACAAAATTCTAAATCATACAAACTCAAAACTTACAGAAACTACACTTAAATTGGTACAAGTTCCAAGAAGAGCATTTTTACAAATAACCACGTTAAGGACTTCATTTCAGAGTATACATTTTAATCGTAAACACAACCACTGTTTTAAAAATCTGGGCATAACCCCAACTTTGAAAAATCATATAAAATCAAACAGAACTCCAACTAATATGATTCAAACTCACAGAGAAAGCTTATAACATATACTACAGGTTTCATGTTGATAATATTTTTACATAGTCAAATTAAGATTTTCAAAAACGGCCCAACATCATGATTCTCAATTCTGCCTGGAATTTCAAAAACTGTTTGCACTATCTTTTGTAAAAATCATAACTCACTCAGTTCTTAAGATAAAATCATAAAATTTGGTATGCAGACTCATAACACATATATAAACATGTCCAAAAAATTTTATAATTTTATCCTAATTAGAACCCGTTTATTCGCGATTGAAGTCGTAGCTGAATTCTGCCATATAAAATTAACTTGCATACTTATCTTCAAAAATTTATAACTCGTGTTATACTAGTCTAAACGACTTGATTCTTGATCCTATGAACTCCTATTTTATACAAGAAACAGCTATATAAAACATAGTTTCCCAGGTTTTTCATAGCACAGTCAAGAACGTCCGAAAACATGACATATGGAACATGCAAGTGAGCTGGAATCATTTATACATTTTGCATGCTTATATATCCTTCATAACTGAACATATATGGAACATATCTATACCAATCAACTCTTTATCTCATCTATATTATGATTCTAAAAAGATTTTAGCACACCAACCTCTTAATCTTCAAGAAGAATGCAAAGAAAGTCGGGTATGCTTGGTCTTGCTCGGTCCTCGTATAGATGCGGCTTCTTGCTTTCTTTAGCTTGTATCCTTGAGTTTGTTGGCACTAACCTCTTCAAGGATGAGAGGAGGATGATGTAGGATGATATTGAGCTGATGTTATGAAGGTTAGATGCATAGAACACGAAAATAAGCACAAGGATGCACTCGGAATTTTGCTTGCTCTCATAAATTCACTCTCGATTTTATGCTATATGCTTAAGTGTTTGGGTGACTTCTTGGCTGAGACTTGAAGTCAGGAAAATGGAACTTCCTCATCTGGAGTATAGGTTTATAAAGTATCCAAATCATGGTCAATGGCGGAGCTAACAATGCAAGGAAATGGAATCAAATGGGAGACAAATGTGGAAGAACTCATTTCCAATGTCAACTAAAGCTTAGCATGTGAGGGCATTGGAAGTGGAGCATTGAGGTCTGGTTATGGACGACCATGAGGATTAAATAATGCTGAAAATCTTGTCATGGCACTAAGAAATGAAGTGGGGAACATGTCTTACACATGTGATTAAAAAAATAATCCCACCCATGCTTGTTTAAGAATTTAATTAAGACTAATGAGGCTTGACCTTGATAATCAAAACTTAGGCTAAAAAAATACTTAATATATGGCTAATAAACCCCCTTGAAAACTTGCATGGACATAAGCTAAAGAATGGAATAGGTTAGGGTCTACGCTCATGACTCGGAGTACATACGCGCGCATGGTCTCGGCCTCATGATGGCTCGACCATTTCTAGGATTTAAGAAATAAATCATTGTTATGATGAGCACATCAAAGACTACTAAGGTATTGGGTTCGAGTGGTACCGACTTGTGCGGGCACCTGGCTAGGCACTTGGCTAAGGCTCGACTATGGCTCAACGCACGATCTCGAAATATCGGCACGACCGAATGATATAACTAGATCATACTAACATATATGAGCACATAATTCAATATAAATACAAATATAACCACATAATTCATGTAATAATTCACTTAGAACTACTGAATCGAACAACTTTAGTGTTCACTTTAAAGTCGAGCAAGTGAATTGGTTTTATTTATTAACTGTTCGGGGCGTTACATGTGGGCCACATCCTTTCGGCCAGTCTCTTTTGCATGAAGGTCGATATATCGGGCTTAACGGCTCCTCTAGCATGTTTTCCAGCCATATGTTGAGGTCGTCGCCATCTTCATCTTCGGACTCCCCTGGGTTGATGACCACTTCCGTATCATTCCCCTCCTCTTCGAGACTTTCCTTGTCCTCAAGGATTAGAAAGTTCAGTGCACCATCATCTTCATTGTTTTGGACTTCACCCTCTCTTGCTCCTCGGGCCTCTCCGAGTTGTCGCTCGTATTCTTCTAGATTTCTTTGCTCATGGAGTTCGTCTAGATACGTGCTTTCCCATGGGGTGAGTTCCCTTTCCAAACTTTCCAATAATTCGAGATCTTCCCAATCCATCTCGTCTATTGGCATATAAGACATTTTTATTTTTTTGAGACTAAAAATTTTCGAAAAAAAAAAAGAAAAAAAGAATTCGAAAAATTCGAACCAAAGGGAGGAAAAATAACAAAAGACTAGATGACACTTTTTTTTATTTAAGACCCTTGAATTTTTTTTCAAAAATTTGGAGAAAAGTTCGAAAAAAATTCAGACAAAAAGGAACAAAATTTCGTACCAAAAGAAAAAGAATGGGATAGGAAAAGTTTAACTTAACACACAATCAATCACTCTCAATAAAAGCACCAATGATGAAGGATCGTGTGTTTCGTTCCACTCGCTTGTCTCGAACACAGCTTCGCCACGGCCTTGCTCTCGGCGATAGGGGTGATCGACTCGGTTATTAGTCTAACTCTCTCACGATACTTGAGTTCACTCGGTAATTAGCCTCGCTCACTCGATTTTGAACTGGCTCGGGTCTTAGCCTCACCAATTCGATTTGTATGATCTAACTCTCACGAATCCTAACACACGGTTTGAACAAACGTTCTTTTCTATTTCATCATATCCAAGACTCCTTAAAACAATGAGGGAACATCCCTATTTATAGATCCTAACTATGACTAGTTCTAATCTACCTAGGAAACTTATTAAAGCAATAAAATATTAAATTGCTAAACAATCTAGATATTAAATTGCTCCAAACAATTCCAAATTCACGCCCCATAACTCTCGGCCGCCCTACTTCGACCGCCTTACGCTTGCGCGCGTGTTCTCGAGCCCTAGTCCTCGGCGGACTCGGCATCCTGCGCGCGCCCGGCACACGCGCACGCTCTTACACGTGTTTCGTCCGTGTCGCCTGCTGTCTGCGCGTGCGCACTGCCTCCCTTGCCTATGCCTATCGCGCATAGGCATGCGCCCGCGTCTTCGCTGCACTCGCGCGCCCTTGTGCGCGCTCCTCGATTGACGTCATCCTTGCACGTGTAGTATCGCGCGCTCACTATCCCTAGTCCCGTAAGGACTAGGCTCGTGTGTGGCCCACTCGCGCGCCCCCGCCATCGTCCGCGGACCATTCTCCTACAGCGCACTCATGCGCCCCGGTCGTCTCGTGCGTGCCACCCATGACCCTGCACTCGCTTCTCGCGTACACGCATGCATCTTCTCGACCATTCGACCCTATGCGCGCATCAAGGCACGGTGCGCGTTCTTTGCTCGTGCTTACACCCTCGTCGCCAACCGATCTCAAGTGCTCGCCCGATAACCTTGGTTTGCCCCACGGGTCCCATCCTTCAATGCACTTACCATCATCACAATCACCAGCTCGCCAAATCTAACCATCCTCTACCCTTTGCTTACCTCTCCTTCGAGCCTCCATCTTCCTTGCTCGCCTCTTTCTTGTGCAAGGCTTGCACCAACAACTCCCCTCTTTAGCCTTTGCCTTGCATTTCCTTCGTGCTCGCTTAGTCTTGCGCTTTTTAGGCTTTAGCTTAGACTATGGGCCACATTCTTTCGGCCAGTCCCTTTTGCATTAAGGTCGATATATCGGGCTTGACGACTCCTCTAGCATGTGTTCCAGCCATATTATGAGGTCGTCGCCATCCTCATCTTCGGACTCGCCTGGGTTGATGACCACTTCCGTATCAAGCAGCGTGCATGCGCAGGGCAGCAGCGCACTGGCAGCACGCGCGAGCAGCAGGCCAACCAGTGGCAGCGCGCGGACATGACTTGCCAAGCAAGAAACCGAGTTTGGGAGACCTTTTTGAGCTGAATCTTCTCTAGATTACTCTTCCCTACTTGGAGTGTAAATCAAGGTACAAGATCCCCTAGATATTTAGTTTCCTTAATGCTTTATGATATCTAGATTGTTTAGGTTATTTAATATTTTATTGCTTTTAATTAATTTAGGAGATCTAGTTTGGTTAGGCTTAGATTTATTTTATGTACCTATAAATAGGGGTATCCCCTCATTGTTTTAAATAACTTCGAATCGATGAGTTGAATAGAAAATAACGTTTGTTCAAAACCGTGTTTTAGGATTCGTGAGAGAACATCATGCAATCGAATTAGTAAGGCTATGACCCGAGATAGTTCAAAATCAAGGGAGCAAGGCTAACTACCGAGTGAACTCAAGTATCGTTAGAGAGTTAGGCTAATAACCGAGTCGATCACACCTATCCGTCGAGAGCGAGTCGTGGCGAGGCTGTGTTCGAGGCAAGCGAGTGGAACCGAAACACACGATCCTTCATCACGCGGGCGGTGCGTGAGGCGGTCTAACGCGTGAGAGAGCAAGAGAGAGAATTACTTGGAGTGCACAATAAGTGATTTAGTTTCCATCTAGCTTTATGATTTCTAGCTTAATTAGGATTTCTAATATTTTATTGCTTTATTAGTTCCCTAGGTAGATTAGGACTAGACATATTTTGTGCCTATATAAAGGCCATTTCCCTATGTTATTTTCATCATTCAGTTTATTAATAAAAATTCGAACTTCTGTTCAAACACTTTGTCTTAGATTTCTTCTAGATTTCTATTGCAATTTCATTCGTTTCAATTGGCGCGGTTGTGGCTAGAGAAACACCTATCGACGATTTAAAGCGCGGTTTCATGGCTTATCGGCAATCGGAACACACGATCTTCATCACTGGCAGTTGGCGTGCTGTTGTGCACTGCCAACGGCTACTGGGCATGATTGGCCACTGCTGCACGCGGCCTACGGCACTTACGCGGACTGGCACTGCCGGGAGCTGCCATAGCGCCACAGGCAGACGACTGGCACGTGGGCTGCGCGTGCTGGGGTGAATGGGCGCTCGGGCATGTTGCCGGCACTGGCCGAGGCCATCTGGGCATGCTGGCACGCTGTCGCGTGTGCTGGCGTGCACTGGGACTGGCCAGCACGCGCTGGGCACTGCTGGCTGGCGACTTCATGCATGCTGCGAGACGGCTGGGCGCGTGTGCGTCTTGATGCGTAAGTGGGTTTCGAGCACCGATGACGAGAAGGTCCTAGAGCCAAGACGACCCGAAGAAGCTCAAAATAAGGCCAAAACGGCGGATGCATGGCCTAAAAGACGGGTACGAGCGCGTATGCGGACGGGCTTGGATCGAGGAGTGCATAGACGTGATGCACGAATGCACGAAGTGGGTAATGAGGGTCGCGCATGGAGGTGCGCGAGGGCACGTAAGAAGATGGTCTCGAGGCTAGCAAAGCTCATACGCAAGGAAGGGCGCATTCAAAAAGGGCGCAAACACGCGCATTGGCATAGACGAGCACGGATGAGGCCACGACTCAAAAGGTTGTGCAATCGATGGTTTCGGGATGTTTATCGAAGAAGTGAAACCTAGTGGGGATGGCTAAAATACCAGGTGGCCCGAAGGAATGGAAGGCATGCTAGTCAGGTGCCCAACGGGCACTATGCACGCACATGGGCGTGCAGCACGCGCGCAGGTGCCCAGTGGTGCACGGGGCCACGCGCAGACGGACGCACGCGCATGCAGCCTGCGGGATGTTCGGGCGCGCAGAGGTACGCGCGCTCGCGCAGGGACGAACGCAAGTAGGCGCGGCAAAGCAGAACAACGCGCGCAGGCATGCACACGGGGGCGGGCGCATGCAGGCTGCACAACAAATCAGCGCGTGCGGGCGCTGGGCAGCAGCACGCTGGCAACACATGCGGGCAGTAGGTCAGCGGTGGCAGCACGCGGAGAGTGACTTGCCTAGCAAAAAACCAAGTTTGGGAGACCTTTTTGAGCTGAATCTTCTCTAGATTATTCTTTTCTACTTGGAGTGAAAGTCAAACAATTAGTAGTTATGGTAGTAGTAGGATTTTATTACCATGTTGCTTTTCATTTTAGAATGAGGAGATCTAGTATAGTTAGGCTACTTTCATGGGTTACTAGTGGAAGCGGCATTTCGAAACAAGAAAAGGGCCTCGTGATTTGGAACGAATCTCTTCTTCTTTTTTTTTTTGACGAGATTTATTTTATGCACCTATAAATACTCATGTACCTCTTCATTATTGAATGTCCAGAAAATTGATGAGTGAATAGAAAAGGGGAACTTGGTGTTCTAACGTGTGTTAAGCAAGGTCGTAGTGCGTGTTTACATACAAGTGTCAGAGAGAAGGCCGTTAGTGCGTCTTGAAGTCACGGTGTCTAAGAGAAGGCCATGAGTGCGTCTGTTAGTTACATCTATCGTGTGTAGTCGAAGGCCCTGAGTGCACGATTACTCACAACCGAATAGACAAGAACCGCGATCGACTCTCTCGATCCCTCATCACGTGTGCTGCCGACGCTCACGACGTGCTGCAGGTACTGACTGCGTGCTGCCGGGCGCGCTGGCGTGCACTGCACGCATGGCCACTGGCGGCACGCTGCTGGGTGCTGCCGCACGGTCTGTTGATGACGGATCGATCTTTTGTCTATACTGGGTTGCGAATAAACGGCGCACTCA
>CACSLK010028802.1:226541-242292 GCA_902706635.1 Striga hermonthica | reverse complement strand
TAGCCCACGTGCACGGCAGTAGCCAGTCACGCCTAGTAGCTGTTGGGAATGCATAGCAGCACGACAACAGCAAGACCCAGTGCACGCGTAGTGCCAGCTGCACCCGCCTGCGCACGGACCGAGCGCAGCCAGCGCCAGCAGCACCGGTAGCGCCTAAGCTGCACATAGTGCGTGCACATGACCGAGCCGGTGACCAGCTAGCGGCCGACCGCCCGGCTGCAGCGAGCCGGCGGTCCGGCTAGTCAGTGAACCGGCCGGTTCAGATCGGTTACTTGAGCAGTTTAGTAATCAGTGACCTAGTCCGAGTTCAGTACAGTATTTCAGTTAAATTTTCAGTCCAGTCAGTTTAGTATATCAGTACCAGTTCAGTCCAGTTTTCTTGTCAGTCAAGTAAGACCCCGAGATTATTCCAGTTAAATATTTAGATCGAGTTGAGCATCTTAACAACTATTTTCAATCAGTCTGAGCATAGTACTTATTATTTGTTTATTTATATATATATTTTTACAGATTGATCAGGAGCAGCACTTACAGTTACAGTCTAGCAGTTCAGGTGGGGACTCAGACTGGGTATTACATTGATTATAATTATTCTACCATGTTTGAGGTATGTATTATCAGTATCCGTTCGGAATGGTCGCCGGTCCAATCTGGGTTCTAGTGGCTTTAGTCTGCCCACTAGAGTGTGCACATGGTGTCTGACATTTATGCTGGCAGATGTTCAGGTATCAGGCAGTATCAGGCAGGTGATGATTATCTCACCGTCAGTATCAGATCATGATTATTCAGTACCGGTTTCAGTTCAGTTCAGTTATATATGCCAGGATCATGTTATTGTAATTATTTTCACTGTTTACTTTAGTATGAGTTCCTACGGAGCACAGTGGTGCTCATGCCCCATGTTTATTTATGTTTTTCAGGTCACAGAGTCGGACCAGAGGAGTGAGCTGGTTGGTGGATCGTGGTCACAGATATGGCTATCAGCCATTATACATTCATGTTCTGCCACGTTTTAACTTCCGCTATCATTTTACGACTTTTCAACTGGCATGTCAGTTTTCATATGTTAACCTGATTTATCGGTCCGATTTTTATAAAGTATTACATGCTAGTTGATCTAAAATAATCTGTTTACTCTTCAAAGTAAAATTTAAATAAAGATAATGTATTTCAAAGCAATGCATGGTTTTTAGTAGCATCCCGATAAGGATTTCGCAAACAGTTTTGCTTTATTAAGAAATTTTTTGCGAAAAATGCACTCCGATATTTATGGAAAAGCGGGGTGTTACAGTTGGTATCAGAGCACGTTTTTGTGTATCTGAATACTTTATAAGTCAGAAAGTTTTCAGAAAACTTGATCACGCCATGCTCACGCCTCGCCGACTACAGGTAAGTGCTGATTCATGTCTTAAATTATAAATAAATTACTATGTCTATGCTCAGAAATACCTAAGTTATGACTTAGTTAAGATGCTCGAATCATGTTCAAGATCAGTAGTCAGTATACTCAGGATTTAATATCAGTATTTCCCAGTCATGTTTAGCAACTTGTCAAGAGATATGTGTGCTTTATTGATCAGCTTCGAATTACTATGTCTATACTCAGTATGATATCATCAGTAAGGATGCTCGAATCAGAATTCAGAACCTTAGAAAGAGGCTAAGTTTGAGAACTCTAGATTCAATTCTAGACTTATTCAGGTCAAGTTAACAACTCGTCAAGAGATTTGTAAGCACTTATGTTGTACAAATCTTATCAATCATGTTCCTCAGACATTTTTCTACTGAAATTGCTCATTTTGCCAACCAGTTGGCACATTCCAGGAAGAAATTCCTTGAATTAGATCAGGGAATAGACTCCAATTTCCTAAGTCAGATAAGTAAATCACGGTCAAGGCTAAATTTTCATGTTAGAGGTTGTTATAATTCTTAAGTCTATTGTCAAAAGTAACGGTTTCCAGTGTATAAGAGTCAATATTCCGGGTTACTATGGAGGCTTGAAATAAGAGCCACTCAGCCGGGTATACCATGGATGCTTGAAGCTGGTACCAGAACAGTATAATTTCATGTAATAACAACCTTTAAAGTTAGTTATGTCATGTATTCTATCAGTTTGATATTCCAAATTATGGTTGTCAAAGTTCAGGATCAGTTATTTCTTTTGTACTTGCGGGATCAGTTGATACTGGAGCAGCCCTATACAGTACATAGTCATGAGTCAATGTTCACGATTTAAAGTCAATGTTCACGTTTTAAGGTTAATGTTCATGAGTTAAGGTCAACGTATAATAGTTGTTCAGCCGGGTTAAATATGGAGGTCTGATATACAGACTATTATTCCAAATTTACCTGGAAACTTGAAGTCGCACCTTATCAAGCCACAACAAGTCAGTAAGTTTTACGTTCCAAATTCCGAGAAGACCATTTAATTGTCTTGGGATAGCTTCCAGAGTTCAAGTAAGGGTTATATAGTCATGTAAAAGTCAAGTCAAGATAACCCAGTTATGTGAATATTCAGGTTAGTCATGTCAAAGTCAAGAATGGCCTGTATAATAAGACAAGACTTATCAGTATATCCAGTGCCTCGATTCTCAAATTCAGAAAATTTGAGAAATCGCAGGAAAAAATTAGTTCACGATAGACTTTTCTTGAGTTTATGTTAAACCTCAGGGAAGGTAAAGATTTGCAGGTACAACATGGTGGTGTCCGACACATCTTTCGTTCGTGATAGAGAAGATCAATCAACAGCAACAGACAATACCGTAAAGACAAATTGACAATTCCCATTTAAGGAGGCATGTCGCAAGAAGAGAAGGATGCCATGCCTGAGTCACAGTACACTGGGATCACAGAGAGTTAGCATTATAGTACATTGAGGTTACTATCTTGAGGTACAGATATGATCAGTTATACAGACTACGTCGACGACGCAGGTGACATGTTCGCCAGGTGCTGTATGCAGGCGTGCCATACTCACTTGATGAAGAGCGGGTGTGCCGCATTACAATGTGCCGCGAACGATGTGCCGCGTTATCGAGTAGATGTTCACGAAAGGTAATTACCGATATTTCTAGTTATCCTCATTTGTACATGTGCGTATCTCTGAAATTTTCCGTGTGTACCAACGACTGGGGTTTTCCACAACCAACATTCAGACCGAAGATCTGCAATCAGCCATGAGATGATGACCAGTATGCTCAAGAATCATGCTTTTAAGGTCAGGTATAATCAGTGGAACACTTTGTTTCAGAAAAGTGTACACTCTCAGCCAGCAGTAATCAACAACTCACGTAATTGTGAATTGATGATTCTCCAGTTAAGATCAATTCTAATGATCAGTATTCAAATACTGAAATCTTAAGTTATGTCATGGATTCAATATAAGCTTTGTGTTAAGCTTGTACTTCCAGTTTAAGTATTTCCGAGGACGGAAATATTTTAAGGAGGGTGGATTGTAACGCCCCATATTTTATTAAAAAAGGAAAATACTAGCTTTCGAGTAAAAGCTAGCCTTTGTTAATAAATATTCATGTTAATGTTCAAGTCCATGTTATTTAGCTAATTAAGTTCCAAGTTCAACGCTAAGTCAATGATAGTAATTAATCTCAGTCCGTTTATATTAATAAATGGACATCAACAGGTTGGGATTAATTATTCCAATGTTGACGTATTAATTAAGTTAATCGTCAAAAAGTTAAATTCAAGCCATTTATTCAGTTTCAGTTAAAGTCCGACTATTAGCCGATAAATTATTCGGTTTAATTATTTTAGTAATCGGATAAGTTTCCAAATTTAATTTCGATTCGCTTCTTTAATTAATGAGTTCGGAATTAATAAGTTAAGTTGATGAATTATTCAAAATATCTATATTCGGATTAATCGTCCAAGTCAAGGATGTTCGAAATAAATTTTGAAATCAGGTTCCAACCGACATTATATAATTCGATTAAAGCTCCTTACGTCAAGTTATGCATTTCTATACAGCGACGTGTTCACATTAGATACACCGTCCATCATTAACTTATGCCTAAGTAATTGTCATTAACCCTTGCTTAATTAACTTAATCCAAGTTTAGCCAAGTAATCGTGATTAGCTTAAGGTTAATGATGCTTAGATTAATGTTAATGAGGACTCATTAAGGTAATCATGCTTAGAGGTAATCGTGCTTAACTTAGCATCAAGCATGCTTAGCACGCCTAAGTTGTGCTTAGTTCACATAATGGCCGACAGTTAATGTTCTTTGTTCTTCACGTGAATCCTCATCATTGCATAGTACACATGGAGGCCTGGTAGTTACTTAAGGCATGACTAAGCCATTAACTTGGTGACTAAGCCTCAAGAGGCCTATGTTAATGAGGATTCATTAAGGTAATCATGCTTAGAGGTAATCGTGCTTAGCTTAGCATCAAGCATGCTTAGCACGCCTAAGTTGTGCTTAGTTCACATAATGGCCGACAGTTAATGTTCTTTGTTCTTCACGTGAATCCTCATCATTGCATAGTACACATGGAGGCCTGGTAGTTACTTAAGGCATGACTAAGCCATTAACTTGGTGACTAAGCCTCAAGAGGCCACCTAAGGCCGTGTGTGCGTAGCAAGTGGTAATCGTGCTTAGCATAGCATCAAGCATGCTTCGCACGCCTAAGTTGTGCTTAGTTCACATAATGGCCGACAGTTAATGTTCTTTGTTCTTCACGTGAATCCTCATCATTGCAGAGTACACATGGAGGCCTGTTAGTTACTTAAGGCATGACTAAGCCATTAACTTGGTGACTAAGCCTCAAGAGGCCACCTAAGGCCGTGTGTGCGTAGCAAGTGGCGCTCGACTACACACATGCCGCTCGGCCAATTATTCACCCAAAATTCCACGGCTTATGCATTTATAAAGTCAGAAGTTGGGGTGAAAATTTAGCATATACATAAGCTAACCACTTAGAAAAACTTAGGCAAGATTAAGACATTTCAATACGCACGCACGCACGCGCGAGTCTTTATTCGAAGGAGATATCACGCAAGACCTTGCACAATTGTTCGAGAGCTTGAAGAGGTAATATCCTTTTTATCATCTCTTCATGCTAGTAAGATCATATTAGGAAGATCATGTTATGGCCATCATGTTCAGTCATGTTACGAAATTCATGAGAAAAATGCTAAGTGTACTCGGTTTGTACCATATTAGCTCATGCCGAGTGATGTTCATTTTTATCCGACAACTCCTAAGCAATTCATATTTATTTGATCATTATATATCATTCTATAGTCAGTTAAGTCATGGTTGCCGTGGAAAGTTGAGGTTTGGTCGAGGAATCGGATTAAAGCCGTAGGCGGCGCACGGTGCGCACGCCACTGGCCATGTGAGTCTTATCGAACAAAGTTCATGATTTTTGAGTAAATTCAGTATATAAGATCATGATAGGTTATGTTATATTAAATCATGTTGGAGTTGCCGGAGGAAGTAGCCGGACGGCCGGCGAAGGGCCGACCGTAGGGCCTGCCCGCACGTAGCGGCGCAGTGCCACCGTGATGACGGATCGATCTTTTGTCTATACTGGGTTGCGAATAAACGGCGCACTCAGGGCCTTCGTTTATTCCCGATAGGTGTATCTAGCAGACGCACTCAGGGCCTTCTCCTAGACACTGTGACTTCGAGACGCACTATTGGCCTTATCTCCGACACTGTATGTAAAGACGCACTAACGACCTTCTTTATCACACGTTAAGAACACAAGGTTCCCCCTCAAAATTGGCTCACCAATTCAATACTCAATTCAACATGTAAAATATGATGAGGTACATGGGGTATTTATAGTTGTAAAATAAATCTAGGCCTATATCTAATAGATCTCCTAAATCATGCAAGAATAGAAATCCTAAGTCTAGAAAGCAATAAAATCCTAAACCTACCAAAATACTAATGCTTGGCTTGCACACCAAGCAATTCTAGAAGCTCCCTAAAATTAAAACCCTACGCTCGCCCCAACTCTTCGGCCGCCTCTCACGCGTCGCGCGCGTCCCGCTGACCCTCGGCTTTCCTAATCCTCGGACGCCTCATTCGTGTTGCACGCGCGCGCCCTTGCGCACGCCCCATCCATGCTGCCAGCCCCCTGCGCGTGCGCCCCCTCGCGTGCCTCTCCTAGTCCTGCTCCGCGTAGGACTCTCGCGCCTATGCCACACTCGCGCCCTACCGCGCGCCCCTCGTCGTTGCTGCCATCCTCCCGCGCATACGTGCCGTCGCCCGGTACTCCCCCGCCTACGCGGTCGCGGTCTGCACCTGCCATCGCGTCGCTCGTCTCGCCTAAGCCTACACGGCTTAGGCCTTCGCCCGCGTACGTCCACTCGCTACTGCCCGCGAGCCCCGCACCTTCGCCGGCTTCCCCGCACGCGTCCCAGCCAACCGCGTGCCCAGCGTGCGTTGCGTCTTCGCCGCTCGACGCCCGCGCGTTACTGCCATATGCCAATACTTCCCAGTCGACGTCCGTACCCCGATCCTCTACTCGTGCACGATCCCTGGGCCTTTCGCGCGCATCATGGCACGATGCACGCCATTCACTCGTGCCCGCTCCCTCGTTGCCGGTCGGCCCCTGATGCTCGCTAATCCCCTTTGAACACTCGCTCGATGGCCATGGGTCCCATCCTTTCAATCTCACACAATCATCTGCCGGTATCCACCAACCATTCTTTTCCCATCGCAAACCTCGTCTTTTAGCCTCCTTCTTTTGAGCTTGTCTTTTCTTTGCACAAGGCTCGCACCTACATTGGCTTGCTCTTCGGGCCCTTGCTTTGCGTTGTCTTTTGGCCGTCCGTTTCCTTACCTTTGACTTCAGCTTTGAGCCACAACCTTTTGGCCAATCTCGTACACATGATGGCCGGTAAATAGGACTAGATGGCGTCTGCAACATATTTTCCAGCCAAATATCGAGACTATCGCTATCATTATCGTTTGACTCACCGGGGTTGATGACCACTTCCGTATCATTCCCCTCCTCTTCGAGACTTTCCTTGTCCTCAAGGATTAGAAAATTCAGCTCTCTTTCATTCTCACGGCCATTAGCATCGATCACCATTGCTTCTCGGGCTTCCATGAGTTGTCTTTCACGATCCTCCCAATCTGTACGTTCATGGAGCTCCTCCAAAAATTCTTGTTCCCATGCATTTAATTCCCTTTCCAATCCTTCGAGATACTCAAGATCCTCCAGATCTAACTCATCCAATGGCAACATCATGATAATTTTTTTTTTTTTAGACTCCAAAAAATTGAAAAATAAATGGGGAAAATTCGAAAAATGCGAACCCCCAACAAGACTCAAAAAATCGAAACAAAGAGAAATTCGGCCCCTCAACAAAAGGTAATAACCGAAAAAAATAACAAAGGACTAACAAGTTGACACTTTTTTTTTTTAAGACACGAAACAATGAAAAATTCGAATATTAATTCGAAAATTTCGACACAAAAAGAAGAGAAATTCGGTTCCCTCACCAAAAGGAAAAACCGAAAAAAATAAAGATAAGATAGACAAAATCTCGATCAGCACCTCTCAATGAAAGCACCAATGATGACGGATCGATCTTTTGTCTATACTGGGTTGCGAATAAACGGCGCACTCAGGGCCTTCGTTTATTCCCGATAGGTGTATCTAGCAGACGCACTCAGGGCCTTCTCCTAGACACTGTGACTTCGAGACGCACTATTGGCCTTCTTTCCGACACTGTATGTAAAGACGCACTAACGGCCTTCTTTATCACACGTTAAGAACACAAGGTTCCCCCTCAAAATTGGCTCACCAATTCTATACTCAATTCAACATGTAAAATATGATGAGGTACATGGGGTATTTATAGTTGTAAAATAAATCTAGGCCTATATCTAATAAATCTCCTAAATCATGCAAGAATAGAAATCCTAAGTCTAGAAAGCAATAAAATCCTAAACCTACCAAAATACTAATGCTTGGCTTGCACACCAAGCAATTCTAGAAGCTCCCTAATTCATCACATGCTAAAACCCTCGGCGCCTCTCTCACGCTCGCCGCCTCACTTGTCCGCGTCGCACGTCCATGCCCTAGTCCTTGGCGCTTTAGGATTTGCGCGCTTCGACCGCAGGCGCGTGCGCCCCGCCAGCGCTGCCCCTTCCTTGCGCGTGCGCCCGTCTCTCGTCACCTATGCCTACCGCGCATAGGCAGTCCTCGCACTCGCGCTCCATCGTGCGCCCCTTGCTACCGCCGATCTTCTCGCGCGCGTTGCGTCGCGCGCCTGTGGGCTGTTTACTTGCGCGCCCTTCGCGCGCCATCCATTCTCCGCATGAACCCCACACGTCCCGCGTGCGCGGCCTGTTCGCCCACTCGTGCGCATCAAGTGCCGATGCGCACCTTTTGCCTTTTCGCTCCTTACTAGACTTGCCGGACTCCAAAGCTACTTCCGTATCAGCTGTGCACGACGCACTGCTGGCGCGCACATGCTGCTGCGTGCTGGCAGGCCGCTGCTGCGTGCTGGCAGGCCGCTGCTGGGCTGGCGCTGCACTGCTACGTGCAGGCAGGCCCTACGGTCGGCCCGTCGCCGGCCGTCCGACAACGTTTTTCGGCAACTATGACTTGGTTGTACATAACATGACATATAATGACCAAATACACATAAATTGCTCGGAAGGCCACGGGTAGAAGGAAAAAAGGTCATGGGACTACCATTAATCAAAACGGAGAATGTGCAGTTCTCCACACACACCTCCACAAAGCTAATCCAACGGTTAGGGAATCCCGTCCGAAATAGTACCTCTTAGAGAAACGACCACTCGTCCCTATCATATGCTTTGGCCATGTCTAGCTTCAGCACGAGGTTTTGGTTTCGTGTTCGGTTCGCATGAGAGATGTCGTGTATCATCTCCTGAGCCAGTAGGATATTATCACTAATGACTCGATCCTTGATGAATCCACTCTAGTACGGAGAGAAAAGGTGGGGGAGGAGAGGGGCGAGGCGTCCATTGAGAATTCTGAAAATGATCTTATTAGTCACGTTGCATAAGCTGATAGGCCTATAGTCAGACAAAGAAATAGGTCCTGATCTCTTCGGGATCAATATTGTAACGCCCCGTTTTATTTTAGAGAGTTTACGGAATTTATTTATAAAAATCATAATAAACTTTTCGTAAAATTCCAAATTAAAAATTTTGACTTAAATGAGTGCTACTTAACTAATTAAAAATTCCAATTTCCAACATAATCCCGTAAACATGTTCAAAATGTTTTACCGGAAGTGACATAAATCATAAATAATAATAAGACATAAACAATAGATGCGGAAGCAAAGACATGACGATCTAATGACCACCACTTGCTCGTCTCTCGCCACCGCCGCCAACAACGCTCAACCTAAAGATAGGAAGAGAAAACAAGAGGACAAAACACATAATGGGGGTGAGCAAAACCACTATACTCACCAATATCGCATATTATATTTCGCATAAGGATCCAAAACCATAATCGAAAATCCAGGTCTAACTCCCTAATCGGCCCTATCGCAAAACCTCCTATGTACATACAACAACCTTCTGATCAGACATCGACAAGGTGTAACCGGAAACCTTCCCACCCCAGCTCGACATGGGCTAAGGGATCCTTTCCGGGAGACAGTGGAGCCAAAAGGACCCCCCCGAACATCACACGGATCAGGGCGTCACCCCCCGAAACTCACACACGGATCAGGTGACCTCTCACTATTTTCGCATTCATCAAAGGCACTATAGGTGAGACGCCCCTGGCGGTAGTGGAGCCAAAAGGACCCCCCCAAACATCACACGGATCAGGGCGTCACCCCCTGAAACTCACACATGGATCAGGTGACCTCTCACTGTTTTCGCATTCATCAAAGGCACTATAGGCGAGACGCCCCTGGCGGTGTAACACACTAGACTAGGGTTCTCAGGCATACTTAAGCTATCGAAACGAACACTTATACGAAATAACGAAATGCGATAATTATAGATACAAAAATTGTACCCACCTGGATATAGCAATAACACAAAAGGTGAGGCTCGGTAAGTGGAGAGGTCAACACCTCAAAGCACCTACACGAAAGCAAGATAGCCTCCGGATTACTAATAATCCAACGAACATATAGACTTAGTTGAAACATTTCAACTAAGTGGCTCGTGGAAAATCTCGTGGAGTTATGGAATATAAGACATTTTTATTTTTTTGAGACTCTAAAAATTTTCGAAAAAAAAAAAGAAAAAAGAAATTCGAAAAATTTGAACCAAAGGGAGGAAAATATAACAAAAGACTAGATGACACTTTTTTTTTAGACCAACGAAAATTTTTCGAAAATTTGGAGAAAAATTCAAAAACAATTCGGACAAAAAGGAACAAAAAATCGGACCAAAAGAAAAAGAATGGGATAGGAAAAGTTTAACGTAACACACAATCAATGACTCTCAATGAAAGCACCAATGATGAAGGATCGTGTGTTTCATTCCACTCGCTTATATCGAACACAACTACGCCACGGCCTTGCTCTCGATGATAGGTGTGATCGACTCGGTTATTAGCCTAACTCTCTCACGATACTTGAGTTCACTTGGTAATTAGCCTCGCTAACTCGATTTTAAACTAGCTCGTGTCTTAGCCTCACCAATTCGATTTGTATGATCGAACTCTCACGAATCCTAACACACGGTTTGAACAAACGTTCTTTCTTATTTCATCAAATCCAAGACTCCTTAAAACAATATGGGAACATCCCTATTTATAGATCCTAACTATGACTAGTTCTAATCTACCTAGGAAACTTATTAAAGCAATAAAATATTAAATTCCTAAACAATCTAGATATTATTGTGCAAGAAAGAAACTAAATATACTAGAGTCCTAATTAACTAGATGTCTTGATCTTGCTTGGCTTGCACTCCAAACAATTCCAAATTCACGCCCCATAACTCTCAGCCGCCCTACTTCGACCGCCTTACGCTTGCGCGCGTGTTCGAGAGCCCTAGTCCTCGGTAGACTCGGCATCCTGCGCGCGCCCCGCACACGCGCACGCTCTTGCGCGCGCTTCGTCTGTGTCGCCTGCTACCTCCCTTGCCTATGCCTATCGCGCATAGGCATGCGCCCGCGTCTTCGCTGCACTCGCGCGCCCTTGTGCGCGCTCCTTGATTGCCATCATCCTCGCGCTCGTAGTATCGCGCGCTCGCTATTCCTAGTCCCGTAAGGACTAGGCTCGTGTGTGGCCCACTCGCGCGACCCTCGCGCTTGGCCCGTTCTCCGCATGTTGCTGGCGCGTCCCCGCCATCGTCCGCGGTCCATTCTCCTACAGCGCACTCATGCGCCCCGGTCGTCTCGTTCGTGCCACCCATGACCCCGCGCTCGCTTCTCGCGTACACGCATGCACCTTTTCGACCATTCGACCCTATGCGTGCATCAAGGCACGGTGCACGTTCTTCACTCGTGCTTGCACCCTCATCGCCAACCGATCTCAAGTGCTCGCCCGATAACCTTGGTTCGTCCCACGGATCCTATCCTTCAATGCACTTGCCATCGTCGTAATCACTAGCTTGCCAAATCCAACCATCCTCTACCCTTTGCTTACCTCTACTTCGAGCCTCCATCTTCCTTGCTCGCCTCTTTCTTATGCAAGGCTTGCACCAACAACTCCCCTCTTTAGCCTTTGCCTTGCGTTTGTTTCGGGCTCGCTTGGTCTTGCGCTTCTTAGGCGTTAGCTTAGACTGTGGGTCACATCCTTTCGGCCAGTCTCTTTTGCATGAAGGTCGATATATCGGGCTTAACGACTCCTCTAGCATGTTTTCCAGCCATATGTTGAGGTCGTCGCCATCTTCATCTTCGGACTCGTCTGGGTTGATGACCACTTCCGTATCATTCCCCTTCTCTTCGAGACTTTCCTTGTCCTCAAGGATTAGAAAGTTCAGCGCACCATCATCTTCATTGTTTTTGACTTCACCCTCTCTTGCTCCTCGGGCCTCTCCGAGTTGTCGCTCGTATTCTTCTAGATTTCTCCGCTCATGGAGTTCGTCTAGATACGTGCTTTCCCATGGGGTGAGTTCCCTTTCCAAACTTTCCAATAATTCGAGATCTTCCCAATCCATCTCGTCCACTGGCATATAAGACATTTTTATTTTTTTTAGACTCTAAAAATTTTTGAAAAAAAAAAAGAAAAAAGAAATTCGAAAAATTTGAACCAAAGGGAGGAAAAAGTAACAAAAGACTAGATGACACTTTTTCTTTCAGACCCTTGAAAATTTTCAAAATTTTGGAGAAAAATTCGAAAAACATTCGGACAAAAAGGAACAAAATTTCGGACCAAAAGAAAAAGAATGGGATAGGAAAAGTTTAACGTAACATACAATCAATCACTCTCAATGAAAGCACCAATGATGAAGGATCGTGTGTTTCGTTCCACTAGCTTGTCTCGAACACAGCTTCGCCACGACCTTGCTCTCGACGATAGGGGTGATCGACTCGGTTATTAGCCTAACTCTCTCACGATACTTGAGTTCACTCGGTAATTAGCCTCACTCACTCGATTTTGAACTGGCTCGGGTCTTAGCCTCACCAATTCGATTTGTATCATCGAACTCTCACGAATCCTAACACACGGTTTGAACAAACGTTCTTTTCTATTTCATCATATCCAAGACTCCTTAAACAATGAGGAACATCCCTATTTATAGATCCTAACTATGACTAGTTCTAATCTACCTAGGCAACTTATTAAAGCAATAAAATATTAAATTGCTAAACAATCTAGATATTATTGTGCCAGAAGGAAACTAAATATACTAGAGTCCTAATTAACTAGATGTCTTGATCTTGCTTGGCTTTCACTCCAAACAATTCCAAATTCACGCCCCATAAGTCTCGGCCAACCTACTTCGACCGCCTTACGCTTGCGCGCGTGTTCTCGAGCCCTAGTCCTCGGCGGACTCGGCATCCTGCATGCGCCCGGCACACGCGCACGCTCTTGCACGCTCTTCGTCCGTGTTGCCTGCTGCCTGCGCGTGCGCACTGCCTCCCTTGCCTATGCCTATCACGCATAGGCATGCGCCCGCGTCTTCGCTTCACTCGCGCGCCCTTGTGCGCGCTCCTCGATTGACGTCATCCTCGCGCGCGTAGTATCGCGCGCTCGCTATTCCTAGTCCCGTAAGGACTAGGCTCGTGCGTGGCCCACTTGCACGTGCCTCGCGCTCGGCCCGTTCTCCGCATGTTGCTGGCGCATCCCCGCCATCGTCCGCGGTCCATTCTCCTACAGCGCACTCATGCGCCCCGGTCATCTCGTGCGTGCGACCATGACCCCGCGCTCGCTTCTCGCGTACACGCACGCACCTTCTCGACCATTCGACCCTATGCGCGCATCAAGGCACGGTGCGCGTTTTTTGCTCGTGCTTGCACCCTCGTCGCCAACCGATCTCAAGTGCTCGCCCGACAACCTTGGTTCGCCAAATGGGTCCCATCCTTCAATGCACTTACCATCATTGCAATCACCAGCTCGCCAAATCCAACCATCCTCTACCCTTTGCTTACCTCCTTCGAGCCTCCATCTTCCTTGCTTGCCTCTTTCTTGTGCAAGGCTTGCACCAACAACTCCCCTCTTTAGCCTTTGCCTTGCGTTTCCTTCGGGCTCGCTTGGTCTTGAGCTTCGTAGACTTTAGCTTAGACTGTGGACCACATTCTTTCGGCCAGTCCCTTTTGCATTAAGGTCAATATATCGGACTTGACGGCTCCTCTAGCATGTGTTCCAGCCATATGTTGAGGTCGTCGCCATCCTCATATTCGGACTCGCCTGGGTTGATGACCACTTCCGTATCAAGCAGCGTGCACGCGCGCAGGGCAGCAGCGCACTGGCAGCACGCGCGGGCGCGGGCAGCAGGCCAGCCAGTACCAGCGCGCGGGGCATGACTTGCCAAGCAAGAAACCGAGTTTGGGAGACCTTTTTGAGCTGAATCTTCTCTAGATTACTCTTCCCTACTTGGAGTGTAAATCAAGGCACAAGATCCCCTAGATATTTAGTTTCCTTAATGCTTTATAATATCTAGATTGTTTAGGTTATTTAATATTTTAATGCTTTTAATTAATTTAGGAGATCTAGTTTGGTTAGGCTTAGATTTATTTTATGCACCTATAAATAGGGGTATCCCCTCATTGTTTTAGATAACTTGGAATTGATGAGTTGAATAGAAAATAACGTTTGTTCGAAATCGTGTGTTAGGATTCGTGAGAGAACATCATGCAATCGAATTAGTAAGGCTAAGGCCCGAGCTAGTTCAAAATCAAGGGAGCAAGGCTAACTACCGAGTGAACTCAAGTATCGTGAGAGAGTTAGGCTAATAACCGAGTCGATCAGACCTATCCGTTGAGAGCTAGTCGTGGCGAGGCTGTGTTCGAGGCAAGCGAGTGGAACCAAAACACACGATCCTTCATCACGCGGGCGGTGCGTGAGGCGGTCGAACGCGTGAGAGAGCAAGAGAGAGAATTACTTGGAGTGCACATCAAGTGATTTAGTTTCCATCTAGCTTTTGATTTCTAGCTTAATTAGGATTTTTAATATTTTATTTCTTTATTAGTTCCCTAGGTAGATTAGGACTAGACATATTTTGTGCCTATATAAAGGCCATTTCCCTATGTTATTTTCATCATTCAGTTTATCAATAAAAATCCGAACTTCTGTTCAAACACTTTGTCTTAGATTTCTTCTAGATTTCTATTGCAATTTTATTCGTTTCAATAGGCGCGGTTGTGGCTAGATAAACACCTATCGATGATTCAAAGCGCGGGTTCATGGCTTATCGGCAATCGGAACACACGATCTTCATCACTGGCAGTTGGCGTGCTGTTGTGCACTGCCAACGGCTACTGGGCATGATTGGCCACTGCTGCACGTGGCCTACGGCACTTACGCAGACTGGCACTGTCGGGCGCTGCCATGCGCCACAGGCAGGCGACTGGCACGCGGGCTGCACGTGCTGGGGTGACTGGGCGCTCGGGCATGTTGCTGGGAACTGGCCGAGGACTTCTGGGCATGCTGTCACGCTGTCGCGTGTGCTCGCGTGCATTGGGACTGGCCAGCATGCGCTGGGCACTGCTGGCTGGTGACTTCATGCATGCTGCGAGACGGCTGGGCACATATGCGTCTTGATGCGGAAGTGGGTTTCGAGCACCAATGACGAGAAGGTCCCAGAGCCAAGACGACCCGAAGAAGCTCAAAATAAGGCCAAAACGGCGGATGCATGGCCTAAAAGACGGGTACAAGCACGTATGCAGACGGGCTTGGATCGTGGAGTGCATAGACGTGATGCACGAATGCACGAAGCGGCTAATGAGGGTCGCGCATGGAGGTGCGCAAGGGCACGCAAGAAGATGGTCTCGAGGCTAGCAAAGCTCACACGCAAGAAAGGGCGCATTCAAAAAGGGCGCAAACATGCGCATTGGCGTAGACGAGCACGGATGAGGCCACGACTCAAAAGGATGTGCCATCGATGGTTTCGGGATGCTTAATGAAGAAGTGAAACCTGGTGGGGGTGGCTAAAATACAAGGTGGCCCGAAGGAATGGAAGGCATGCTAGTCGAGTGCCCAACGGGCACTATGCACGCACATGGGCACGTAGCACGGGCGTAGGTGGCCAGTGGTGCACGGGGCAACGCGCAGACGGACGCACGCGCAGGCAGCCTGCGGGAAGTTCGGGCGCGCGCAGGTACGCGCGCTCACACAGGGACCAACGCAAGTAGGCGCGACACAGCAGAACAGCGCGCG
>CACSLK010028802.1:171775-225858 GCA_902706635.1 Striga hermonthica | reverse complement strand
AGGCCGCTGCCGGGCTGGCGCTGCACCGCTACGTGCGGGTAGGCCCTACGGTCGGCCCGTCGCCGGCCGTCCGGCAACGTTTTTCGGCAACTATGACTTGGTTGGACATAACATGACATATAATGACCAAATACACATAAATTGCTTGGAAGTGTTCGGCTAGATATTGACATGGCTCGAGAGTGAAAATACGCAAAAATCACATTCAACTCGACCGAGCATTTCTACTCGAAACATGCTGATTTTTTACAGGCTTCTTACATATGATTTAACATAATTTTTAAGCTACTAATCTCGGCAAAAAATGCTTGGAACTAAAAATTCGTTTTTAAGCCGATTAACTTCAAAAATCTGATTCTTTAATTCTACCCGCAAAACTCGATTTCTTGACATGATAAATCATAACATATCATGTATTAACTAGATAAATAGGTTAGGATTTAACTACCTTCACCGAACACAAAAAATGGCACAAGGGTCCTTTCCCGGCCCTTGTTCGGGACCTCTCGGCAAAGCCTCGGCTATGGCTTCTCTTGTCCAAGGGTGATGGCTTCACTATATCTCTTAGACTCCCAGAAACACTTTGAAATCAAGTTGGTTCATGAGACCTCAGCTGGAATTAGGTGTTTCTCGGGTGGTACACTTCTCTTGGCTATGCTAAATAGATGGTGTAAAAGAGGAGAAATCTTATACATAATGATGAACCTCATTTATCCTCCCGGCTTGCCATATATATACTTAAAGAAAATGTGAGATATTACATAATTTAATCTAATGAGGACACATGGCCGTAGCATGTGTTTGGTGGCATTTAAAATGTTCTTAAGCTTTATTCTACTAAGAACACCTAGCTACTTAACGGTGCTTAAGCATGTAGCTTACTCACACCTTAAATGTCCACCCCTCAAGCATCAGACGCTTTATATTATTAAATAGATTGACCAAAACATATCTTACTTAGGCCATGAATTATTTACTAATCTCACTTAACATAATATATACCCACGACACCAACATGACTTGATACTCTTACATGCACAAAGTGCATGAATTGAACCTTAGCATTAGAAAACTTTGCTACTACACAATACTATGCTATAGCGATGGAATACTTAAAAAATTTCCAAAACCACATGAGCTCAATTAGAATTATTAAGAAATATCTCGACCGAATATGCTCTATTTCGGTCGCGACTTGACTTTGACGATTAATTCGAATATCATGACTTCGAATAATACGTCGACTTAAAATAATTAATCCAAATTTTACAAATGTCTATTTATTAATATAAATAGACTGAGATTAATTATTATTATTGACTCGGTTAATAAATAAAATTAACCGGATACGTCGAATTTGGAATTTAACTGACTGAATAACTTAGACTTGAACATTAACATGAACATTTACTAACAAAGGCTAGCTTATCTTCAAAAACTAGTATTTTTCTTTATTAATAAAATTCGGGGCGTTACAAGGGTTATATGAGTATATCTGGCATAGTGCTCCCACACTCTACTCACAATCTCACTCTCAAGGAAAAGATGGGTGAAAGTCTCTATCTCAAAGGTCCCGGTCTCAGCACAACAATGGCAACGGGAGGGGAAGGATAACCCTCTCGACTGCATCACAGTGTCAATGGGGATGCGCTGTAAAAGGAGGCGCCACAAGACGGAAATGGTCAGGGGGAGAAGGTCGGTCCATAAGGCCCCGAAGAGGTGGTTTGGCCGGTTGCCCAGCCTCACATCGCTCCAGGCTGATGACGTAGAGAATGCACCCGATGATGTAAGTCTCCACCTAATGCCTTCCAAACCTCCCTCCAGAATGGGAATCTGTCGAATCTGGTCAATCTCTAGATTACTAAAACCCCCACCCTCACCAAGAATATCCTCCATCTTATCTCTATCCAAAAGTCCCCCCTATCCAAAGGTCCTTCACCTGTATGAAAGGCAGGTGGGTGACAGGACTAGTACTCGATAGAGGGGCCTTGCCAAACCACCACTCATCCCAGAAGCTAACCTCCCCAGAACCCAAGGTCCAAAAAATGTGCTTCTGAGCACGCCTGCCAACAATGGTCAGCCCTCTCCATTGTCGCCTATCTCGAGCGGTGGCTGTCACCCTGCAAGGATGGGCAGCACCAGCAGGGCAATATTTCCTCAAGAGGTATTGGGCCCAAAAGTACTTGCCCTCCCTAAGGCGCCACCACATCCTGTAGGAAAACGCAGTAACAACATTAGAGAAACACTGAATCCCGAGCCCACCCTAAGCTTAGGGACGACATATGGAGTCCCACTTCATCCAGTGGGTCTGCCGCCATCCCCGCGAGCCCTCGTTATGGCTCCAAAAATATCGGGCTATGATATGATCTAACTCATGAATCATAGACTGGTGGGGGTCAAGCAACGCGAGAAGGTGGAGATGGAGGGTGCAAAGAGTGCTCTTGATCAGAGCAAGTCGGCCTCCGTAGGATAGGTGTCTATGCGACCAGCCAAAAATCCGGTCAATCATCCTCTGACAGACGTCTATAAAAAGCTCATGGGATAGATGGCCTTTGTACAAGGGGGCCCCATGGTAAGGGATGGGTAAATCACCATGAGCTAATCCAGTGCGCTCGTGAATCTAGTAAGCCCAATGGTCTGCAACGTGGTGGTCCATGATAAAGGTGCTCTTACTAACACTGACTAGCTGGCCAGATGTCTCACTGTAGTGGTCCAAAAGAATCATGACATCTACTAGCCCATTATCATTCGCACGAGTGAAAATGATAATGTCATCCGCATAAGAAAGGTGGAAAATGGGAGGCCCACAGATCTGGACGGGGTGGTTGCAGCCGCTGGTTCGGGCTGTGCTGGGCTCGTGGTCGTGACTCGCCGGGAAGCGCGAGCTGGGGAAGACGACGCTGGGACTCGCCGGAAATCGGGGTTGGAGGTCGCTGGCTTGCTGCGAGGTGGTCTGCTCGCGGATCTGAGCTGGGGGGGTCGAAAAAAGGGGTGCTGGCTCGTGGTCGTGGGTCGAACTTCGCCGGGACTGAGCTGAGGGAGACGACGCTAGGCCTCGCTGGAAACCGGGGCTGCTCAGTCGCGGGTCTGGTGGCTTGGTCTGGTCGGGTTGCTGGGATGAACTGAGCTCGATTCTTGTTGCGGGTCACCAGTTCGGGTCGCGATGAGCTGCGGGTCTGGTTCACCGGGGGTTCGAGCTTCACGGGACTGGTGTCACGGTGGTGAGCTTGGAACGAAGCTGCTGCGTAGAAGGAGCTGCTGAGGACCCGCCGGAAAAAATGGAGCTCGAAGGTGAGTTGCAGCTTGCCGTCGCGAGCTCGTGGTGGCGTCGGCCTGAGGAGAGCTCGACGGGAAACGGACTCGGGCCGGACGAAAATGGAGCTGGTCGCGACGGGGCTAAAAATTTTGGAGTTGTGGAGGGCTGCGGTTCGCCGGAAGGTGCTGCGGAGGATGGGCTGCGGGAAACTCGCCGGATATTTGGGGAGGTCGCCGGAGATGGTGACGGGAAAACGAGCTCGTCGGATTCTAAGCTTCAAGCCATGGAAAGATAGAGAAGAAAGCTTATTTTGAACACAAGATCTTGAAAAGCTTTGGATCTTGAATTTGAAGGGAAGATGATGATGAATAGTAGCTTGGGGGTGGCTAGGGTTTTTTTTTGTGTAGGATTGTTGGGGAACAAGAAGACATGCTATTTATAGGAGGGTAGGGAGCTTAGGGTTTTGTGTTGGAATTAGGCTTAAAAATCGGGCCTAATCAATTGGGCTCGATTTTAACAACTTGGGCTCGAATAAATAATTACTACTAGGCTCGATTTTAAAATACTACATGGGCTTAGTAATAAATAAATTATGCAATTAATATTAATAATACTCCGCATAATTAAAATAATACTAATACCGATAAATAAGTCGAGCTATTAATATAATATTATTCCGGGGTGTTACAATCTATCCTCCTTAAAACATTTCCGTCCCCGGAAATGACAAAACTAATCATAAGGCCAACTCGACTAAAACTAGAAACTGAAAAAATACAAAGTACAAAAGTACTAATCAGAACTGAAAATCTAGATATCTAGCTCGAATTTGGTTTTCTTCTTACTAGTGATCTTGGCTTTGCCATGGCAACTCCGGCTTCAAGCCCCCAGGTAAATCCGGACTAGTGACTCTTATTTCAAGTCTCCATAATTTACCCGGCTTTTGACTATTATACACCGTTAACCCAAGTCGAGAACTGAGGGTCTCTATCTGGATATTGTATAGGTCTGCTCCGGTCATAAACTGGTCTCACTGGTACTGGTTCGCCATGGCGGTTCGCCAAAATTCACAATGTGCCTTAGATAAAATCCAAGACAAAACTTTTAGAAACTATACTTAGAAACTTCAACAGAAGCTCATCTATTCTTTTAGTGGTATCGCTCTAGCTATGGCGACACTCCTGGACTTAAAGAGGACTACTTATCGGCTCTCTAACTACCGTACCTTCCGCCACAAGGTGGTCGTAGATACTACCTCACGTGTCAACTCGGATCAACGTGAGACTCATCTAAGTTTTCCACGTGTTCGAGCTCGGGTACAACTACTCAAACTCGAGGCGTGGAGAAATCGCTAAACTTTTCTCAAAAATTTCGGCGGCAAAGCCCCAAACGTTAGGCTTAGCTCACCATTTCGGCTATAAGCTGAAAATGGTTGGGGTAACTATGCTGTAGTTTCTTTCCGATTGTGACCCTCAGGTCACTTTGTAGTACTCATTCGTCTGAAAGTGTTTCTGTGGCTGGCCTGTACGCGACTTTCGTCGCTTCAGGGTTGTATAAATCTTTGTGTTGATCACTGATTTCAACTCCCTTGTCTGTCGGTCTACTATTGACCGAAGAATATTCTCTCGCTATCTCTTTCTGGTATGACAGCGATCCACACTCATGTCAGTACTAAAACGTACGATGTCATGTCTATTCTATTCTTCTATTAATTGCTTTAGTGGCAAATTGTACTTCTATACGGGACTGTCATTCAGAACGCAAGCCTTTAAGCGTTCTGATCCTCTTTCTTAATTATACATCGATCTGTAAAACTGATGAGGACAGCTAACAATTGTGGTTCGACTTATCGTGACTCGGCTCCTGACGAGGCAGCACATTGCGTGCGGTATGCCATATGCGGTTTACCCACTACCCGGGGCCCACGGGCGCGGAATACCTGCATGCGGTACCTGCGTGCAATGTACTTGCAGGGTCAGAGTCGCCTGCAATCACAACAAGGTCGCGTCCACGTCTTACGTTAGTAGCCTTATTGTACTGCGACGTACAACCTTGAATGGTGCCACGGCCGCTGACGCAGGGGCGTGCTTGGGCCACGGCTAACGGAATCGGTGCGTTGACTGGTAGGATTGACGGACGCATGGGCGTTGGGCAGAGCGCAGGGGCGCGGCTCGATCGGACTCGGTGCACGGGCACGCACTCGGTGGCTTCGCCCCAATGATAGGGCGAAAGTGGGACAAGTGTGTGGAACATCAGTATAGGCTCTGGATACGTGCTAATGCACGTATTGTGCTCGGATCTATCTGCTTCTTAGTACAATCTGAGTGTCTCACTGCTTAAATGGGTAAACTTTACCCAAGGGTACTAAAATCTTACTATTAAGGCTTCTCTGATCTCTATTTCTTTTACCACGGGTGCTCTTCTTTACATTATGTATCAGCTTAATACTGGAATACTGTTCTCTGTTGTTGAGGATCTTTCTACTTTGCTCGCTAGACATGTCTCTCAAGTTATCTTTACGCTTACTACTTATTTGTTTCTTCATAATTTCTTTCTCAAAGCCTAATTCTAAACTAGTGATGTCGAAACACCACCAATACCTAGAGATGATTTCATCACCGCAACTTTCACGTGCTTTCTGATCTTGAGGCATCGGGTCCCTCGACTTCTGGTGGAGGATGTCCGAGCTTCAAATAGATGTTGGAACTTGCGGTTTTCCCTTATGGGGTCAACAATTTTCGGCTCTCGAAGGTGAATACTTACTCTCCTCCTTGAGTCTACTTAGCTTTCTGTAATGGGTGCACATCTTCCTTTCTTTATGAACCGTCGGGCGCACTATAAAGTGACGTGTTTGGTCCAACTATTCCCAATTCGTATTTGAGTCTTCAGCTCTTGTAGCTTCTCGGCGTCTGGTCTTCAGTTGTTGCAGCTTCTTGGCGTCTGGGTCTTCAGCTCTTGCAGCTTCTTGGAGTCTCTCGCTTTGGCGCTCTTGACACGGGTCCTTCTCCATCATCAGGTCAATCGAATTTCATTGGTCGGTCAAGTGGTCTTCTCGGTAACATTTTGAAAACACGAACGCGTGATTTTAAACGATGGTAACTCTTCGGGCGTTGTCAGTGAAGTGTTCTCTCTCTTCATGGCTTCTAGAATTTTCCTATCGGCATATTGTCCATCTGCCCACAACTTCCAACTCGAGAGTTGTGGCAATCGGCACAGGTATGCAAAATTTATAAGTCTTCGTCTTCTTAAACATGCTATCTCGACTTCCACGAATGCGGAAGTTGGTTCTCCTTCTTGAATCATGGTGGTTGCTAACTCCCACTCGACCTTCATTAAATTCCATGCGAACTGTCGTATGAGTATTCTCATACTATTGGAACTTCTTTGGGTGACGGAGTCAAAACATGACTCAACGTGCAATCCTCGCTCTAGTTTCCTTTAAATTGGGTCTCCTCTTCCTCTAACTACTAGAGGTCACCTCATATGGAGAATATATCTGCTATGGTTCAGCTTTACGCCTCCATGGTTCCTCCCGGACTTATGGCTTTTATTTCAAGCCTCCAAGACTTACCCGGATCTATGACTCTTATACACTGAAAACTATTACTTCTTATACTAGCTGAAAGGCTCTTGCCAACTCAAGTGAGGTAACCTCTAGAGTAATAACTTAACTTGAAACTCACATAGTTCAAGCAATGGAAAGTCCACTGTTTTATCTTTGTGTTGCAATCTATTGACGCGATACTCTAACTTTTGCAAGTGTCAAATTATAGAAATAACTCGCTCTTTGCTTACATTAGAAATGCACTGAAATTTTGGTCTCAACTTGAATTTTAACGGAGTTTCGAAATATGAAGAAATTCCCCCAACAAAAATATTGCGGGTTCACGGAATGGAGATAATTAAACTACACGCATCTTCTTAAGTCTTCTGGACTTCTGCTTCTAGTGGTGACGAGCGTAGGCGCTGGTACTTCCTCCTCCTTGTTGATCCTGGTCAGCTATTGCTTGTTGGATATTGCCATTTCTGGAAAAATTCATTGAAATGTAGACTTTACTCCATCTTAACTCTAAAGTTCAAAATATGTCTTATAGCTCTAATATATTGCCATGGTTATCCTCGATACGTAGGAAAATGTACTTGTCCACAACATAATCGAGGTTGTTACTAGAGTTATATTCCGCTCCGTCCTCTGAAAAGTCAACAGAAGAGTGTACAAATAACAGACTCTGCTGAAATTCTGACTGAAAACAGTATAGCCGATTAATAAATAGCTACACTATACTTTAATAATTTATCGAATTCCGAAAACACCTAGCTTGGCTAGAGTTCCGGTTTCTGCTTAACTCTACTGATTCTAGTTCAAATTCTGATATAGTCTTGAGTTGGACTTAGATAAACTTTCTAGAATTCTGTCTAGAGTTCTATTTCTAGTCGGAGGATAGATGGCCCCTAAGGTCTCTTACTATGTTCTCATGCACTTGCAGAAATTTAAAAACTTAGGTGACTTACCTCGGAGTCGGCGCGGCGTGAGCGTTGCGTGGTCATGCTTTTCTAAACTTTTTAAGTATACAGAACCACAAGGTGGCTCTGATACCAACTGTAACACCCCGCCTAATTATTTCTAGAATTTATAAAATCAGAGTAAAATTTTTGCTTTTTATTTTCGAAAAACTCTTAAACTTTATTTTCGAAAATACTCATACTAACTTGCGGGATGATACTAACTTAAACTCTTTCTCATGCAGACGTAAATAAATACATGCAACCTAATCAAATCCGTTATATAAAGGTACCACGGCGATAAAGGCATTATACATGCATAAGTCTGATAATCTCATAATACATACTAAGTCTGGAATGAGCGGAAGCTGGAACATAATAAGTCTACGCATAGTAATAATAGTACATGTTCAATAAATGACATGCAAATGCGTTACAAAAGACAGCTAATGACCACGACTGCCACTGAAATCTCACGCGCCACGCGCCGCTCCGTCACCTGAAAAACGTAGTGGGGGCGTGAGCAAAACCGCTATGCTCCGCAAAGACTAGTACTTAATTATATAGCATCGTTAATATCAATATCATGACTTTAAGTATATAAGAACTGAACTGAACTGAAACTGTAACTGGGGCATCTGGTGGTCATAAAGACCCTGGGGCTTAAAAGCCAATCATGTGCACACTCCGGGGGATCATTAAGGCCAATTAAGGCCTCCCTCGGAATCACGGGGGAACATTAAGGCCCGCCACGGCCTCCCTCGTGATGAACTATCTATTTCTCATACATACCTCGGACATGGTACGGAAATTAAAGATGATATAGAACCAGTACGTGACCCCCACCTGATAACTGCTACTGCTAGGCAAGTGCTGACTCACTTGTAGCTGTCGGAGGCTCGACTCTCCTTAAGCTACATAAATATTTGAGCAAAATGTACTAAGTACTAAGCTCAAATAAAAGCTGGATTCTTATTATTAATAAATCTTACTCGGTTCTCGCGCTCGATTAAAAATATCATTTAATCTGGACTTAGATGCTTGAGCTGTTCTGAAAAGATTCGCTGACTTTGAGGCATTCTAGAGTTCTCCAAAATATTTCTAAGTCTGGACTGCTTATCTGATTTATCTGATCTAACTTATCTGACTGATCTGATCTTATTTATCTGACTGGGTGCAACTCGACTTAATCGTGGTCCGGGTGCATACGCACGGACACGACATCAGTCGACGCACAATTTTCTATCCGGATCTAGAGTTCATCCGGACTGACCGGAAAAGGCCAGACTAGGGTTCTTTACTCAACCGGCTATTTATCTTGGTTCAAGACAAAAACTCATACTTTAAGCTTCAACTCGATTTCCAGAAATTTCAGCTAAATCTCAACCGGATAATTTCTAGGGTTTTCACCAAAGCAGCTAAAGTCTCGAATTTATAGGCATATCAAACAACCTCTAAAAATCACGAAATTTAAACCACGACATATTCATTATTTATAGGATTTTTCGTGAAAGTTTCATCAAATTCCGAGGTCTTTTCATATTTATCAAAAACCGGGCATTTTAGCTACATATTCAAAAATCCAGTTAACATACTAAACGAGCACCGAAAATTACGAAATTAAAACCTAGGCCTCAAGTCAGCTATACGAATTTTATCATATTTTTTCGACATTTTTAACGCGCTTATCGAAAATATTAATTTACTCGCTTTAAGCTCGTGCATACCGATCCAATTCAAATCCACATCTCAATTAATTTTTAGCTCGATTTTAACATCAATCTATTCCATATAATTTAAATCTTTAGATGTTATACCTCACGAGATCGAATACGAGCGGATCGGACTAGAAAAAGGAAGAAAAACGGAGCAAGAAGTCGGTCGGGTCGGTGTGTTGACCGGGTCAAAGAAACCCAAAAATGGGTTGTAGCAGATCTGGACGGGGTGGTTGCAGCCGCTGGTTCGGGCTGTGATGGGCTCGTGGTCGTGACTCGCCGGGAAGCGCGAGCTGGGGAAGACGACGCTGGGACTCGCCGGAAATCGGGGCTGGAGGTCGCTGGCTTGCTGCGAGGTGGTCTGCTCGCGGATCTGAGCTGGGGGGGTCGAAAAAAGGGGTGCTGGCTCGTGGTCGTGGGTCGAACTTCGCCGGGACTGAGCTGAGGGAGACGACGCTGGGCCTCACCGGAAATCGGGGCTGCTCAGTCGCGGGTCTGGTGGCTTGGTCTGGTCGGGTTGCTGGGATGAACTGAGCTCGGTTCTTGTTGCGGGTCACCAGTTCGGGTCGCGATGAGCTGCGGGTCTGGTTCGCCGGGGGTTCGAGCTTCACGGGACTGGTGTCACGGTGGTGAGCTTGGAACGAAGCTGCTGCGTAGAAGGAGCTGCTGAAGACCCGCCGGAAAAAATGGAGCTAGAAGGTGAGTTGCAGCTTGCCGTCGCGAGCTCGTGGTGGCGTCGGCCTGAGGAGAGCTCGACGGGAAACGGACTCGGGCCGGACGGAAATGGAGCTGGTCGCGACGGGGCTAAAAATTTTGGAGCTGTGGAGGGCTGTGGTTCGCCGGAAGGTGCTGCGGAGGATGGGCTGCGGGAAACTCGCCGGATATTTGGGGAGGTCGCCGGAGATGGTGACGGGAAAACGAGCTCGTCGGATTCTAAGCTTCAAGCCATGGAAAGATGGAGAAGAAAGCTTATTTTGAACACAAGATCTTGAAAAGCTTTGGATCTTGAATTTGAAGGGAAGATGATGATGAATAGTAGCTTGGGGGTGGCTAGGGTTTTTTTTTGTGTAGGATTGTTGGGGAACAAGAAGACATGCTATTTATAGGAGGGTAGGGAGCTTAGGGTTTTGTGTTGGAATTAGGCTTAAAAATCGGGCCTAATCAATTGGGCTCGATTTTAACAACTTGGGCTCGAATAAATAATTACTACTAGGCTCGATTTTAAAATACTACATGGGCTTAGTAATAAATAAACTATGCAATTAATATTAATAATACTCCGCATAATTAAAATAATACTAATACCGATAAATAAGTCGAGCTATTAATATAATATTATTCCGGGGTGTTACACACAGCCACGTGTGCTGTAGGTCATCCTCGGGAAATCGCGAATGGAACCGTCAGGGCAAAGAGAGATAGTCAGCCACCAGAACAAAAAGGGAGGGGGATAAGGGGTCCCCCTGATGAAGGCCATGGGTAGAAGGAAAAAAGTTCATGGGACTACCATTAATCAAAACGGAGAATGTGCAGTTCTCCACACACGCCTCCACAAAGCTAATCCATCGGTTAGAGAATCCCGTCCGAAATAGTACCTCTTAGAGAAACAACCACTCGACCCTATCATATGTTTTGGCCATGTCTAGCTTCAGCACGAGGTTCAGGTTTCGTGTTCGGTTCGCATGAGAGATATCGTTTATCATCTCCTGAGCCAGTAGGATATTATCACTAATGACTTGATCCTTGATGAATCCACTCTGGTTCGGAGAAAAAAGGTGGGGGAGGAGAGGGGCGAGGCGTCCATTGAGAATTCTAGAAATGATCTTGTTAGTCACGTTGCATAAGCTGATAGGCCTATAGTCAGACAAAGAAATAGGTCCCGATCTCTTCGGGATCAATATTGTAACACCCCGTTTTATTTTAAAGAGTTTACCGAATTTATTTATAAAAATCATAATAAACTTTTCGTAAAATTCCAAATTGAAAATTTTGACTTAAACGAGCGCTACTTAACTATCAACAAAATATCGAATCAAAACTAGTATGAGCATCTACACATGCATTTCCAACAACATGATATTCAAACCAAGTTATAATAGGCTTTCAAAACCAAGTTCAATTTCCAACATAATCCCGTAAACATGTTCAAAATGTTTTAGCGGAAGTGACATAAATCATAAATAATAATAAGACATAAACAATAAATGCGGAAGCAAAGACATGACGATCCAATGGCCACCACTTGCTCGTCTCTCGCCACGGCCGCCAACAACGCTCAACCTAAAGATAGGAAGAGAAAACAAGAGGACAAAACACATAATGGGGGTGAGCAAAACCACTATACTCACCAATATCGCATAGTATATTTCGCATAAGGATCCAAAACCATAATCGAAGTATGCATAGAATCCAGGTCTAACTCCCTAATCGGCCCTATTGCAAAACCTCCTATGTACATACAACAACCTTCCGATCAGACATCGACAAGGTGTAACCGGAAACCTTCCCACCCTAGCTCGACATGGGCTAAGGGATCCTTTCCGGGAGACAGTGGAGCCAAAAGGATCCCCCCGAACATCACACGGATCAGGGCGTCACCCCCCGAAACTCACACACGGATCAGGTGACCTCTCATTGTTTTTGCATTCATCAAAGGCACTATAGGCAAGACGCCCCTGGCGGTGTAACACACTAGACTAGGGTTCTCAGGCATACTTAAGCTATCGAAACGAACATTTATACGAAATAACGAAATGCCATAATTAGATACAAAAATTGTACCCACCTAGATATAGCAATAACACAAAAGGTGAGGCTCGGTAAGTGGAGAGGTCAACACCTCAAAGCACCTACACGAAAGCAAGATAGCCTCCGGATTACTAATAATCCAACGAACATATAGACTTAGTTGAAACATTTCAACTAAGTGACTCGTGGAAAATCTCGTGGAGTTATGGAACACTGACTCGACTCGGGACCAAGTATGGAAAAAAAATAATAGTCAAATAGTAGTTGACCAAGTCAAATAAAAAGTCAAAGGTCAACTAAGGTCAAAAGGCTCGGGAAAAAGTCCGAAGGTCGGATTACGGACTTGGCTTGCGCGGTGCAGGGCGCTACCGGCACTACTTAGGCCATCTCTCGGTTATCTCAAAATTTAACCTAGAGTTTGAATCCAAAACTTAAGCACATAACATTCAGCAACAATGTAACATCTTATAAGCAAATTTACACAAAAATTCACACTTGGATATTATGAACGAATTTTTGGAAAATTAGGAGAAGTAGAACACTTTATCAAATGACTAGTCATTCTAGAAAATTTGTAAACCAAAAATTAAACACATGATATTACATGCTGAAATAAGAAAATTCACAATTTTTCAGTTTCAAAACATAAGTGTGCCATTTATAACAACTCAATGAAAATAATCAGCATTTATGGACACGAATTTAACCTCTGATCATATCAATGTTTCAAGACATAAATTTTTTATCATAAATACTACATCCTGATCACAGCAACATATAAAAATTCCAGGCTTAAAACATCGACAAGTAATTTTTGAAAATTAAAACAACGTTTCGCCAAATACCCGATTTTCACAGAACACAACTTATTGAATCTTGAATTTTATGATAATTTTTCTGGATAAAATATGACATAAAATAGGAATAATAACCAAGTTTCATGATTTATAACGAAAACTAGATTTTATATGATTTAGTGAATATTCTGCCGAAATGAAAATATAATTATTTACCCTATTAATTCAACTATGAAAATTATGAAATTTATACACGAAGCCAATATATATCACAGTAGTAAGATATAAAAAAATCAGAATTTTTGGATCACTACACAATTTATCATGCATTTAACCATTTTCAGAAATGACACCGACTTCAAAAAATCATATCTCGAAAAATACAATTCAAAATTGCACAAGGTCAAGAATATTGTGCTCAGGACACCAAGGTGTTCCATAATCTAAAAGTTAGCCACGAGATTCGATCAAACCTTAAAGGTTCACTACTAAACCTTATAGATCTAATGCAACACAATTTAATAATTATCATATAATATCCTATAAAATCAAATAATTAAATAAATAATAATAATCAACAATTTAACATATAAACACAAAGAAATATTGGAATTTAGCATAATATACCAAACACCGAAATGGATGACGAAACGAGGCGTGATCTTGGCTCGATTGGTCCTACGGGTGGGGAAATTGTCCGCGTGTTCGGCGTTGAAGGTGGCTCACACATCAAGTGACGATGACTCCGGGTGGCTTGTGAAAGAAATGCTGGACATTGAATTGAGGGAGCTTGAATGTGCGATGGTCGCGGGGAGCAGCTCGTTGGCATCGTGTATGTGCACGGGGCGTGCGGTGCGCGCTGGCAGTGGTGTCGGTGGGGGCCGCACGGGCAATGCGAGGCGGTGCTCCGGTGATTATTTCCAGCAAAATATGAAGTAAGAGAGAGGGAGAAAATTCTGAATTTTTGCAAGATAGGAGAGGGAGAGAAGATGGGGAAAATGTGTGGGGAGTGAGGGAGAGAAAGAGAGGGTGGTCTTCTCTCATTTAAAGCCATAAGTTGTAACTTTCTCAAGACTTGATCATGCCCATAATAAAGACTTAAAATAGAATTAAAATCTGATTTTTAAGTGAGGAAGAGGTTACATCTTTCAAAATTAAAATTTCATGCAAATGCATGCACAAGAGAGAAAAGGGGTGGCGGGTCGGGTGGTTTCTCTGCATGCGGGCGCGGGCTGAGGCGTCTCTCGAGTGCGGGGCGCGCGGCTTGGGGGAGCAGGTGCACGGGCCGAGGACGTGTGCATGGTTATGCGCCCGGTCCTTAGTGCATAAATGAAAATTTAATAGTCCGACTCGGTTCGGTACTCGATTCAAAAATTAATTTAATTACTCGGCCCGATAATAAAATATATTCGCTTAAGCACATATGAGCATATAATCACATAGAAATTAACTAATCGAGCCAAAATAATTAACAAATAAATAATAATCTCAAAATAATCTGAAATAAATGGGGCGCTACAAATATTATGGAGGTTGCTGTGAAGGAATCTGGCATCTGGTCACTAGAAAAAAAATTCACAGCTTCCTCAACGTCAGTACCCACAATCTCCCAATAAGACTGGAAGATGAGGGACGAAAAGCCATCCTGTCCGGAGATGCTGTTGGGATTGACCCCAAACACAGCCTCCCTGACTTCTTCCTTACTCGGGAGGTCACAGAGGTCAACGAGGTCGACCGACTGCGGTATGGTCAGAAAGAGGGCCAGGTCGGGGTGCGTAAGCAAGTCCCGCTCAGAGGAAAATAGAGAGTGGAAGTAAGCCCTAGCCGACTCCCGTATGTGGGACTCCTGGATCACGGATGACCCATTATCATCGATACCATGGATATACGACTTGACTCGCTTCTGCCTCACGAATCCCTGGAAGAACTTGGTATTACGCTCCCCCTCAGCTACCCAGCGAACAACAGCCTTCTGCTTCCAGAAATCTTCCTCCATGAGAAGGCGCAACTGGTACTCAGCATGGCAGCGGCGCATCTCAGACTTATTCTCTGGCAAAGAATCCAAATAATAGGTCTGTTCCGGCTCTGCATACGCAGTCTGAGCTGCAGTAAGGCGCTGAAAAATGTCACAAAAATTGTCCAGTTCCACTGCTTCAAAACGCGGCGGAGTCTCCTGAGCTTCTCCTCCAGGTTACACATCCCATAAAGGTGCATAGTCTGCTGCCAGGAGGCTCTAACAGTATCGTAATAAGAATGGTGTCGGACCCACATGTTCTGGAAACTAAAGGACGCTCGCAGAGGGAAAATAGAGAACCGACAATGAATCCGAAGGGGGGTATGGTTGGATCCAATTCGAGGAAGGTGCGTTACAACCGTGGTCGCGAACACCCTCGTCAACGCCTCTGAGTAGAGAGCACGGTCGAGCCTCTCCTTGGCTCGGGCCCTCTCACACGTAAAGGGAGCCCCTTCGTATCCAACATCGATAAGCTCACAATCCGAAACAGCGTGCGAGAAATCTAAGATCTTCGTTGAGCGGTCCGATACACCACCAATGCGTTCATCGGGATGCAAAAATATGTTGAAATGACCGCTAATCATCCACAGTAATCCCTCCATACTCTCAGCAATCTCACGCATGGTGTCCCAGAGGTCATAATGACCAACCCTCGCACAACTGGCGTAAACCAAGGTGTGGAAGATCGGCTCTGGAAGGTGGGCAGTGGTGAGCTTCACGTGCAAGACTTGATATATATCTCGAAAGATCTGACAAGTAGTGTCACGCGAGTGGAAAAACCAAATCTTGTTAAAGGTGTTGCCCATCCCGGCATGAAAGCCAAGGCAGCGCGAATATACGTCAAAAGAAGGATCACGCGTCATAGGCTCTAAGAATGCCGCAAAGTCAAGGTTATGCTCACGAATGAGAGATCTAGCATGAGCAAAGGTGGTCCTATTAGCCAGACCACATGCATTCTATGTAAGCGATGTGACTGACATGTCAAACGTCAGAGGGTCCGCCTAACTGAAGTTGTCTGTGGTTAGGATGTGTCTGCATGTCTGGTAAAGTCAAGGCTCGGCTAACGGAGAGCTGCGCAGTCCTTGATCTGGTCTGTGGCCTCCGGTGCTCTAGGGCCTCCTGTGCAGGACCCTCTCGCAGAGGGGGAGACTCCGAAGGTAGGTGCTCCAAGCCATCCGTGCGATGTGCCTGGCTGATGAGGATCATGTGTTTCGACTGCCGATAAGCCGCTAACCCGTGCCTTGAATCGCCGATAGTGTTTCTCTAGCCACAACAGCGCCTATTGAAATGAATAAAATTGCAATAGTATTCTTGTGAAAAGACTAAAGCAAAGTTGGAAGAACAAAGTTCTAGATTTCTATTAACTTCTTGGATGATTGAATATAACATGAGGGATGGTCCTTTATATAGGCACCAAATAGATCTAATCCTAATATATCTATAACTCTAAGAAAGCAATAAAATATTAAGTATCCTAACTAAGCTAGATATCATAATGGAATAAGAGAACTAAATATCTTGACTTGCACACCAAGTCTTCCAACTGCCTCTCTCTGTCTCTCCTACGCGCGCGCAAGTCGGCCACCGCCTCTCGCCTTGCCCTAGTCCTCGAGGACTAGGGCGCCGCCTCCTTCGCGCGTGCATGACCGCATGCCGTGTCACGCGCGCCTTCGCTGCCAGCCACCTCAGCATGCGCGTGGTTCCCCGCCAGTCCGTATTCCTCGAGGCATGCGGCATCCAGCTCCGCGCGTTCCTTCCCGCGCTTTGTTCGCGCCCGCACCCTGCGTCCCGCCTGTCCCGCGCGTGATGTTGCCTCGCGCCGCATCTGTCTCGCCCAGCGCCCGTGTACCCCGTGTGTCCGTGTATACGACTCGCGCACCCTCGTTCGGTCTTTCCTCGCTTGTCCCGCGCGCACTACGCTCCAGTGCGCGTACCTCTGTCGTCTCTCAGGCCAGCCTTTTGCGTGCGTGATATGCCCGGCTCGCAGCATTCTTGAGCTGCCTAGCCACTTCCGCATCATTCCCATCCCCTTCAAGTGAATCCTTGTCCTCAAGGATGAAGTTCGGGAACTGATCGCGCATCTCTTCAAGGTCTTCCCACGTGGCTTCTTCAGATGGCAACTCTTCCCAATCAACTAGTACTTCCCAACGATAATGCCCTGCTTTCTTTATCTTACAGTACTCAACCGCTCGTTTTGGGCGTACTATGACCCTACCATCGGTTGCAGTTGCTGGTAACTCCTCACAATACTTTTGTGCTTCTCCTAAACTCCTCTTGAGTTGTGAGACATGGATAACTGGGTGAATTTGCAATCTTTCCGGTAACTCTAGGCGATACGCTACCTGACCAATGCGCTTCAGAATCTGATAAGGCCTGTAATAGCGAACGCCTAGCTTAGTTGTGGCTCTTTGTGCTGCTGTGCGCTGTCTGAATTGTCGTAGCTTCAGGTAGACATATTCACCTGGTGCAAAATTTTCCTCACGTCTTTTCCCATCTGCGAAGGCTTTGGTTCGATTGATTGAGCCTTCGAGATTTTTCTTCAATTCTCGCAACATTAGGTCTCGTTCCTCTAGTTCTCGACCAACTTCGTCATTAAATGTACTCCCCTCTGAATAATTTATCAGGGTTGGGGGTTTTCGACCATATACCAACTCAAATGGCGTCATCTTGGTCGACTCGTGGTAAGTGGTGTTGTACCAATACTCAGCCCAAGGCAAAAAGTTTTCCCACCGCTTCGGGAATTGATGGACGTAGCATCTCAAATACTGCTCAAGGGTTCGGTTGGTTACCTCAGTTTGTCCGTCTATTTGTGGGTGGTAGGCTGAGCTCATAGATAACTTAGTCCCTTGCAACTTGAAGAATTCAGACCAAAAGCTGCTCATGAAAATCCAGTCTCGATCAGAGACGATGGATCGTGGTGCTCCATGCAGTTTCATCACGTACTCCACAAATAACCTGGCAATCGACTTCACGGTGTAAGGATGGGTAATGGGTATGAAGTGAGAATACTTTGTGAGACGATCCACTACGACCATAACACCGTCAAACCCATTAGAACTCGGTAACCCCTCTATGAAATCCATAGTAATGTCTTCCCAGATTACCTCGGGTAATGGTAGAGGTTGTAATAGCCCGCTCGGTCGTCGTGAGTCAGACTTAGTGCGCTGGCAATCGTCGCACCGTGCTATGTAGTCTCGGACGGTATTCTGTTGTCTGGGCCAGAAAAAAGTGTTGGCTATTCTCATCCACATGCGATAGATACCCGAGTGGCCTCCAATTTTAGAGTCGTAGAAATGCTGCATGATCTGCTCACGTAGCTGCCCACTTTCGGGAATGAATACTCGGCCTCGGTGTAGAAGCAGACCATTATGCAACTCGTAGTCGATAGCAGTTGTCTTACCTGCTTCTATCGATTGACGCAGCTCCTGGCAATAGGCGTCCTCTACTTGCGCCTTCCTGATTTCCTCCCAAATAGTCCAAGCTCGGCTACATCCATTCGTCGGGATAGTGCGTCAGCTACTGCATTTTGTCGACCCGGTCGATAGATTACCTCGAAGTCAAACCCCATAAGCTTATATACGAACTTCTGCTGCTCGGGAGTAACAATCCTTTGCTCCAATAGATGCTTAAGCGGTTGCTGGTCGGTAACAATCTGAAAACGTCGGCCCAGTAGATAAGGCCTCCAGCACCTTACAGCCTGGACAAATGCTAGCATCTCCTTCACGTACACCGATAAACCCAATCGTGTGGTGCCTAGTGCCTTGCTGAGATAAGCTAAGGGACGCCCCTCTTGCACTAACACAACTCCAATCCAAAGGTCACTTGCATCGGTGTGTACCTCGAACAAGACATCAAACCTGGGCATGGCAAGCACTGGCGTTGTAGTCATAGCTTCTTTTAGTTTCCCAAACACCTTCTCGTTAGCTTCGGTCCATGTGAACCCGCCCTTCTTAGTCATCTCTGTCAATTGCTTGGCGATGGTTCCATAATCCTTCACGAACTTTGTGTAGTAGCCCGTGAGTCCTAGAAATCCTCTCAACTGTGTGAGACTTGTTGGTTTAGGCCAATCGACCATAGCCTCAATTTTTCGTGGATCAACCTTCACGCCTTCGTGTGATATGAAGTGCCCTAGATACTCTAACCATCTTCTGCCCGAATGAACATTTAGATTGTTTGATGTGAAATGAGTTGGCCTCTAAAATTTTGAGCACTACTCTCAAATTCCCAAGATGCTCGCCCCACGACTTTGAATAGATCAGGATATCATCAAAGAATACCAGAACGAACTTACGTAGATACTCCTTGAAGATAGAATTCATCGCGAACTGGAAAGTGGATGGGGCGTTGCACAACCCGAACGGCATAACAAGATACTCATAGTGCCCCTGATGCGTACGAAATGTTGTCTTTGGAATGTCGGCATGATGGAGTCGAATCTGGTGGTAACCAGCTCTCAGGTCGAGTTTTGAGAAATAGCGTGACCCGGCTAACTCATCGAGCATGTCATCAACGCTAGGGATAGGAAATCGGTCCTTGATGGTTGCAGCGTTCAGAGCTCGGTAGTCAGTACAGAACCTCCACGTCCCGTCTTTCTTTTGCGCTATCAAGACTGGAGAAGAAAACGGACTCTTGCTGTGCTGGATTAGTCCTGACTCAAGCATCTCGGCCACTTGCCGTTCAATCTCGGTTTTCTGGAAGTGTGCGTACCTATAAGGATGAACGTGTATGGCATGCTGCTCATTGATCAGTGGTATGCGATGATCGAACTCCCGGTGTGGGGGTAGTCCCTTAGGCTTGCCCAGTACTCCCTCAAATTCCTTGAGAAGGTCGCGCACATCTCCCTGCTGTTGCTCCTCTTGGTCTATGTGCGCCTCAGTTTTCTCTACTATTACTGCAAATATTTGGCCTCCACCCCGCCAAACTTTCTCAACGCTCTTAAGTCCTACTTCCTTGGTACCTTTTTCATTGCCAGTACTCAGAGTGACTTGCTGACCTCCGGAGTTGAACTCCATAATTCCTGTTCGATAGTCGGTGGTCACTTTGCCTAACCCTTCGAGCCATTGTACTCCTAGGACAACATCGGGCCCCACCAAAGGTAAGGCATCGAGATCAGCCTTCACCGTGACTCCGCTGAACCTGATCGGCACCTTCCGGAAGGATTTAGTGCATTGCAACCTCTCACCATTGGCTACTCGTACCTCAAAAGGCTCAATCTTCGTGGTTGGTAAGTTCAGCTTCTGGGACAAGTCGGCATTGATGAAGTTGTGTGATGACCCGTTGTCCACTAGCACCACCACCTTCCGATCCTTGACCAAGGCCGGCAATCGCATCGTTTGAGGCCCTCTAATCCCGGCCATTGCGTGCATTGAGATTCTGCTTCTTCGTCGGGCCCCTCAACTTCAATATCCTAATGTGGTTCCTCCTCGTCCCCAGATCCTTCCTCATCAGGATTAGCAACTTCGATCACAAAAGCTTGCTTACACTGATGACCTGGTGTAAACCTTTCTTCACACTTGAAACATAGACCTTTCTCGCGTCGACGTTTAACTTCCTCGAAAGACAGCCGCCTTACTATCGACCCTGCTGGCCGATTGCTGACGCTCGGCCGTGCGCTGGCCGTGGCTTGATTCGGCCCCGTGCGTCGCGTGTCCGCGAATCACACATCCGCCCGTCCCTTTCGCGTAGCGACTAGATGATCTTCTCATCGATGGGCCACCTCCATGGTGTTATTCATCATGCCCGGTCGCTCTACTCGGACTTCTGCGGCTAGATCGAATCTCAGCCCACCTACGAAGGCTCCTACTAGCGCATCCTCAGACCAATCTCGCACGTGACAGGCTAGTCGTTCAAACTCCTTGATGTATTCACGCAAACTGCCTGTCTGTCGGATTCGTGCGAGAGCCTCATTATAATTATGGTAATCGGACGTGCCAAATCGTGTGAGCAATTCTCTCTCAAAGTCAGCCCATGTAATGACCTGTTGCCACATACGGTAGATCCTTGATAGCCACTGCCACCATACGTTGGCCTCTCCATCCAAATAGAATGCTGCGTACCTTACTCGATCGTGGCCTTCGGTTTCATTAAGTTTGAAATATTGCGCAATTCGGTTGAGCCACGTCTCTGGATCACTACCTGTGAAGATGGACATCACGAACCTCGGCTTGTCGGGCTTCGACCGTTCACGGTAGGTGGACGCCTGCGACCGCTGATCAAACTCCTCCTCGTGTTCATAACCCTCGTGTCGCCGGTCCTCGTCCTGTTTGTGCGCACGCCGTTGCTCGCGTCGATCCTCGCGCCGTGGGGATGGTGTGCGATCGGCGTGCTCGGCGTGTCGGCACGGTTCGCGCCTTAGGGGATCGTCGCGGTGAGGTGGTTTCTGCTGGATCGCGCGCAAGACTTCCTCTAATCGCTGCTCGAGTCGCGTGACGATGGCGTTGGTGTTGTTTTGACTTTCGTCAAGCGATCCAAGCCTTCCTTCCATAACCCTCATACTCCGCATCTGGATGTCTAGATTATCGATCTTATCCTTCATCTCCTTGTTGGCCATGGCTTTTCTTTCTTCTCTCCGCTCCTTGCTTTGTGGACTCGTGGTTGAGATGATGATGATGATGGACGAAAATATTTATGTATATTTTTTTTTATAAGGGGGACGAAAAAAACGAAAAGAAAAAGAAAGGGAATGGGGTAGAAGAAAAACACACGATCAACACCTCTCAATGAAAGCACCAATGATGAGGATCGTGTGTTTCGACTGTCGATAAGCCGCTAACCCGCGCTTTGAATCGCCGATAGTGTTTCTCTAGCCACAACAACGCCTATTGAAATGAATAAAATTTCAATAGTATTCTGGTGAAAAGATTAAAGCAAAGTTGGAAGAACAAAGTTCTAGATTTCTATTAACTTCTTGGATGATTGAATATAACATGGGGGATGGTCCTTTATATAGGCACCAAATAGATCTAATCTTAATATATCTATAACTGTAAGAAAGCAATAAAATATTAAGTATCCTAACTAAGCTAGATATCATAATGGAATAACGGAACTAAATATCTTGGCTTGCACACCAAGTCTTCCAACCGCCTCTCTCTTTCTCTCCTAAGCGCGCGCAAGTCGGCCACCACCTCTCGCCTTGCCCTAGTCCTCAAGGACTAGGGCGCCGCCTCCTTCGCGCGTGCATGCCCGCATGCCGTGTCGCGCGCGCCTTCGCTGCCAGCCGCCTCAGCATGCGCGTGGTGCCCCGCCTGTCCGCATTCCTCGAGGCATGCGGCATCCAGCTCCGTGCGTTCCTTCCCGCGTGCTTTGTTCGCGCCCGCGGCCGGCGTCCCGCCTGTCCCGCGCGTGCTGCTGCCTCGCACCGCGTCCGTCTCGCCCAGCGCCCATGCACCCCGTGTGTCCGCGTATACGACTCGCGCACCCTCGTTCGGTCTTTCCTCGCTTGTCCCGCGCGCACTACGCTCCAGTGCGCGTACCTCTGTTGTCTCTCGGGCCAGCCTTTTGCGTGCGTGATATGCCCGGCTCGCAGCGTTTTTGAGCTGCCTAGCCACTTCCGCATCACTGGCCCTGGGGGGAAGACGGACCAGACTCGGTAGTGGGGTATGTGGGGGAAAAGGATGGAAGGGTCAGAAGGGGTCGAGCTTGTGGGAAATGGAGGGGCTCAAGCTCAGAAAGAGAGGTAGGGTGGAGGGAGGACTCTGGGACCTGACTGGGAGCTGAAGGGGAGGGAGGGGCCTCAATATACAAGAGGCTGGGAGAAGGCTCTATCTCATCAGCTAGAAGGTCGTCGTCATCGAAAAGGGAGCTGGACGAAGCTCCTAAGTGATTGGAGGAAGTGTGAATCTCCTCCTCCGTCTCTGTGTCTAGCACAGAGAATCAACAATGAGTAGCCATAGAAGAAGTCTGAAGAGACTGATGGGGGAATAGGCCTGTGGCTTTGGTCATAGGCCCATTCAGGATAGCCTCCATGGTCTAGGTGGCTTCAGAGGTGGCCTTTCCCTTGCCCTTTTTTCCCTTTCGGATCAGGACTGTGGGCATGGGTCTTGCACTTCTCCTTAAGGCTCTCCGGGGCGGCAATGGAGCTCTGCTTCGCTACACGGCGATGGGGAGGCAAAGCAGGTTGGGGTTTGTCGCCCATGGTGTAACATTCTGCAGCCCCATGTCCTACATGACTGCATAGGGTGTAGAACGCAGGAACTCTCTCGTAGACCACTTTCTGGATAGTGGTCTTGCCCTCTTGGTCAAGCTCAATCTCCTTGATGAGCTCGTCCCTGAGGTCAATCTCCACGCACACTAGTGCGACAGATAACCTCGAGCGGTTTGCCGAAGCGGCATCAGTCTCAATGGGGTTTCCAATGGAGCTGGCAATCGAAAAGAGGGCAGAAGGGTCGAAAAGATATGGTAAGAGTCCCGAAAGGCAGCACCACACCGGGACGATGGGAGATTCATCAACAAAAGAGAAATCTGGGGTGTATTTAAACACCCGACCAGAACATCCAAAGATATTAAGATGCGTCTTAATCCAAACCGAGTTGTAGTCCTCTTTCAACTCAAAAAAGAGTAAATAATGATAATAACTAAGAAACTTAGGGGACACTCTACCCTTGTAACCCAGTTTGACCAAACCGACAGATAAATCCCGGAGGGAGGGGATGGAGAAGGATAACATCAAAATGAGAGCATTATCAAATGACCCAGCTAGAGAAATAACAGTGAGCTCAGGGAAACTTACCTTGAACCTGCCCTCCTCGGAGCGGGTGATGGTCCCGCTTTGATTGTCCCGAAAAGACTCTAACATCAGTCTTTGGTGGCTCGATTAGGCGGTGGATGCGCCCGAGACCGCATCTCGAAAAGAAAGAGCTCCTGTAGGGCATGGCCCTTGGTTTGCCAGTTGGAGCGGAGGGATTGCCGGTGTCGCGGCGGTTACCGGGGAAGGCCTGTGTCCCAAAATCCCGATCGGATGCGATGTGGATGGGTCCTTGCCAGAAGTGTACAGAATCCCAGACTTTGCGGTGGCCTGACCGGGATGGATGCTTTTCGGCGCGGTGCCAGTCGGCGGGTCGGGTAAAGAGCCCGCGCTAGGAGTCACCAAGGGATGGTCTTCGCCCGGCTGAGGGTGGTGGGCGCCGGCACCGGAGCCGAAATGGGAGACGACAACCGACGGCCATTGGCCATGGGAGGAAACTGCCGTGGACAGCTCTGTCGGGGATGGACGTCGGTCCTGTTGTTGAGCTAGGAGATGAGAGGTGGGCTTGGAGAGTTGGTTTGGGCCCAGGGTGGGCTAGTCAAAGGCTGGGTGAGAAAGCAATAAGATTGGGCCAGAGCGTTGGAGTGTTGATATCAGCCGGGGGAGGGCCTAGTCTGGGCAGTTGGGGCGATGGAAAGCGAAAAAAAAATGGGCCCGAGGAGTCGGCCCACTAAGGGAGGGAGACGGGTTTAAATTGGGCCTGGGGAGTGGCCCAATTAAGTGGCCAGCTGAGGGAACTGTGGATGACAAGTGGATAAGGTTTGAGTGGTGGAGAGGAGGATCTGGCAGAGGGACGAAAAATGACAGAGGATGGAGGGAGAGTTAGAGAGATGTGAGAGCATTTAATTCAAGCTCCTAAGTTAGTTATATATCTCTACTAGGTTAGTTTTATCATGTTGCAATGTTAGTTGTATAGTGTTGATATGTTAGCTGCCTGTTGTTGCTAGTTTTTTTTTAAAAAACAACGCCTCGAGAGGCGGGGGATTAGGCTGGATCCCCAACCTGTACATAGATCAAGACCCCAAAAGGGCCCAAAATATCAAACAGTTACAGTCAACATAGTCTCACAGGATAAAAAAAGAAAACAAAACAAAAACAAAAAAACAAAAACAGAAAACAGAAAAAGGAAATAATACAAGGTCTGTCGTCGGGCTAACAGGTGCCTGGAATAAACGTATCATCTAATGAGAACAAAATCTAATCTACTAAAAGCGGAAAGATGTATATCCAAGATGGTCCTTCTGTATTCACGTGCGAAGGCGGAGTGGAGCAGTGTCGGTTTGAAACATGTGTAAGTCAGGTGTGGTGGTGCTAAGGTTGGCAAGGTAGTCAGCATGTATGTTCCCCTCAGGGAAAATATGTGTAATCCTGTGATGGACATACCGCAGAAGAGCTCTAATGCGCATAAGCAGGTGCTGAATCTGCCACGAGCCCTGGAGGCCCGAGGTCACGATGGTGACTACAACCGCAACATCCAGCTCGATCCAAATATGACTAGAGCGGTGGGCAGCAATCTGAAGATCAATCTGTAGTGCCTAAATCTCTACGTCGTATCTCGAGGAAGCATGAAGGGACGTGTGGAAGGCGGTGATAAGGGCGCCGCTGTGGTCCCGGATCAAACCTCCTCCTCTGCAACTCCGTTCTAGTGATCGAAAAAGCCATCAGTGTTCAGCTTGACCCAAGGAGAATCGGGTCGAAGCCAAACAACAGCTCTGGGCAGAGGGGGCAGAATAGGCGTAATGGGAGCCACCATGTAGCGGTGTGGTAGCGTGCAGCCTGTTCAGTCTATGGCAATGAACCTGCCCAATGATGTGAGGAGTGGAATATGTCTCTTTACCTGCAAAACAATGTGAGAAAGCAAAAAAGTAATATCCCTATGCTTCGCACTATTTCTTTTCGTCCAGGTGAACCAAAGGATCAGACAAGGAATGAGGAAGCCCACGTGTCTAAGGTGTATTCTATGTGAGAAAAAACTCAGGAGCTCAAAGAAACTGTTTGTGGAGGGTAGGGATATATGTGTACATGTGGCAAAATGCTCTCACACTCTCCTCACAATCTCACTCTCAAATAAAAGGTGGGTAAAGGATTCGGTCTCATGGCATCCAGTCTCAGAACAACACACACACACAGGGAGGGGAAAGAGATCCCCCTTGCATGTTAAACAGTGTCCACGGATATCCGGTGAAAGAGGAGGCGCCAAAGAAATACCAAAGTGGTAGAGGGAAAAGATCGCTTTAGATGGCTACGAAGAGAAAATTAGGCCGATCTCTCAGCCTGATCTGCTCCCAAGCTGAGGTAGTAGAAAACACACCCGATGATGTAAGTCCCCACCTCATGCCATACGAACCGTCCCCCGGGATGGGGATCTGCAAGATCTGATCTAATAAATGCTCGCTAAAACCCGACCTAAGGCCCAACTCCCTATCAAGCTTCCTCCTATCCCACAACCCGTCTGTCCAAAGGTCGCTCACAAGCAGAAAGGGGGAATGTGACACCTGCCTATCCCTAGACAACGGCCTATCACCTATCCACCACTCATCAAAAAAACTAACCGCGCCATACACAATACTAAAAAGATGTGATCTTGCGCGCGCCTACCGACCCTAGTAAGACACCGCCACTGTCTGCTATCATGAGCCATCGCCGTCACTCAACCAGGGTGATTGGCGCATCTAGGGCAGTACTTGCCACGAAGATACTGAGCCTAAAGAGAATTTCCTTCCCTAAAGCGCCACCACAACTTGTAGGAGAAGACAGTAACAATATCCCTAAGGCGGCGGATGCCTAGGCCGCCCTTTGAGAAAGGGCGGAAAATAGAGTCCCAACTCACCAGTGGGTATATCTCTGCTAGGTTAGTTTTATCATGTTGCAATGTTAGTTGTATGGTGTTGCTATGTTAGCTATCTTTTGTTGCTAGTTTAGTTGTCTGTAAGGGCTTGGTTAGTAGTCCTTTGTTGCTAGGTTAGTTGTTTGTTGGTGCTATGTTAGGTCTCTGTTCATGCTAGGTTAGTTATCTTCTGTTGCTAGGATAGTTATATGTAGTTGTTAGGTTAGTTATATATCTCTACTAGGTTACTTCTTTCTTGTTGCTAGGTTAGTTTTTTGTAGTTTACTTTTTTTATTATGCCTGTTCAGTTTATTTTTCCTTCCTATTTTCATATAGTTGTTCATTCTGTTTAGTTTTATGTATAAACAGGGTTATAAATCCAAGCTTGTTAGCAAGGTTATGTGCATGGCTTCTGATGTGGTTGATGTAATAACCTTGCTTGAAGATGCACCCCTTGAAGTGTCCGAAGATTTAAATTTTAAGAAGACACAAGAAACAACGGAAAATCTTATCACTTTCAGTCCTAATGTACTTCAATCTTCTCAAAAAAAGATTCCTTTTAAGATAGTGAAGAATCGGCTGCTTTCCGGAATGATCCAGAAACAATTGCATTTGTCGAGAAGGTTGAGCGTACAATTGAGAAGAGGGCTGGATACAAAAAGAAGTATCATGATGAAGGTCTCAGTTTTTCATTGGGATTGGGGTTGTCCTCCCAGTCCCAATAGAGTGACAGAGGTTGGGAGGACATTCTAAATGTTTCAAGACAATTTTTCTAATCCCCATGTATTGAAGAACCAGTTTATGAAGATTTTGCTTTTTTTAATCAAACAGATGAAGAGGTGGAGAGGCAGTTGAAAGAAATACAGGACAAAGAGAGAGAGGAGAAGGAGAAGGAGGAGCAGGAGAGAGAGAATAAAGAGAGAAAAAGAGAGAAGAGAGAGGATAAAGGAGAGAGAGAGGAGAAGGAGAAGGAGGAGTAGGAGAGAGAGAGAAAAAAGAGAGAAAAAGAAAGAAGAGAGAGTATAAAAGGAGAGAGAGAGAGGGAGGAGAAAAGGATGAAGAGGAATCAGGATATTGTTGCTATCCCCTGTTGTGACCATTTTTGTTACGTTTTTCGTTATTGTTTTATCATTCTTTTTCTCCCCGTTTTATGTCTTTTAGTCGGTTTTTAATTCGTTTTATAGTTTATTGTGTGTTTTCCTTTATTTTGGTATCTTTGTGTTTTTCGTGCATTTTTTCCTGTTTTTCTTCATTTTTTGGTGTGCAGGTCGGAAGTCTCATGAGAAGTCGATTATAGACCAAGCAATCATGGTTGTGTAGATGGACTCATTGGCTACACATAGGAAAAAACGGAATGTGATTTCGAGTTTGGATGAATCCGAACGGGGCCAAAACATAAAGTCGTGCAAGTTACCGACCCTTTAATGGTTGGAAATTCCACAAAATTTGTATTCTGGTCAAAAGTTCGGTTTTCAAGCATTATTGGATATAGGGGTTCGTTAGCTACACATAGGAAAAAACAGAACTCAATTCCGACTTCAAACGAGCCCGAACGAGCCAAAATAGTGAAGATGTGCGAACCAGCCGCACCTTAGCGGCGCTAAGCCCCACCTTAGCGGCGCTAACTACTGGCAGACATCAGGTTGTCTGTTTTCTTACCTATGTTTGAACTTGTGGTTGAATTGGTGAGAGTTAGGCATCATGTAGGTGTGATTTTCAGCTATTTTCTCATCAAACTACAACTAAAGGGGAGACTACTTGGGCTATAAAAGAAGGCATCATGATCATCATCACCATCTTTGAATCAAGGGGGGTTCTCCCCCTTCTTCCCCTCTTCCCTTCTCCACTTCTTCTTCTTCTTCTTCTTTCTTTTATTTTTCTTTTTATTGTATTTTGTATTTTTAGGAAGCTTGTATTGGATTCAACACTTGGAGATTGAATTGTAAGTTTGTTTTCTCTTTTGACTAATTCATGAAAATGGTTGATTTGAGAGAAATGTATTTTTGTGTTGAATTTGATATGAGTAGCTAATTCTCTAGCTAGGGGTAGGGGATAATTATTCTGGTTTTATCTCGTTTATATGCATGACGATATCTCAATCTTGACGAGTTATTTTAATTATGAATTGATAAATTAAACTTGGTAAATTTAAAATAACCTAAGACTGACACTTAGGTTAATTTGTTGATATAATCAAAGAGTGACACTTTGATTTGTGCTTAAATATTGATTTGTTAAGTTAGATTTTGTTAATTCTACGAATTGCGACTTGTAGAACCGAAAGGGGAGGAGTCGTAGAAATAATTGATTTCAAAACCGAGAGGGGAGAATTGATGGAACTTGGCTCGTTTAGAGTAGACATGTTCGGAGACGTATTGTCTATGTGTTAAATGGCTCGTTAATTTGCTCTTTTATGTTTACCCTCATATTACGAGAGTTAGTGTGGTTAAACCGCTAAATGAGTTAGTTAGTCGAACCACTTAACCGAGTTATTGATTTCCGTTAAATGTGTGTAGAACTGGAAGTGATTATTCCCGATTCCCTAGCATCTTTATCTTTGTGTTGTTTACATTTTTATTTAGACTATTGTCTTTTGTTATTTCTTATTTGCTATTTTAGTTAATCATTTTTCAACCCTATCATGATTAGAATGTTTAGGCTTTATTTTATTTTATGTGTTATCAACACCAATATTAAATTCCAAACAGTCTTCCTCGAGAGATCGACCCGGGAAATGAATCATTCGATTTGGTGCTCGGTAAAATAAAAATAATTTGCTACAACAAATTTGGCGTTGTTGCCGGGGAAGGCATGTAGGATATTTAGTTTTGGTGTTTGATTTTATTTTGTGTGTTTCTCTTATTCTTGTGAATTTGATTAATTTCTGTGTTTCTCTTGATTTTGTTATTTTCTGTTACTCTTGTCTTATTTTTATTTTGTAAAAAAAAAAAAAAAAAAAATAGAAGGTTAGCGCCGCTAACTCGCATTAGGCCGCTAACCAGTATTAGCGCCGCTAAGGTAACTTGTTAGCGGCCGCTAATCCCGAACAGAGAGTTGGATAGCGACCGCTAAGACTTCTTAGCGCCACTAAGAGCGGTTAGCGCCGCTAACATCATAAAAAAAAATCTCTTTATTTATTTTGTTTATCTTTTTATTTTGGATTTTCGTTGTTTTTCCTTTATTCTTGTATTTTTCTTTTTGTTCGTGGCTACGTGTGGTTGTTCTGTTTTGGTGTGCAGGTATTATGAACTTCAACCGTGCTTTCCCATATTCGCACACCCAATCTTGGGTGAACGAGCCGAGCTATCACACCTGGTACCACGTCCAACATTATCCATACTCTTCCGAGCAACGCTGAGACCCTTTTCCGGTCGAGAAATATTACGAGTTCCACGAGCTTAATGAGAAGCTCGACTGTATCTATGCTTTTGCATCATCCCGGTTAGCTCAGGAAGAACAGACCGCAACACAATGTGCCCCTTTGAACCAGTCACCTCCATACCACGATTATTGGGACTATGGCCAAACTTGGACATACCCCTACGAGCAGCAGTGGGATTCTTGGCCTATCGAGCAGTCACACGAGTCCCTCAAGGACTCCTCAGAATACAATATAAAGCTCGACCAGGTCCTTGCTCTTTTAGCCTCCCAAGCGGCCCGAAGGAGCAATATTGAGTCCAGAATCGACAACCTAGTGGAGCGCGTGCAAGTCTTAGAGGACCGAGTTACCAATGTCTCTCCCGAGCCCATCGCTCAAGGCGAATCTACACATAAGAATGAACCCCGGGAGGCGCCTTTGACATACGATGAAAAGCTCGACCTATTCCTTGCTCGTCTATCTGGTAATACCACTCGAGATGTGGAGAATGAACTCGGATGTGCTCGACTAAGTGCACAAATGGAGATTTTTACAGCACATACCTACTCAATCGAGGCCCAAGTCGACTATCCCCTCTTTATGCTTGATACTCAAGCCCGTATGATGAAGCAAATGTGTGAGGCAGAAGAAGAAGATGATGAGCTCCACCGAGACGTTGATGATATCTCAAAGGAGAAAACCCATGGGCTTGATTCTCAAGTCGCCCCTCCCTCCTCCAAGTTGGAGTATTTGTCTCCGAAGCCGTTGCACTATGTTACACAGTGGGTAGGATCTAGTTTCACTTACTCCACAGATGAGCTTATACTTCCGGAGGTTGATGACATAGGTCGGGTGAGAAAAGCTCTGTTAGGGATCGCTCGTGCCGGTACCCGTTTCATTCAGAACATAGCCACACAAATCAAATATGCCCGCCTTCTTGCCACATTGCCCATTCTGCCGCTTCTTGAAAATACGAAGGCGTGGCACGATCGTCACTTCTTCATGGACCCCGGTTGATTTGTACAGGTTTCGTCAAGCTAATGACGTTAAACAAGCGATTCTTGGGATGCAACCCAAGTGATTTACTGCTTTCTTGTGTGTTTCGTTGATGCTTTTTATTTTTATTTTTTTTTTTATTTTTGAATAATTGGAGTTTGGGAGTTTGGTGGTTTTATTGGAAGAAAGTATCGAGGATCAGTTGATCGTGGGCGAAAGGTTTGCATGTGGATGTTTATTCCCATCGAGGCTATTTCGGTTTGCACACTCTTTTCTTTTTCTTGTTTGAATTCCCTGTTTTTTGTTTTTATTTCCATTTATGTGTCGATGCAATGGGGACATTGCATTATTTTAAGTGTGGGGGAGTTGGCGACTCCGTCTTGAATTTTGCGTGTTTTTGTGGTAGGTTGTTGTCGAACATGTGGTATCGGTGAATTATATGATTTGTTGATAAATGTTTGATGAAATTGAGAAGATGTGATGATGAACGTATTGATCATTGTCTCGATATTTACTTGATTGCTTTAATTGACATTTATTTACCTTGTGAGGTTTCGATCCTTATTCTTCTTTCTTGAGAGATATTGGTCGTATTCTTGAATGATTAGAACCTTCCGTGAGTCTATTTGAAAAGAATCGGTTTAAGTTTGAAATTGCAAAAATGATTTAGGCGTTTTGATTGTTAGCTCGTTTTGCCTTGTTCTTGACCCTAGAAATATATTTTCCGCTAGTAGCCCGTTTGAACTTGAAGCCTTTTCTTCTAAACCACATATATATATGATTGTTGACAGGTTTTGAGTGACTTCTTGGTGAATTGGCGATATTTTTGGAAAAGGTAAAAATCGAGTTGCATTTTATGCTTGACCATATATATAAAAAAAATAAAAAAAAAAAAGTACATGAGAGCTCGCAAGACGAATCAATTGGATTCTACTCCGCTTACATGTTATTCATTTTAACGAGTAATGAGTATTAGAAAACCACCTTAGGACACTTGGATGACCTCCAATGTTTAAACCTAAGGAATATTGTCCTTGCGATTCGAGCTTGTTCGGAAATAGTAACTCTCTAAAATAAAATGTGTAATAAGTCAAGCAATATTGCAATTCAATTGGAGCATATAGGTGTTGTTTGCAGAGACATTGGTGGATGGTATGCGTGCATCTTGTTGATTTGGTCGAGTGGCGGACATTCGAGTATTCTATAACTCGAAAACTTTGATTGTTTGTTTGAGTTTTCTTGTCCATATATTTATCATTACCTTTGTTGTATCTCACATTACAACCCGAGAAGTCCTCTTGATTCAAAAATTTTAAGCTTTGGTTGATTCAGAGTAATCTAGACGATTGGCAAGCATATGTTGAAAAGTGAATATCGACATTTGAGAGAACCTATCACATATTCAAACAAGAAAATGAGTGAGGCATATATGATTATCTTTGAGAGTTGTCATTTTAAGGCCGAGATTATATTTGAGGCATATGGCCGTATGGTCGTTGGAATTCAACTTGATAGAGTTAAACATTTTGAAGCAAGACTTATTTGAAATGATACCCATATTAGTATTTTGTTTTCTTTTCTCTTTGTTCGGGACGAACAAAGGTTAAAGTGTAGGGGAGTTGTTGTGACCATTTTTGTTACATTTTTCATTATTGTTTTATCATTCTTTTTTTCCCCGTTTTATGTCTTTTAGTCGGTTTTTAGTTTGTTTTATAGTTTATTGTGTGTTTTCCTTTATTTTGGTATCTTTGTGTTTTTCGTGCATTTTTTCCTATTTTTCTTCATTTTTTGGTGTGCAGGTCGGAAGTCTCATGAGAAGTCGATTATAGACCAAGCAATCATGGTTGTGTAGATGGACTCATTGGCTACACATAGGAAAAAACGGAATGTGATTTCGAGTTCGGATGAATCCGAACGGGGACAAAACATAAAGTCGTGCAAGTTACCGACCCTTTAATGGTTGGAAATTCCACAAAATTTGTGTTCTGGTCAAAAGTGAGGTTTTCAAGAATTATTGGATAGAGGGGTTCGTTAGCTACACATAGGAAAAAACAGAACTCAATTCTGACTTCAAACGAGCCCGAACGAGCCAAAATAGTGAAGACGTGCGAACCAGCCGCACCTTAGCGGCGCTAAGCCCCACCTTAGCGGCGCTAACCACTGGCAGACAGCAGTTGGTATGTTTTCTTACCTATGTTTGAACTTGTGGTTGAATTGGTGAGAGTTAGGCATCATGTAGGCGTGATTTTCAGCTATTTTCTCATCAAACTACAACTAAAGGGGGGACTACTTGGGCTATAAAAGGAGGTATCATGAAAGGGGGGGTTCTCCCCCTTCTTCCCCTCTTCCCTTCTCCACTTCTTCTTCTTCTTCTTCTTCTTTCTTTTATTTTTCTTCTATTGTATTTTGTATTTGGAGGAAGCTTGTATTGGATTCAACACTTGGAGATTGAATTGTAAGTTTTTTTTCTCTTTTGACTAATTCATGAAAATGGTTGATTTGAGAGAAATGTATTTTTGTGTTGAATTTGATATGAGTAGCTAATTCTCTAGCTAGGGGTAGGGGATAATTATTCTGGTTTTATCTTGTTTATATGCATGACGATATCTCAATCTTGACGAGTTATTTTAATTATGAATTGATAAATTAAACTTGGTAAATTTAAAATAACCTAAGAGTGACACAATTTAATTTGTTGATATAATCAAAGAGTGACACTTTGATTTGTGCTTAAATATTGATTTGTTAAGTTAGATTTTGTTAATTCTACGAATTGCGACTTGTAGAACCGAAAGGGGAGGAGTCGTAGAAATAATTGATTTCAAAACCGAGAGGGGAGAATTGATGGAACTTGGCTCGTTTAGAGTAGACATGTTCGGAGACGTATTGTCTATGTGTTAAATGGCTCGTTAATTTGCTCTTTTATGTTTACCCACATATTACGAGAGTTAGTGAGGTTAAACCGCTAAATGAGTTAGTTAGTCGAACCACTTAACCGAGTTATTGATTGCCGTTAAATGTGTGTAGAACTGGAAGTGATTATTCTAGATTCCCTAGCATCTTTATCTTTGTGTCGTTTATATTTTTATTTAGACTATTGTCTTTTGTTATTTCTTATTTGCTATTTTAGTTAATCATTTTCCAACCCTATCATGATTAGAATGTTCAGGCTTTATTTTCATTTTATGTGTTATCAACACCAATATTAAATTCCGAACAGTCTTCCTCGAGAGATCGACCCGGGAAACGAATCATTCGAGTCAGTGCTCGGTAAAATAAAAATAATTTGCTACAACAACCAACCCTCTGCAGAAATTCTTGAACATGCTCCTCTTGCAGTTGAATTTGAGTCGGTGAAGGAGATTCAAACTGCAAAAAAGAAAGAGTCAGAGATCAGTGAGAGAAAGAAAGTGAAGAGGGAGATGGAGAAGAAAGCAAAATTGCATACGTTTAAAAACGTCAAGGAAAATAAGGGTAAATAGGGGCAAGCACAAAAAAATAATCATCGTCTCCGGAAAGACTTATTTTCGAACACGACACCATTATTTGATGTGGATAACATATATTTATCGCTCCATCGTGTTTTGAAGAAAAATTGTATACGTTTAAAAAGTCAAGGAAAATAAAGGTAAATAGGGGAAAGCACGAAAAAATAATCAACATCCCCGGAAAGATTTGTTTTCTAACACGACATTATTATTTGAGGTGTATAACACATATTTATCGCCCAATTGTGTTTTCAAACAAAATCGTATAAGTTCAAAAATGTCAAGGAAAAAATTAGGGTAAATAGGGGAAAACATGACAAAATAATCACGTTGAAGAATGAGGACCTGCTGAAAACACGTCATGCACTCACCGAGCAGTTGAAGAAGGATGAGCGGCGGTACAAGGACGCGCTGAAGGCCAAGGACAAGGCTCTCGAAGTGGAGCGGGCTGGTCGAAATAAGAAAGTCCCGCTGCTATTACTGCGATCGAGCAGTCCCGACGGGCTTTGTGGAGGACCCAAGTTGGTCAGAATTTCCTCCAGGCCTATCAGGAGCAACTGATCAAAGACTACCTGTGCTCGACGGCGTTCCTTAAGGAGGCTGCTGAGATGGGGATGGACTTCTACACCTACAGCATGGAGGAGGTCGAGCGCCAGCTGAAGGAGATGGGATTCACCGGTGAACTCGACCAGGACAAAACATGGGAGGCGATTCCCTCTGCTCCCTCTAACTTCACCGGTGACCCCAACTTGCCTGCAGAGCATCCTTGGTGGACCACGTCTTTAGAGCGGACTTTGGCAGGGAATCCCTCCTTGAAGAATTCTTTCGACCTGCCTAGGCCCGGCGAGGCGCCCTTGGTTCGTCTCGTCGTAGCCATCCTTCCTCCCCAGCCCTCGACTACCCATGCTCCGTCGTCCATCTCCAATCCATCTGCCTCGGCCATAGCTCACTCCACTTCCGCTTCCTTTCCTTCAAATGCCGCCTCGCACTCGACCACCGCTGTCTCCACTTCCTCCGCCGCTGACCAGTCGACCATGGCGGCTAAGTTGGGATTTGCCGCCTTTGCTACATCAGCTGCTAGCATTCCGTCGACTGTCGCTGCCATGTCCTCAGCCACAGCTGCCCATCGACGTCTGCTGCGCAGGCTTCTGCTGCTGCGTCATCCTCCTCTACCACCGCAGCTCAGTCGGCTGGCATTTCTCGCTCTATCATTGCTCCTTCAAAGTAGTTTAGGTGTTTGATGATGATGTATTTTGGTATTTTATTTTAGTGCAATTTGTAATCTTGTATTCGTCATGGAATGAAAACTTTAGTTTTATTTTCTTCGTGCTGTGTGACGCTTTTACTTTCCCAGTCTTTGTGCCGCTTTGTATTATGACTCCTTATAGATATGTCGATTGTGCTCCTTGTCATGTGTGTGATCTTCTCATATCCGTGACCATTTGTTCATCTGTTTAGGTAGAATGATTATCTTTGTGCTCGACATCCTTCATGATATGTAATTAATCATAGCCTGACAACGTAATAAACCGTAGTAACCACTCGCTGCTTTTAAATTAGTATAGACATTGTGGTCGTCCAGCCTGGAGGCGTGGACGTTGTCGACCACATGCCCACCCCTTGGAATGTTCCGAAAACAAGCGACCTTCGCCCACCCCTTGATCGGGATGTTCCGAAAACGAAGGACTTTGGTCTTGTCACTTGCCCACCCCAAGGAATATTCCGAAAACATTGTGGTTATCCAGCCCGGAGGCGTGGATGTTGTCGACCACATGCCTACCCCTTGGAATGTTCCGAAAACAAGCGACCTTCGCCCACCCCTTGATCGGGATGTTCCAAAATGAAGGACTTTGGTCTTGTCCCTTGCACACCCCAAGGGATGTTCCGAAAACATTGTGGTCGTCCAGCCCGAAGGCGTGGACGTTGTCGACCACATGCCCACCCCTTGGAATGTTCCGAAAACAAGCGAACTTCGCCCACCCTTTGATCGGGATGTTCCGAAAATGAAGGACTTTGGTCTTGTCACTTGCCCACCCCAAGGGATGTTCCAAAAACATTGTGGTCGTCCAGCCCGGAGGCATGGACGTTGTCGACCACATGCCCACCCCTTGGAATGTTCCGAAAACAAGCGACCTTCGCCCACCCATTGATCGGGATATTCCGAAAACGAAGGACTTTGGTCTTGTCACTTGCCCACCCCAAGGGATGTTCCGAAAACATTGTGGTCGTCCAGCCCGGAGGCGTGGACGTTGTCGACCACATTCCCACCCCTTGGAATGTTTTGAAAACAAACGACCTTCGTCCACCCCTTGATCGGGATGTTCCGAAAACGAAGGACTTTGGTCTTGTCACATTCCCACCCCAAGGGATGTTCCAAAAACATTATGGTCGTCTAGCTCAGAGGCGTGGACGTTTTCGACCACATTCCCACCCCTTGGAATGTTCCGAAAACAAGCGACCTTCGCCCACCCCTTGATCGGGATGTTCCAAAAACGAAGGACTTTGGTCTTGTCACTTGCCCACCCCAAGGGATGTTCCGAAAACATTGTGGACGTCCATCCCGGAGGCGTGGACGTTGTCGACCACATTCCCACCCCTTGGAATGTTCTGAAAACAAGCGACCTTCGCCCACCCCTTGATCGGGATATTCCAAAAACGAAGGACTTTGGTCTTGTCACTTGCCCAACCCAAGGGATGTTGCGAAACATTGTGGTCATCTAGCCCGGAGGCGTGGACGTTGTCGATCACATGCCCACCCCTTGGAATGTTCCGAAAACAAGCGACCTTTGCCCACCCTTTGGTCGGAATGTTCCAAAAACGAAAGACTTTGGTCTTGTCACTTGCCCACCCCAAGGGATGCTCTGAAAACATTATGGTCGTCCAGCCTGGAGGCATGGACGTTGTCGACCACATGCCCACCCCTTGGAATGTTCCGAAAACAAGCGACCTTCGCCCACCCCTTGATAGGGATGTTCTGAAAACCAAGGACTTTGGTCTTGTCGCTTGCCCACCCAAGAGATGTTTCGAAAACATTGTGGTCGTCTAGCCCGGAGGCGTGGACATTGTTGACCACATGCCCACCCCTTGGAATGTTCCGAAAACAAGCGACCTTCGCCCACCCCTTAATCGGGATGTTCCAAAAACGAAGGACTTTTGTCTTGCCTTCAATGACGGCGAATAGGGGTTACACCCGTGGCTCCACATGTACCCAACAAGAAATTCCAAAGAAATTGTATAAGTGATCGGTTTGTATCATTCATGCCGAAGTTAAGGCTCATGTAACCATTTATAAAGGTTGATGAATTTGCTTTAATCATTTCCCAGTAAATTGTGACTATGCCGTCAAATAAATTAAGCCGAACTTGTAAATGACATGTTGTGAGAAACCAATGGTAAATACGAACAGAAATCAGTAATCATAGAAATTGATGACTTTGACAATTTTTGAATCAAGATTCTGCTTCAAGTTACATTAATCCAATTCCTTCGAGCACAAAGAAGGTGATCACAACTTGTAAATGACACGCTTATACGTAATATTTTTTGAGGTTAGCTACGTTCCACGACCTGGCTAGTGATCTGCCCTCTGCATCCTTTAGGGAATATGCTCCTCCTGCATGAACCTTTTCGACCAAGTATGGTCCTTCCCAATTAGGCTCCAACTTCCCTACATGGTTGAGCACGTCCACCCTTTTCCAGACTAGATCGCCCACCTGAAATCGACGGATTTTCACCTTTCTGTTATGGGCTGCTCTCATATGTTGTTTGTACACCTCCACTCTGGTCGAAGCCTGCTCTCTGAGTTCTTCAATCGTGTCCAAGGCAGCCAGCATGAGTTCTTCATTCTGCCTCTGGTCATACGCGCTTATCCGTTGCGAGTGCAATTCTAGCTCGACGGCAGCAGCGCCTCCATCCCATAGACCAGGCTGAAGGGTGTCTCTCATGTGGTCGACCTCGGAGTAGTTCTGTAGGCCCAGAGTACAGATGTTAACTCGTCAACCCACACCCCCGAGGCTTTCTCCAGTCTTGTCTTCAGCCCATTCAATATAATTTTGTTGGTCACTTCTACTTGCCCATTGGCTTGTGGGTGGGCGACGGAGACAAAGTGTTGCTCGATTCCCACCTCCTCGCACCATGTCCTGATCCGCTTACCATTGAATTGCGTTCCATTATCGGATATCAGGACTTTGGGCACTCCGAAGCGGCAGCAAATGTTGTTATACAGAAGCTGGATCACTTTCTCCTCAGTGATCTTGGCCAGTGGCTCTGCTTCCACCCACTTCTAAAGTAATCGACTGCCACAATTAACAATTTTCGTTGCCCCGTCGCCTGCGGCATTGGCCTGACCAGATCGATCCCCCACTGCACGAACAAAATTGGTGCACTCATAGTGGTCATTGTCTCTGCGGGTTGGTGGATAAGTGGGCCGTATTTCTGACACTGCAAACATCTTTTGGTCATCTCCTTGGCAACCGCCTTCATTGTCGGCCAGAAATACCCTGCCCTCAGGATTTTTGCCACCATGGCTCCAGCCTTGCTATGGTCACTGCAGTATCCTTCGTGCACCTCTTTGAGGACGTGCCGACCTTCCTCCTTGGTTATACACCACAAATGTGGCCCTTCATACGATCGCTTGTAAAGAATCCCTCCTTGCTCGAAAAACCTTCTCATTACCTTGACTGTTCCCTCTCTTAGCTCTTTCAAGATCAGAGCCCTCCAGTCTTCGACTTCCTCGATCTCTACCACTTCTGCTTCGACCACACTCTTTTCCATGTGGAGCAGGGTTACACTTCTGCTCTTACAATCCACCAAATTTTGAGTGATTTTAGATAATAAATCGGCACGACCATTCTCTCCTCTTGGTATTTGCATTAACTCGAAGGATCCGAATTTTTCCTTTAGCCATTTCATATCATTCACATAACACTGCAACCTGTCCTCCTTAATCTCAAAACCCTCCTGAAACTGTCCGACCACCAGCTGGGAAGTCAGAGTGGACTTGGATTTGTCGAGCACCTCCGGCCAGGGCTAACTGCAGTCCCTTGATCACCGCTTCGTACTCTGCCTCATTGTTTGATACTCGAAACCCCATTTTCACAGTAAATTCCAAGTAATCTCCCTTGGGCGACACTAGTACTATACCCAGGCCTGCTCCGCTCCTTGACACCGAGCATCCGCGAACAGTTGCCAAGTTCCCTCCGTTTGCATTTCCTCCTTCGTGCCCTCCTGAATAAAGTCGGCCAAAACTTGTTCCTTAATCGCCCTTCTTGGCTCGTAGAGGATAGAATATTCGCTCAGCTCGACCGCCCATTTTACTAGTCGGTCGGACACCGCTGGTTGACCTAAAGTCTGCTCCAGAGGCATGTTTGTTCGCACTCTGACCCTATGGTTTAGGAAATATGGCCTCAGCTTTCGGACCGTCATGACCACCGCTAATGCACATTTCTCAATTTCCGAGTATCTCAACTCTGCTCCCTGCATTACCCGACTGACATAGTATATTGGGAATTGTGCCACTCCCTTTTCTCGCAACAGTACCGAGCTTACAACATTCTCGCCCACCGATATGTAGAGCACAAGTTCTTCTCCATGTGTTGGCTTAGCTAGTAATGGCAAGTTTGCCAGCACCTCCTGTAACTATTCGAAGGCCTTCTGGGCTTCCTCTGTCCACTGGAACTTCGTGCTCTTCTTCAATGTTTTGAATAGAGGGTCGCTCTTCTCAGCCACTTTGGAAATGAACCTGCTCTGCCCCGCTATTCGACCAGTTAGTATTTTCACCTCCTTCACACTAGCAGGTGGCTTCATCTTGATCACCGCTCTCACCTTCTCAGGATTCACCTCTACTCCCCGCTTGGTTACCACGTATCCTAAGAACTTCTCTGCCTTTACACCAAACGAGCATTTGGCTGGGTTGAGCTTCATGCCATAGCTCCTCAGTGTTTGGAAGGTCTCTCTCAGGTCGCCCACGTGATCCGTCTCCATTTTTCTCTTTACCAGCATGTCATCGACATATACCTCCATATTTCTGCCCAACTGGTCTTTGAAAATCTGGTCGACCAACCTCTGATAAGTGGCCCCGACATTCTTCAGTCCAAATGGCATGACCACATAACAGTAGGTGCCTTTACTCGTTATGAAGCTCACCCTATTCCAATCTTCTTTTGCCAGGGGGATTTGGTAGTACCCTTGTGAGGCATCCATTAGGCTAAGCAATTCGCATCCTGCTGTGGAATCTACCAGTTGGTCGATCCTCGGTAGTGGGTACAGATCCTTTGGGCAGGCCTTATTCAGATCACAGAAATCGATGCACATCCTCCACTTCCCTCCTGATTTGGACACCATCACTGTGTTAGAGAACCATTCAGGGAACTGAATCTTCTTGATGTGCCCAGCGTTCAACAGCTTCTCGACCTCCTGCTCGATAATTTTGTCCATTTCCATGCCAAGATGACTCCTTTTCTGTTTTACCGGCCTTACACTGAGATCAATATTGAGCCTATGCTCGATCACCTTGGCTTCGATCCCCGTTAGCTCATCCGTTGTATACGCGAAGATGTCCGTAAACTCCCTTATGAGACTGACCAGCTTCGACCTGATCGGCCTTCCCAAATCTTTCCCAATCCTAAATTTGCGATCGTCGCGCCCCTGCACCATCTGAACTTCCTCGACCTCGTCTCCGGGTTGTATGTCTATCTTCTCCTTTCCCTTATCCTGCCATCCTCTTTCTTCTTTCATTCTCGACCCCCCTGGTCGATCCTGGTTGATCGAGTTTTTCTTCCTTGCCTTTCAATTGCTTTTCTGCCATCTGTTTGTTATTGTTGACTGTAGTTTGGTAGCAACTTCTCGACGTGAGCTGGTCCCCAGCAATCTCGCCCACATTTTCCCCCACCGGATACTTGATCGTCATGTGGTATGTAGACACGACCGCTTGGAATGCGTTTAAACATGTCCGTCCAAAAATGATATTATAAAACGATTCTGCACCAACCACTACGAAACGGACCATCCTTACTTTTCTCGTATCGCCCGATCCCAACGCCACAGTCAGGCTCACTTCGCCCATTGGCATCACTTCCCCTCCATTAAAACCATACAAGGCTGTTGCCACCAGCTTCAGCTCCAGATTCATATGTTTATTGATCTGCGCGAAGCAATCGTAGAACATCACATCGACCGAACTTCCAGTGTCGATGAACACCCTTTTTACGTTGAAACCTGCCACCTCTGCCGTGATGACCAGTGCGTCATTGTGGGGTAGCAGGATCCCCTCTGCGTCTTCTGCTCGAAAACTGATCACTGGCATTCAACCAGTTATACCGACCTCATCCCTTTTGCGTTTTATAGCTCGCACATGCCCCTTTCGTGCATTATTTGAATCTCCATCTGTGGGTCCTCCTGAGACCATATAAATCGTGCCTCTCTTTACGTGCACCTCCCCTCTCAAATCCTCTCAATCATCGTTCTGTCGCCTCCTTCTTTCTTTCCTAGCATCGTCTTCCCTATCATCCTCTCTATCACTCCTTACCACTGAATCCTCCCTGCATCTCCTCCTTTCTTTACCCCACAGTCGATTGCGGATGACAAATTCTTTTAAGTGCCCCGACCGTATGAGACGCTCGATCTCGTCTTTCAAGTGCCTACAACCCTCTGTGCTATGCCCATAATCTCTATGGAATCTGCAGTATTTATTCTACCTGGGTTTGGTTGGTCCCTCGAACCTCGTCGCCGGCCACGTGACCTCCTTTCTCTCCATCTTCTCCTCAATGGCCGCCAAGTCTTCGCCCACCTGGGCATTGATAGGAGTGAAATGGTTATATCTTTGGCCATTTGGTAACTTGGGTCGTCCTTGCCAGCGATCTTCTCGTCCCTCACGGAACGAGTTTCGCCCATCCCTTCTGGGCGACATCTTCTTAAATGGCCCACCTTTCGGGGAGTTTTTCCTAGGTGATCCCCTCCTGGGCGAGCACAGCCTTCCCTTCCTTTGCTCCGGTTTCACGACCTCCTCCAGCTTGGCAAACTCAGCTTTCGTTTCTTCTAAATTAATATACTTCTTGTATCTCTTAAGCACCTCATCGTAGGTTCGAGCAGGCGTCTTCGCCAATGATGTTCGACATGGTCCTGGTCGCAGACTTCTAATTAATCCCCCTGCCTTCACTTCGTCGCCCGCCGTGGGCACCTCTAAACACATCTGATTGAATCGAGCGACATACTTCCGCAGGGACTCTTTCTCGTCTTGTCGCATTGCCATCAGAGTAAGGTATGTCTTCTCCTGGGCGACTGCGCTTTAGTATTGATTAGTAAGTTGTCCTGCGAAATACCCGAAATCTCTAATCGAACCGGGAGCTAATTGGTGGAACTAGTTGAGCGCGCCTCCTCGTAAGGTCGACAGAAAAGCCCTGCAACTGACCGGATCCAAACACCCGTGCAAGACGGACATGTTTTCAAATGCCCTCACGTGCCTCGACGGGTCGCTCGACCCATCAAAAATCAGATTTATATCCCGAAAACTCGCGGGCTGCGGCGCAACTAGGATTTCTCTCGAGAATGGGTGTCCTCGAGCACGCCTGTCCGACCTTCCTTTCGCCTTCTCCTGCAGCTGCCGGAGCTGCTCAACCATCCTCTCCATCGCTCTATCTCTGTGCTCTCCTCCCCCGCCATAACTCGACTCGTCCTCCTCTTGCTTCCCCGGCACCGTGGTCGGTGTAGTAGCTGCCTGGGATGTCTGGTGGGTGACCTACTGCACAGCTTGTGTCGTCGCGTTGGCCACCATCCTCTGCATTTCTTCCCTCGTCATGGTCACCATTTGTTGGGCGGGGGGTTGCGGTGCTTCTCCCATTGGCGGCGCCCCCGCCTGTACCAATGGTCCAACTGGTTAAGCCACAACCGGACCTGCCTGCAACGGCGTGAGTATGGTCGTTGGTCCTGCTCCACGAGCTTCGTGCTCTCTGCTCGTGCCCTCTCCTCCACCTGGGATCGTCGCACCCTGCGGCATCGGCGCTGGGGTCACCGGTGTTTGCAAAGGCCCGGAGAAACCAGGCGGAGGCCCTATTCCCATCGGTCTTGTCGTTGTCCACGCTTCATCAAACGACGACTGCAAATTCATTCGAGTAACTTCGTCCGCCATAGCTGAGCTCAAAACACAACTTTTTGAACGAAAGTCGCACAGACGGCGCCAATAATACAAGTCTCGCACCCCGACCGGCTGGAAATCGCCCCAAGCTTGTTCTTCTCGCTGGTTGAACACGGAACTTGCACGAAACTCCCACACCGGAGGTATTTTCCGGTGAAGAGCCTCCAACGCTCAAGTCAGATCTTGAGAGATAATATCAGTGTATGAAAAATATATGAGAGTATATGAGATTGTATTCAAAGTGAGGATTCTCGCCCCTATTTATAAGGGCGAGCTACCTGTTCTACACGCGTGAGTAGGGCGAGTTCGGCCAACTGTCCTCTGCTCGTCCGCACAACCGCGTGCCTCCACTATCCTTGGTGTCAGGAAACGCGTCCCGTTTGTCAGGGAATGTCAGAGTTCGTTACAGCTATGTGGCCACTCACAGCGCGCCACGTGTCCTCCCTTTTCCCGTGCTGGAGATTCCCTTGTGTGCTCCAATATTCGACCAGTTCTACGCGACCACGTCCTATTCGATCGTCCTCCCTCGACCAGCTCCTCAAGTGACTCGTATCTGTCGACCACTTCCGATCTCCTTAGTCTCCGCTGTCTACTCTTTGTCCTCTACTGCAAGCATTTGGTCATGCTCGAAATGTCATTCAACCCGTCCTTACTCAGGTAATCCGACGGGCCGACCTATTTTCTCCGGTTAGCCCATCAAATCGGTCTAGTATACAATATCCCATATCAGATGTGTATAACATGTATTTATCACCCAATCGTGTTTTCAAACAAAATCGTATAAGTTTAAAAAAGTCAAGGAAAAAATAAGGGTAAATAGGGGAAAGCACGAAAAAATAATCAACGTCTCTGAAAAGATTTGTTTTCGAACACGACACCATTATTTGATATGGATAAACTTATATTTATTGCCCCATCGTGTTTTGAAGCAAAATCGTATACGTTTAAAAAGTCATGAAAAATAATGGTAAACAGGGGCAAGCACGAAATAATAATTGACGTCTCCGGAAAGACTTGTTTTCGAGCACAACACCATTATTTGTTGTGGTTAACATATATTTATCTCCCCATCGTGTTTTGAGACAAAATCGTATACGTTTAAAAAGGTCAAGGAAAATAAGGGTAAATAGGGACAAGCACGAAAAAATAATCAACGTCTCTAGTAAGACTTGTTTTCGAATACGGCACCATTATTTGATGTGGATAAACATATATTTATCGCCTCACCGTGTTTTGAAGCAAAATTGTATACGTTTAAAAGCGTCAATGAAAATAAGGGTAAATAGGGGCAAGCACAAAAAAATATTCACCGTCTCCGGAAAGACTTGTTTTCGAGCACAACACCATTATTTGTTGTGATTAACATATATTTATCTCCCCATCGTGTTTTGACGCAAAATCGTATACGTTTAAAAAAGTCAAGGAAAATAAGGGTATATAGGGGCAAGCATGAAAAAATAATCAACATCACCGAGAAGACTTGTTTTCGAACACGACACCATTATTTGATGTGGATAACATATATTTATCGCCCCATCGTGTTTTGAAGCAAAATCATATACGTTTAAAAAGTCAAAGAAAATAAGGGTAAATAGGGGCAAACACGAAAAAGTAATCAACGTCTCTGGAAAGACTTGTTTTCGAACACGACACCATTATTTGATGCGGATAACATATATTTATCGCCCCATCGTGTTTTGAAGCAAAATCATATACGTTTAAAAAAATTAGGAAAATAAGGGTAAATAGGGGCAAGCACGAAAAAATAATCACCGTTTACGGAAAGACTTGTTTTCGAGCACAACACCATTATTTGTTATGGTTAACATATATTTATCTCTCCATCGTGTTTTGACGCAAAATGGTATACGTTTAAATAAGTCAAGGAAAATAAGGGTAAATAGGGGCAAGCACGAAAAAATTATCAACATCACCGAGAAGACTTGTTTTCGAACACGACACCATTATTTGATGAGGATAACATATATTTATCACCCCATCGTGTTTTGAATCAAAATCGTAAAAGCTTAAAAATGTCAAGGAAAATAAAGAGTAAATAGGTGCAAGCACGAAAAAATAATCAACGTCTCTAGTAAGACTTGTTTTCGAACAAGGCACTATTATTTGATGGGGATAAACATATATTTATCGCCCCATCGTGTTTTGAAGCAAAATCGTATACGTTAGAAAAAGGTAAGGGAAATAAGGGTAAATAGGGGCAAGCACGAAAAAATAATCACCGTCTCTGGAAAGACTTGCTTTCGAGCACGACATCATTATTTTTTGTAGATAACATATATTTATCGCTCCATCGTATTTTGACGCAAAATCGTATACGTTTAAAAAAGTCAAGGAAAATAAGCGTAAATAGGGGCAAGCACGAAAAAAAAAATCAATGTCTCCAAAAAGACTTGTTTTCGAACTCGACACCATTATTTGATGTGAGTAACATATATTTATCGCCCCATCGTGTTTTGAAGCAAAATCGTATACGTTTAAAGAGTCAAGGAAAATAAGGGTAAACAGGGGCAAGCACGAAAAAATAATCACTATCCCCAGAAAGACTTTTTTTCGAGGACGACACCATTATTTGTTTGGATAACATATATTTATCGCCCCATCCTGTTTTGAAGCAAAATTGTATACGTTTAAAAAAGTCAAGAAAAATAAGGGTAAATAGAGGCAAGCACGAAAAATAATCAACGCCTCTGAAGAGACTTGTTTTCGAACACGACACCATTATTTGATGTGGATAAACATATATTTATTGCCCATCGTGTTTTGAAGCAAAATCGTATACGTTTAAAAAGTCAAGAAAAATAAGGGTAAATAGGGTCAAGCACGAAAAAATAATCAACGTCTCTGAAAAGACTTGTTTTGGAACACGACACCATTATTTGATGTGGATAACATATATTTATCACCCCATCGTGTTTTGAATTAAAATCGTATACGTTTAAATATGTCAAGAAAAATAAGGCTAAATAGGGGCAAGCACGAAAAAATAATCACCGTCTCCAGAAAGTCTTTTTTTCGAGCACAACAACATTATTTGTTTGGATAACATATATTTATCGCCCCATCGTGTTTTGAAGCAAAATTGTATACGTTTAAAAAAGTCAAGAAAAATAAGGGTAAATAGAGGCAAGCACGAAAAAATAATCAACATCTCCGGAAAGACTTGTTTTCGAACACGACACCCTCATTTGATGTCGATAACATATATTTATCGCTCCATCGTGTTTTGAAGAAAAATCGTATACATTTAAAAAGTCAAGGAAAATAAGGGTAAATAAGGGCAAGCACGAAAAAATAATCAACATCTCCGATGATATAGCCCTATTATCATAGCTCGGCTCAGATAGTGATTGCCCGACTAAAGACTATGGACGGCTTCACTAAGTCGACACCTACTATGTTGATTTGGCTCATCAGCTATTCAAAAGCCGTCGGACCGGCCACGGTCTCTAGTCGACTTTATAAAGTCGACTAAATGCAAGACGACTTCGTTGAAGATGACGAGCAGGCACTCTAGGAGCCCCCGGATACTTGTGTAACATTAGATCGACTCGGCGAGGTCACAAGTCGACTTATAAAGACCTCCAACGACTTGATGTGCAGATGCGACATATAGAAGGTCCTCAAGAGCAAGTTCACATAGGATAAGAAGGAATCTAGATGCTGACTCAGGAGTAAGCGGAACGCTAACTGACTGGGGCATTTTGGGCACTTCGTGTAAGTAGGCCAGGGTATTTTAGGTACTTCAAGTGAGCGTTTCTACTCCTATATAAAGAAGCTGAGGTAACCTTAAACCCTAACTTTCATTCTCTCTATTCATTATTCAGCTGCTGTTCCTGTTGAGCAGAGCTCATCTCCTTCTCTCTCACTGACTTGAGCGTCGGAGGCTCTTCACCGGAAAACACTTTCGGTGTTGAGTTTTTGCAGGTGTTCACAGCGGTTCACGGGCGACTTAAATACGATTCAAACAGACCAGAGCACATTTCTACCGGTTCACTCCAAATCTAGGAGGAGACCCATCAAATTGGCGCCGTCTGTGGGGAGTTCTTGAAGGAAGTAAGAGCTTTGCACCTAGTTCCGATCTGTTTGACATGGCAGAGAAGGAAGGATTGTTGAGAAATTTGAACGAGGACTTTCGGGCAGCGTGGACGGATAAACGGTCGCCGCCAATTCCTGGCCCTAGACCACCACTTCAGGTGCTCGGTTTCGTGCCGTTCGGAGGGCACGCGCTGTCGGGAGCGCGTAGGGAGGAAGAAACTCCCATCACACCACCTGGGGTGAAGATTCCAGGGCTAACACAAGGAGAATCTAGCCAGGCGAGAACCATCGACACGGGAACTGATGAGAACGAGTCAGCTAAAATGGCTCTGAGCCTGGGAAAGCAGTCTGAAATGTTGGAGTGAGGGGCGAGACCACCACCCTCGGTCGAGGAGCAAACGATGACTATGACGAGGAATGAGATGCAGAGAATGATTGTGGAGGTGGTGACAGCCCAACTCAAACAGGTACAAGTCGAGCAACCCAGGGTCGAGCAACCCACGATGGAGCCACCCAGAGTCGAGCAACATAGGGTCAGGTTGCCACCCCATGATCACGAGCAACAAGCCCAGTCCAATGATAGGCAGATCAGGAGGGTCGAGGAGAAAGCGTCCTCCATTTGGACTGCCAATCCGCAGGCGAGGGATGAGACATTGGAGCAATTGCTGGCCCAAGTTCGCGATTTACAGGCCCGAGTCGAGGGGAGGAAAGTTGGAGGCTCGAGGGGACATCCGTTCTCGCAGCACATTCTGGATGCCGACCTGCCACAAGGTTTTCGTGATCTAAACATAAGTTATGACGGGTCAACCAATCCATCTCGTCATATGAGGAGTTTCGAGAATATGGCAGTTCTGCATCGTTACAATGACCCGGTGCAGTGTCGAGCTTTCTTGACGACTTTGCGGGGATCGGCGCAGGATTGTTTTCATCAACTGCCAGCAGGAGCCATCAAGAACATTGAGGGATTCAGCGCGAGCTTTCTCAATCAATTTGCAAGTGTTAAGCCGCAAGAGAAATCGTATTTGACCTTGATGGGCATTCAGCAGAGGGAAGGCGAGTCACTGCGAGATTATGTAGCAAGATATAAGCGGGCGTGTGTCGAAGTGCCCAGGGCGTCGGAGGAAATCAAGGCAGGAGGTCTGACTCGAGGGTTGTTACCAGGCCTATGCAGGAATTCTCTAGCAAAGCGACCGGGCAGAACGTTTAATGAAGTATTGGGAAGATGTGCGAAGTATATGAATGTTGAGGAAGCTGAAGTCAACTTCTTACGAGCAGTTAAAGTGAGCAAGATTGACTCTCGGGATGAGAGGAGGGATAAGAAAGTTTGTTCGACCGGGGAAAGAAAAGGGTCCCCATGAACTGAGAGTGATGGGCGATCTAGAAGTTGGAGGCCGACTCAGTACACCCCCTTGTCGGCCCCCCAAGCGCGAATTTTGGAGGTAATGGAAAGAGAAATCCACGAAAATGTCGTCAGATGGCCCAAGACGAGGAAGGATGGGCCAACGAGGCCAAAGAGTAACCTGTATTGCCGATTTCATAATGATTATGGGCACAATACTGACGACTGCAGGCATCTTAAGGACGAGATCGAAAGGCTGATTAAGGCAGGACACCTGAAAGAATTCATATACAAGGATCGGGAGAAGTCGAGCAAGAGGAGAGAGAGAAGTCGGAGTCTCCGCAAGAGGGCGAGAACGCCTAAGAAGGAGGAACTCCCACAGAAAAGGGGAATCATACACATGATATTTGGAGTATCGACTGATGGGGATTCGAATCGAGCAAGGAAGGTGTATGCCCAAGGGCGCCATGGGAAAGTTGAGGTGCAACAAGTCCACGAGAATGGACCGGTAATGAACTTCGGTCCAGCAGATGTGGGAGAAGTTGAAAGGCCTCACAACTATGCATTGATGATAACTGCCCAAGTATCGGGATATGAAGTGCAAAGAGTGTTTGTCGACACTGGGAGTTCTGTGAATGTGATTTTTTATGATTGTCTCAAGAGGATAGAACTCAACATACAGCTCACACCACTCCACACCTCACTATTCAGTTTTAACGGGTCGGAGGTCGCACCCTTAGGGGAAACCATGCTCGCTGTCGTCCTAGGGGAAGGTGACTTACGGAAGGTAAACATGGTGAGATTCGTGGTGGTCGATGTCGAATCAGCTTACAATGTGATCTTGGGGAGGCCAGCGCTTAATGCATTCCAGGCGGTAGTGTCGACCTACCATATGAAGCTAAAATTCCCAGTCGGGGACCAAGTTGGCGAAGCTCGAGGCGATCAAAAGCTGTCAAGGACTTGTTATCAAATCGCTGTAAAAGCCAATCAGCGGGGCGAAGTTAAGGAGGGAAAGAAACCAATGTTGAGCGAGAAAAGGCCAAGGAATAGTGACCTCGAACCACATGGGGAGCTAATGGAAATACAAATCGGAGAATCGAAGGAACAGACCACTAATGTCGGGAAAGATCTGAAAGACGAGCTGCGAAACTAACTCATCACATTACTAAAGGAGTTCAGGGATGTTTCGCCTTCACCCCTGAGGAGTTGATGGGGATCGACCCCACTATTATGGAGCACAAACTAAATGTCGACCCCCTCAGAAAGCTAGTAAAACAACGACTTAGATGCCATGGTGAGGAAATCTACCAAGCCATTGAAGTCAAGGTAGATAAGTTGCTGCGAGCAGGGCACTTCAAAGAAATCCATTTTCTCGAGTGGATATCTGACACCGTAATGGTGAGAAAGGCACTAAACAAATTGCGCATGTGCATCAATTTTCGTGACTTAAACTTGGCCTGCCCAAAAGATCATTATCCCTTACCACAAATTGATCAGCTCGTCGACTCTACGGCTGGTTTCAAATTACTGAGTATGATGGATGCATCACAAGGATATCACCAGATTCCGTTGTACCCGGAGGATCAGAGTAAGGTGAGTTTTGTGACGAGCAAGGGGACGTACTGCTATGTCGTCATGCCCTTTGGGCTTAAGAATGTTGGAGAAACCTACCAACTGTTGATGGATCGCATGTTCAAATCTCAGATTGGGCGAAATATCGAGGTATATGTGGACGATATCTTGGTGAAGAGTAAGTCCTCGACCTCACACCCAGACGATTTAAGGGAAACATTTCAAACCCTTAGGGCGTTCGGGATGAAGCTGAACCCAAGCACGTGTGCCTTTGGGGTAAAGTCAGGTCGATTCTTGGGGTATATCGTCACAGAGCGAGGAATCAAGGTAAACCGGGAAAAGGTGAAAGCCATACTCGACATGGCCCCACCAAGAAATATAAGAGATGTGCAAGTTCTGACGGGACGAATTGCGGGGCTGAGCAGGTTCATTGCTCGAGCCGCAGAAAAAAGCTTCCCGTTCAAAATACTCAAGAAGAAGTCGGCCTTCTCGTGGAGTGACGAGGCACAAATGGCCTTCGAAAAATTGAAAGAATTCTTGGGCGAGCTACCCTTGTTGACAAAACCAGAGCCCAACGACGAGTTGGTGCTGTACGTATCTGTGGGTTCGATATCACTAAGTTCAGTGTTATTGCAAGAAGAAGGAGGTGTCCAACAGCCAATTTACTACACCAGTTGAGTTCTTCAGGATGCAGAAGCGAGATATTATGAGATCAAGAAAGCCGCCTTGACACTGGTGATAACGGCTAGAAAACTAAGACCATATTTTCTGAATCATGTGGTAGTGGTCAGGACGAACTTCCAACTGGGTGAAACACTGGGCCGACCCACGGTATCGGGTCAACTCGTCAAGTGGGCGGTCGAGCTGAGCGAATATTCCATCAAGTACGAGCCGAGGCGAGCCATAAATGCTCAAGCCCTCGCGGATTTCATCCAAGAAGGTACCAATGGAGAAGAAAAGAAATGGGTCATGCACGTCGATGGTTCCTCAGCGGCCAAAGGGTCCGGTCTGGGGATCGTCATCATATCACCCGAGGGCAAGCAACTCGATTTTGCCATTAGAATGGGATTGCAGGCTTCAAACAACAAAGTGGAATACGAGGCATTGGTCAAAGGAGTTCAACTCGCAATTGGCGGAGGAGCATTAGAAATTGTGGCACATTCCTACTCACAATTAGTTGTTGGACAAGTGTTGGGAAGTTGCGGGATCAAGGAAGAACGAATGATGAAATATGTCGAAGAAATCCAAAGTCTTGTGCAGGGCCTGGAGAAGTTTGAGCTAACACAAATCCCTCGAGAGAAAAACAAACGAGCAGATTGGCTCGCGAGAATTGCGAGCTCGAATGATGGGAAGATGGGAAGTTCTATCACCACTATGCATTTAGAGGGAAGCATGTTGGGCGAGATGATGGAAGTCGAGGAAAGGGACGAGTGGAGAAAATTGATTCATGATCTCCTTCAGGATCGAGTACCTATGGGAGATAAGCAGGAGGCAGAAAGGGTCGCTCAATATCTAAGCAAATATTTTGAAGTCGGCGATGTCATGTTCAAAAAGTCTTTGGTTGGTCCTCACTTGCGATGCGTCTCTAAAGATGAAGGAACCCATGTCTTGAAAGAAATACATGAAGGATGTTGCGAAGCACATAAAGGATCGCGAGCCTTGGCAGGCCTGCGAGCAGGATACTATTGGCCCAAAATGCGAGCAATGGCGGAACATCTAGTCCAAAAGTGCTAAAAAAGTCAGCGCCACGGGCAAATCACTCATATTCCCGTCGAATACATGACGACCATAAACACCCCGATCCCCTTCGCGCAATGGGGAATCGACTTGGTAGGACCATTGCCGACGGGAACAGGGCTAAGGAAGTTCTTAGTAGTCGCTGTCGACTATTTTACCAAGTGGGTCGAAGCGGAACCGTTGGCGAAAATTACGAAGGAGAAGATGATTCAATTCCTGTGTAACAACATCTGTTTTCGGTTCGGAGTTCCGAAAGTGCTAATTTCTGACAATGGGACTCAGTTCCAAGGGAAACGAATTCAAGCATGGTGCCTCTGTTGGTGTTATATACTTAAGCTTTGCTTTAGTGGATATTACACTTGTTATTCCTTGATGAATGAGAATTATGTTTGGTTAAATAAGTTCCACGTTCTGTTGTTTTGCATGTAGATAAGTGGGTCATCATCGGGCGTACCGAAGATCACTATATCAGTTACTTGCGAAACAAGAATCATTGGTTCACAACCTAGATGGAATTGAACAACCCATCGGAACGGTTGTAGTGTCAACTGTACGGTTTGTCTTGACCGATTAGTTGCACTAGTACATTTATGTATTGAACAGGATCCCAGAGAGGGATGTTCGTCTTATACTGATCGTCGTAAACGAACTAGGCCTCAGTTAATTATTGCGTGCTCTTAACCCGTAAGATATTAAATAGGCATGTGCACATAATTGTTGTTGCTTTGATTCTTTGGGTGAGATCCAAGCTCGGTCGACATACTTAATAATTTGGGTAATGACATTATGTGTTCGATGTGCTATTAGGATATTTACGGTCACCATGTGCGTTAGTATGATGATGTCCCCGAAGTGAGTTCATGAAGGAATATTATGCTAAACCCTGTAGGTGGATTTATTCAGGCATAATATGAATGCTATGAGCGAGCGCTAGCTTCGGTAATATAATATATTAATTAATTATTGATTATTAGTGATCGAATTAATTAATGGACATTATATCTTAAACATGGGGAGGTAAATCGGATAATTATAATAAGGAGTCTCAAATGTAATTTGGGAAAGGTGAGGGGAGTGCAATAATATTATTGTGGTGGACTTTAATATTATTAATATATTAATTGTGGGATTGCTCCATAGTATTAATATATTAGAAGCCCTTATCCTATTCTCCTTAGGGTCCCTACTGTAGCTCTATATATACAGCCTTAGGCTCATGGAAGAGAACAGAACAATCCCACACCTTGCGAAACACGTCCAGCTCTCTTTCTCTCTCTTCCAAGGAGTTCTTCTATTTCTTGTGCTCCACTGATACAAGATCTAGAAAGTTGTTTGAGAATACAGTAGAAGATCTTAAGGTATATAGAGATTGCAATCATACATCCAAACCGGAGACCAAAACCAGCAAGTGACCATACCACGACGACCAGGATGACGAGACGAAGAAATTGCCGTCGAGATCGCCGCCGCACGCCGCCGCACGCGCCCGCACGCGCCGTCTGAAGGGAGCTGCTGCTGGAACTTGTCGTCGCGCGTGAGAGCGCGTGAGATGTCCGATTTCCGATCGGTCAACGCCGTTGACTTCACCGTGACGTCAGCTTTCTGGATTGGTCAAGTTTGTTCGATTCCGAGAAGATTTGATTTGCGGTCATCTGTCCGGGCCAACCACATCTACATAAATTTTAAGCAGTAAGTTTTCTTCATCAAACCTTTAGATCCGCTGCGCATAGGTTTATGTTGAATGATTGTCCATGATTTGTGCATATCGAGATCCTCATGGGTTCCAACAATTGGTATCAGA
>CACSLK010028802.1:76497-95592 GCA_902706635.1 Striga hermonthica | reverse complement strand
AGACATTAGGATCTTCCTATATGACTCTAGAGTTCTTCAGGATTCACGTCAGTATTTATCGACCACTTTTGGCAACTCGTCAAGAGATTTGTGTGCCTTAGTAATTAGTCATAATGTTATCACGTATTCAGTAATGTTAAACGTTCTCAATGTTCAGATCCCGCCACGTAGGGAACCCGATCATCAGGCTCCTACTCAGGCTACGGTAGTCGCCCAGTTTCGCGACTATCACGAAGAAAAGTTTTCAGGACAGGGAGACCCCCGCATTGTAGATGAATGGATTCAGGGGTTGGAATTTATCTTTGAGGTCATGGACTGCCCCGATAGGTATCGCGTAGTTTGCGCTCAGCTTCAGCTCACTGGTGATGCAAGGCTCTGGTGGAATGCCTACTGGAGCATGCGTCCCGGTGAAAAAGCGGGTTGTACATGGGACATGTTCAAGGATCTAGTCCGCGAAAAGTACTACCCTTCCTACTATCGGGCAGAGATGGAGCGTCAGTTCTTAGCGCTTCAGCAGGGCACTCGTACTGTTGATGAGTACGAGCGAGAGTTCACTAGACTTGCAGCTTTCTTACCGGACCTGGTTCGCACGGAGGCTCAGAGAGCGCAGCGGTTCATTGACGGGCTTTACCCAGCAGTCCGTCATAATATCATGGGACACGGTACTCAGACCTACGCTCGTGCCGTTTCTATCGCCCAGGAAGTGGATGCTAGCATCAGGAGGGAGGCAGTTCGTGATCGTGCTCAACCATCCGCCCCAGTTCAGCCATTCGCAGCTCCACCAGCTTTACCAGCCCCTCAGCCGGCAAAGGAGAAGAAGAGGAAGGGGAAGGGTGCACAGACTGACCAGAGGACCCGACAGAGACAGCAGCCGATTCCACCGTGCCCGACATGCGGACGACTTCACAGGGGAGAGTGCCATGTGGGACAGGACATCTGTTATTACTGCCACGAGCTGGGACATTTTGCGAGTCGCTGTCCGAAGAGACTCCAGCAGCAGCCTCAACAGCCACCACAGCAGCAGCAGCCACGTCAGCAGGCACAGTGGCCGCCTCAGCAGCAGCAGCAACAGAGGGGCAGGCAGCAGGCCCGGGTATACGCAGTCGATCAGGCAGAGGCAGCACAGCAGCCAGGTACTATGTCAGGGATGGTTGTTCTCAATGATATTCCTGTGTTTGCTTTATTCGATACTGGAGCGACACATACTTTCATATCACGACGATGTCTCGATGCCATCGGAGTTCACGCCGTTATCGCTGTCGATCCTCTCGAGGTGAGTTTAGCCTCGGGACGAAAGATAGTGACCTCAGCTAAAGCCTCAGATCTTAGCCTTTCCATCGGTGGCCGAGTATTGACTGTCGACGCGTTTGTTCTCGAGATGAGGGACTTCGATCTTATTCTCGGGATGGATTGGCTATCCTTCTATCATGCAGACATCAGATGTCATGACCGGGAGATAACTCTCTATCTTCCGGGAGACGAGTCGATTACTTTCTTCGGCTCCAGGAATCGTTCACTACCTCATGTTGTTTCGATGGCGAAAGCCACTAAGTTATTGCGACGAGGCAACTGCCAGGGTTATCTGGTTAGCCTTGACGATGATTCTCAGAAAGCGCGATCACCTCATGATGTTCCAATTGTTCGCGAGTTTGTGGACGTGTTCCCAAACGAGCTTCCAGGAGGACCGCCTAACCGGCAGGTGGAGTTCTCTATCGATCTTATTCAAGGGGCCGGTCCAGTATCTAAAGCCCCATACCGTATGGCGCCTAAGGAGTTGCAGGAGTTGAAGACTCAGATTCAAGAGTTGTTACAACTCGGTTTTATCCGACCGAGCGTGTCACCATGGGGAGCACCCGTTCTCTTTGTTAAGAAGAAGGACGGATCCATGCGCATGTGTATCGACTACCGGGATCTTAACCGGTTGACGATCAAGAACAAGTACCCGCTTCCCAGGATCGACGACCTATTTGATCAATTGAGGGGAGCCTGTGTGTTCTCGAAGATTGATTTACGATCAGGCTACCACCAGGTGAATATTAAGGAGTCAGATATCGCTAAGACCGCTTTCAGGACTCGTTACGGCCATTACAAGTTCGTCGTCATGCCTTTTGGTCTCAGCAATGCGCCAGCTGTTTTCATGGACCTCATGAATCGTATTTTCCATCCCTACCTCGATCAGTTTGTTATTGTCTTTATTGACGATATTCTTATCTACTCGAAGAGCCAGAAGGAGCACGAGGAGCATCTGAGGGTGGTTCTCGAAACCCTCAGACGAGAAAAGTTGTTTGCAAAATTCTCTAAATGCGAGTTCTGGCTCCAGCGAGTATCCTTTCTGGGTCATGTGATTACTCAGGCAGGCATCGAGGTGGATCCTTCTAAGGTTTCAGCCGTTCAGAACTGGTCGACACCGAGGATTCCGTCCGAAGTTCGCAGTTTTCTCGGTCTAGCTGGCTACTATCGCGGGTTTATTGAGGGCTTTTCTAAGATTGCCCTCCCTCTTTCCCAGCTGACGAGGAAGTCTGTGACGTTCGAGTGGACTGATCGATGTGAGGCGAGCTTTCAGGAGCTCAAGAGGAGGTTAACTTCAGCACCGGTGTTGACTATTCCCGATCCTTCTCGAAGTTTCACTATTTTCAGCGATGCTTCGAGACAGGGCTTGGGATGTGTCCTTATGCAGGACAACCAGGTCGTCGCGTATGCTTCACGTCAGCTTAAGCCTCATGAGCAGAATTATCCTACGCACGACTTGGAGTTAGCAGCAGTCGTTCATGCTCTCAAGATTTGGAGACATTATCTTTACGGCGGACGTTGCGAGATTTTTACAGATCATAAGAGCCTGCAGTACATCTTCACGCAGAAGGAGCTTAATATGAGGCAGCACCGTTGGCTCGAACTTGTCAAGGATTACGACTGCTCTATTCAGTATCATCCGGGAAAGGCGAACGTCGTCGTAGATGCCCTAAGCTGAAAGATGAAGGGTGACTTGACGTACGTCATTACGCAGCAGAGTCCGTTGATTCATGAGTTTGCCCGGATGCAGCTTCAGGCGATCGATGCACTTCCCATAGCCGTTTTGGGGGTTACCAATGCCAGCGTCAGTGCTATGCAGCTTCAGCCGACGCTGAGAGAGAGAATCCGGCGAGAGCAGGCTTCTGACAAGTTCATTCGTGTCATGGAGGCCAAGGTTCACGCCGGAGGGGTCAAGGATTTTTAGTTAGGTGTCGATGGTGCCCTAGAGTTCAGAGGCAGGATCGTGGTCCCGAAGGTCGAGGCGTTGCGGAAGGAGATTTTATCAGAGGCACATACCGCACCCTATTTGGGCCATCCCGGGAGCACGAAGATGTATCATGACCTGAAAGGGTCGTTCTGGTGGCGAGGCATGAAGAAGGATGTCGCCGAGTTTGTCAGGAGATGTCTTACCTGTCAGCAAGTCAAAGCCGAACATCAGAGTCCGATCGGCCTCCTGCAGCCACTACCGATTCCGAGGTGGAAGTGGGAGGAAGTCACGATGGATTTCGTTACGGGATTACCGAGGTCGTCTGAACATCACGACGCTATCTGGGTTGTGGTCGACAGATTGACTAAGGTCGCGCATTTCTTACCCGTTTCGATGAAGATGTCTCTGGACAAGTTGGCTGAGATATATACCCGTGGGATCATCCGACTCCACGGAGTGCCCGTTACGATTGTGTCAGACAGAGATCCCAGATTTGTCAGTCGATTCTGGCACAGTTTACATGAGGCGATGGGCACGAAGTTAGAGTTCAGTTCAGCCTACCATCCGGAGACAGATGGTCAGTCCGAGCGGACTATTCAGACGCTTGAAGATATGCTTCGCGCTTTGGTTGTTGACAGGGGTGCTAAGTGGGAGTCGTTGTTGCCGTACGCCGAGTTCGCGTATAACAACAGCTATCATTCTTCCATTCAGATGGCTCCTTACGAGGCACTTTATGGTCGCAAGTGTCGTTCCCCTCTCTATTGGGACGACGTTGGAGAGCGACGAGTACTCGGTCCTAAGATGATCGAGGAGACAGCGGAGCAGGTCGAGTTGATCCGGCAGAAACTCAGGACAGCTCAGAGTCGACAGAAATCTTTCGCCGATCATCATCGACGAGACATTTAGTTCGAGGTTGGCGAGCCAGCCTTTCTCAGAGTTCGTCCGATTCGCGGAGTTGTGCGATTCGGAAAGAGAGGGAAGCTGCACCCTCGATTCATCGGTCCGTTCGAGGTTCTCGAGCGAGTAGGCGAGGTCGCGTATCGATTAGCCCTACCTCCCGAGTTATCAGGCATTCATAATGTTTTCCACGCATCGATGTTACATAAGTACGTGTGCGACCCCGATCATGTCATTCCTCTTACGGATATTCAGGTTCAGCCAGACCTTTCGTACGAGGAGCGACCGGTAGCTGTATTAGACCGTCAGGTTCGTCGGCTCCGGAAGCGAGACATTCCCCTCGTGCGTATTCAGTGGGATCGCCACGGAGCTACTTGGGAGGAGGAGTCCGATATTCGCGCTCGTTTTCCAGATTTTCAGTTTTGATGTACATATTTCTTTATCCTATGTACATAGCTCATGTATTATCAGTCATGTTTTGAATTTCCGAGGACGGAAATTTTGTAAGGAGGGAGGATTGTAATATCCCGATATTTTATCGGTATAAATTATGTTCTAGTTCCGAGATAATAACGTTATCGTTTATTATTTTCGGAGTTAATTAAATTCAGTCGAGATTACCGAAATTTATTTTCGACGTACCGGTTACGTTCGGAATAATTTTGGTAATTAAGCATTATGTTTAATTAAATAATTAAACATAAGAAAAGGGATTAATTAGAATTAATCATTCAATTAAGGCATCAAGGCCGTCCCAATTAAGACCAAAGCTTAAGCCGTACGGGAATTGCATTTTTCCAAAATTTTGGCTAAGTAATTTCCTATGTCTTAAGGAATTAATCTCCTCCCACACATTATCAAGCATACGTGGCTTTATGGAAAAGGGAATTAGTCATCAACAAGTTATTCCAATTAAGAGCAAATGTAAGCTTATGAGAAGGCCACGCATGCTTCACGTCATCACCATCCTTACGGCACTTAGTATATAAGCATGAGTTTGATCAAATTTTTCCCCCACTTTCCACACAAGTTAGATTCAACATATTTTCTCCCAAGTAGTGCGTACGTTCAGCAAGCTTAAGAAGATCACAATCATTCCTCAAGTTTAGTTCTTGCACGGCAAGTTAGTGTACCGCACGGCAAGGCACGCACCACACCGAACACGCACATACGCAAGGATTGGGGGGGGGGAGAGATTTCGAGCACGTCTTGTGAGTTCAATCGAGATTTTGTGAAGGTAATTCAAGGTTACCTCTGAATTGATCATGCTAATAATGAGTTAGTTCCGTTTTTTTGAAGTCTCGGGCCAATTGGCCGTGTATGTCCGGGAGTGTCCGTGTGTGTGTGTTTGTATGTAGAATTGAATCAAGTCATCATGTTGTTTCAGAATTCTTCAGCAATCAGACCCTATTTGACTTAATTAGGTGATATAGTGTTCAATCATGTTGGGTTATTTGATAATTGTTTGTGTCTTGTGGTTGGGGAGCTCGGCCGAGAGGGTGGCCGCGCATATCGCGCGTGACCACGGGCCGCATTAGCTTAAGGTATGGTTTCAAGTTATAGTCAGGGTTAGTGTATGATGTATGATATTACAGCCTTTAAATGATGATTCATGTCTAGTATCCTTGAGTTGTTGTAGAAAAGTTGGAAGTGGTCGAGTGACGGCCTATCACCGTCGGCGGCGCACGGCGCGCCCGCCACGGTCTTGTGCGGTTCATTGTGCAAAGTTTAAAAATTTCAATTAATTTCTGTAACTAAATTCTAGTTAAGTCAGAAAATGTTAAATGAAGTCAGCTTGGTCGGAAATTATTGCCGGACGGCCGGCAAGGGCCGGTCGTGGTCGCGCTGCCGCACACAGCGGCAGCAGCGCATCGGCCAGCAGTCAGTGCGACAGGCAGCGTGCGCAAGCGAAGCTGCGTGCGTGTTGCCTGTGCGCGGTAGCGTTGCGGGCGACGCCCAGTAGCACGCCCGCCAACAGTTGTACACACCCGTGTGCGCATACCCCGTCTAGTCCCTGCTGCGGCGCGCGATAGCGCCCAGCAGCATCAGCTAGTGCCTGCGCCCGCGCACATAGCGCGGGCAGCATCCAGTCCAGCGCCCGCATCGTTCAGTACATGCCACGGCCAGGCCGGACAGCGCCAGCGTGCGCAGCCTCAGCAGGCCGCTGGCCAAGCCAGTAACCCACAGTCCGGTTCAGCGGACTGACCGTCTGGTCCAGACCGGTTCAGACCGACTGGAACGGTTCAGCCCCGTTTTTAAATCAGTTCGATTTTTATGTTAAGTTTCAGCCCGGTTCATGATTTTAATGATATTTTCAGTTAAGTTTCCGGCATTATTTTAGTTCAGTAAATTCATGTCCGACCAGTTCATGTTAAGTCAGTTCCGGTTATTCCGGTTAAGTCTAAATATCATGTTAAGTTCAGTAGAGCATCTTAACGAAATTAATCAGTTAAGTTAACAGTCTGAGCATAGTCATTAGTAATTGTTTATATTATTTTCAGTTTGATCAGGCATCAGCACTACCGCTCAGTTCAGCAGTTTAGGTGGGGACTCAGACTAAGTACTACATTGATTATAATTACGGTACCATGTTTGAGGTATGTATTTCAGTTGAGGTATCCGCTCGGAATGGTCGCCAGTCCATTCTGGGTTCTAGTGGCCCTAGTCTGCCCACTAGAGTGTGCACATGGTGTCCGGCTTTGCCGGCAGATGAGGTAACGGTCAGGGTCACGTTTGCGTGACGATTTTAGATTCATGTTCATGTTATTACCGGCTTGAGGTTGAGGTTGAGGTTATGTATATACTGATATCATGATGTTGTTATATTTTCAATGTTTACATTAGTATGAGTTTCCACGGAGCACAGTGCCATAGTGCTCACTTCCCACTTTTATCATGTTTTTCAGGTCAGGACGTCGGGCCGGGAGCATGAGCTGACGGAGGCTTCAGGACATTCATGTTTTTGACTGTATATTTATTATGATGTTTTTGATGACTTTTGACGTACTTATATTTTGATGAACTTATCTTTTGATGAACCTTTGAGAAACTTATGCTTCAGTAACCGGATGATTTTATAAAAATCAAAATAACGGTTTTCCAAATTAAGTCACGATTTTAAGGTAGCACCCCTAATCAGTTTTCGCAAAGTAAAAAGGTTTTATTTTTAAATAACTTTGCGAATTTTCGCACTCTGATTTTACGATAAGGAGGGGTGTTACAGTTTTCATCATCAACCCATCACTTGGCTCAACTTTTAGGCCTAGCCGCGAGGCCAGCGTCTCGTTCATGAAGGAATGCGATGCACCCGAGTCCACCATTGCCATGATTTGCTTATCCTTCACAGCAGCCTTCACGAACATTAAACCCGAACATGATTCGTCTTAGACGCTTACGTTGTTCAATAACACCAACGAGTTCAGGACAATCGTGCCTTCATCGTCGCATGCATCACCTTTCACCACTAAGGAGTTGGCTTTGGCCTTGAATCTCCTGGGACAATCCTTCATTAAGTGGTCGCCATCACAGAAGAAACAGCCACGACTTTGGTCCACCATAGTTTGTTTGGACGTATCACGGGGCGTACCACTACTCCCCTCGCCGGACTTCTCTCGGTGCTTTCCACCTTTGAACTTCTTTGACTTCCCATCCTTCTTCGTCGAGTCTTTCGCATGTTCACTCGAGTCAGAGGCACCAATCACCTTGAAATCAACAAGACACTCGGCGGCAGCCATTGTCGTATGTAGATTACTAACCCTTAGCCGCTGCAACTCGGCTTGGGCCCATCCTTGTAATCCTACCATAAAATTGAATAACTTGTCCCACTCCGACATCTCGCTTATGTCCAACATCAAGGAGCTGAAATCCTTGACATATTCACAAACTCACCATCATGCTTCAGGTTTCTTAAAGCTTCCCTCGCAACCCAATCTGTGTTGCAAGGCAAGAAATGATCCCTCAACTCCCTCTTTATAACATCCCACGTTTTAATCCCTTCCCGATTTGCACTCACGTCATCAGACGCTCGCGCACGCCACCAGAGCTTTGCGTCCCCCAACAAGAACATATTCGCTATTGATACTTTCTCGTCGTTCTGGACTCTGGCTGCATGGAAATATGCCTCCATGTCCCAAAGGAAATTTTTGACTTCCTTGGCATCTCGGGTACCATCAAACGTCTTAGGATCTAGAATTCGGACTTTCGATGGGACTTGGCGCTGCTCCGCGAGCACACTTGCGTCCACCCTCTTCAATAGGGCCACATCGTCCTGGATCTTCTTGACCTTAGACTCAACCGCTTCCGACAGCAGCATGAATTCATCTCGCGTGGAATCCATCCGCCCTTCAACGAATTCAGACAATGACTCCACCGAGTTCGTCATCGCGTCCACCTTCTTGCTTAAGTCAGCGAGGGCATCGTCAGTTGTTTGTAAGCGCTCGAAGACCGCTGCATATAGAGATGTTTGAGGCGGTTGCCCCTTCATGTCCTCCAGCCTTTGTATCCGTGCTGCAAACGTCATCAAAAGCTGCTCTGGACGATTCGGATCGCCCATAGTTTCCCGACTTACAGCCCTCAGAACCCAAAAATGGGCTCTGATACCACTTGTCACAGGGTCTCAAAAAAGGATAAAATTTTTCGCCCCTTAGCACCCTGTGCGGCCTGATTCCCCTCGATCCAGTCAGCCTTTCACCGTCCCTCGATCGTTCGCTCGCCCACACAAGTATCAATCGAGGTTATGCAAGCTAGTCACAAACATACACATGCAGAAGCTATCAAGTAAAATAGTGACACGCACAATTACGGGCTCGCGCCCAACCAATGCACTTTTATAACACTAAGTACAAAGGAAGATCCTACAGCTCGCATACACGGTTCACACCCACACTTTTGTGCACGCAGGAACACATACATGCATACATATACCAGCCTTACAGAAATTGGCTTTACACACACTCACTATTACACTTGGCGTGTGCCAACTCTCGCATCTATAAGTACACGGTACAAAGTCTCGCTCACAAAGTGTATAACATGGTCGTTCGCTTGATCATGCTCAAAGTGTTTCGCTCTCCCCCGCGCAAATGCTTGCCTTGGTCTATTTATAGACCTCGGACCCCAGCAGTCCCAACCGCTTGGTAACCGCCTGGCAGTTATGCGCAACTGCCCCATGGCACGTGCACACATCCGCTGGATGCCACTTCAGCTTCATGCAACAACGGGCGCCAACCATCGTGCTTTATCCTTGCCCAACTCCCTCACAGGTTAGAAAACCGTCAAGGCCACGTGTCCCTGGAAACCGCCCAGCCACGTGTGTTGCTTTCCTTGTTCCCACTCGGCCATGCAACTACTCAAAGGAATGATCTGCTTAGGCCACGTGGGACCTAGTAACCAACTAGTCCACGTGCAACCCAACTGCCAATTGAAAATCCAACTGTTCCTGCCAACGGCTTAGACGCGGCGCCACCCTCGCACGCTCCCATCGAGCTGCATCATCGAAGCAGTCACGTGCCCGAATACGCCTAAGTGCAACCATGCATTTGATTGATTAGCCAACACCCTCGTCCGAGTTAAACCAACGTAACCGCAAGGCCATGCACAACCCGCAGTAACCCTCGTCCGACCGAGCCCTCATATTAACCAACAAACATGATCCGTCCAACACTTGGACAATTTCAGCTAAGTAATGCACATATATCTTGGTTTCTCCACAAAGACCCGACTGATCCCAACATTCAGCCACAAGGATGCGCCCAGCTTGCATCCTTCCCTTAGTCGAACCCTCGAACCTTTGTGCTCGGGTCTTTAGGACCATGGCACTCTAAGGAATCGTGCCAAATCCTGGGCCCCAAAGTTAGGCCCGTAACACGAGGCCTGTTGGGCACTGCTGGCGTGCGCTGGGACTGGCCAGCATGCGTGGGGCGCTGCTGGCTGGTTGTGCGCGCGTGTGCTGCGGGCGACTGGGGCGCTGCCCATGCTCGCTGCGCGCTGCGACGTACGCACAAGCCTGACTGCGTGCTGCCGGGCGCTCTGGCGTGCACTGCACGCATTGTCGCTAGCGGCACGCTGTTGGGCGCTGCCGCACCGGCTATGCACGACGCACTGCTAGTGTGCGTGTGCTGCCGCGTGCTGGCAGGCTGCTGCCGAGCAGGCGCTGCATCGCTACGTGTGGGCAGGCGCTACGGTCGGCCCTTCGTCGGCTGTCCGGCGACTTTTTCCGGCAACTATGATATGGCTGAACATAATATAATATGACATGACTAAAAAAACAATAATTGCTCGGGAGTGTTCGGCTAGATTATGATATGGCTCGGATAGGCATAAATAGCACTTCGGAGTGCACTTATGATATTAAACATAGACCGAACGACATGATTACTACATGATCTTGGTAATATGTATTTAAAATAACGTAAAGAGGGTTAACATGAGTGTACCCTTCCAAACGCTCGATGAAAATGCTATGACTTGCGTGTGGCTTGCTCGGTAATGCGCGCTTTGTTCGACAATGGCTAGGGCATATACTATCTTCTCCCTTCTATACTTAAATTCTCAATATTTTCTTATGTACTTGACGTGTTATACTTCTCTTTTGATATTTTCTCACTATTTCACAATTTACTCTGACCTAGGCTCTAGTCATGACGTGAAGGTTTATGGTCGTGCCGTGTGGCTGAAGCTAGTAGGTGAGAAATTCCTACGGCAATTGAAAGGCCCTAGTCATCACGTGAAGGTTTATGGTCGTGCCGTGTGGCTGAAGCTAGTAGGTGAGAAATTCCCACGACAATTGAAAGGTGTAAGACCTGGATCAATTAGGCTTGAACATAGTACTTAAGAATAACATGGATTAATAGGCTAAACATGGATTAACAAGCTAAACATAGATTAATAGGCTAAGCATGGATTAAGTTAATTAAGTAAGGGTTAATGACAATTACCTAGGCATAAGTTAATGATGGATGGTGTACCAATGTGAACGTGTCGCTGTATAGGGATGGTATGTACATAAGACAACTTAAACCGATTTTATTCCATTTCGGTTGAAACTCGACTTCGAAAATTAATTCGAATAATCTTGATTACCTATAATTAATCCCGACTAATAATGTCTGTTTATAAACATAAACGTTTCGGGATATCGAAATGAACTTGGTTAAAATAAACCGAATAGATTTTCGACTTAAAGTCGAACTTATTTCTGAATAACTTATTAATTGGGCTTGAAAAGTAATAATAATTGCAATATCATGATAAATGGTGTATATAACTGTAACTGTCATGTCATGTAACTGTCTACTGATCAACCGTATAAATAAACTGCCACGGGACCAGAATGTATCTGCCGGCTATATAAACTGAGCTGGAAGCCTATGTGCACACTCTAGTGGGCAGATTACGCCACTAGAACTCAGATGGTCTTACTCTGTCTAGCCTCACTGAGCAGAAACTGAATATACATACCTTGAACATGATAACTATAATTATAGTCAATGTAATACTTAGTCTGAGTCCCCACCTGAACTGCTAGTCTGAAACTGTAAGTGCTGCTGCTGATCAAACTGTAAAAATATATAAATAAACAAACACTAAGTACTATGACCAGACTGACTGAAAATAACTGCTAAGATGCTCGACTCGATCTAAATATTTAGCTGGAATAATCTTGGGGTCTAACTTGACTAACAAGAAAAACTGGACTAAACTGGTACTACTATACTGGGCTGACTAAACTTAAAATTTAACCGAAGCACTGAACTAAACTGATTAGACTGAAAAATACTGAACTGAACTCGGACCGGGTCACTGAGTCCTGAACAGCTCAAGTAACCGGTCTGAACCGGCTGGTTCACTAGCTGGCCGGACCGCCGGCTCGCTGCGGCCGGGCGGTCGGCCGCTGGCTGGCCACCGACACGGTCGTACATGCGCACTAGGTGCGGCCAGGGCACTTGATACGGAAGTGGTCATCAACCCAGTCGAGTCAGAGGATAAAGGTGGCGATGGTCTCGATATATGGCTGGAGAACATGTTGGAAGAGCCATCATGCCCGATATATCTACCTTCATGTGTACGAGATTGGCCAAAAGGATGTGGTCCAAAATTAAAGATGAAGGCTCGGAAACGCAAGACCAAGCAAGCCCGAAGGAAACACAAGGCAAAGGCTAAGGAAGGGAAGTGTTGGTGCAAGCCTTGTGCGAGGAAAAGGCAAGTTTGGAGAATGGAGGTTCGAAGGCGTGGTCAGCAAAGAATAGAGGACGGCTGGATTTGGCGAGCTGGCAATTGTGTTGGGGTGGATGGTTGGGATCCATGGCCGTCTGGAGAGCTAAAGGAATCGTGCGAGCACTTGAGGTCGGGTGGCGATGAGAGTGCGAGCACGAGCGAAGAACGCGCATCGTGTCGTGATGCACGCAAGGGGTCGAGCGGCGTCAAGAAGCTGGACGCGAGCGATGCACGATGGTGCGCATCGGACGAGTCGGCAATGGAGGTTAGCGGCACGCAGATGGCATCGGGCGTACGCGGGTGCGTGGTAGGCGAGCAGGCCACGGGGACTTCTGGGACGCGCAGTGCAGCGGGTGCACGGGGATGCACGATAGAGGATTGGAGCGCGGGCGGTAGCCGAGACGCGCGGGCGTCACACGAATAACGGATGGGGCGCGAAGAGCGCGCAAGTGAGCAGCACGCGGGCACGCGACACAACACGCGCGAGGAGATCGGCGAGGGCAGGGCGTGCGCGATGGCGCGCGAGATGGTTGGCACAGACGAAGCGCGCGCAACAGCGTACGCGTGTGAGGGTCGCGCGCGAGTCCTAGTCCCTGAAGGACTAGACGAGCAGGACGATGAGGCGGAGCACGCGTGCGTGAGTGGCAAAGCGCACGATGCCGCGCGCGAGGAAGATTAGGAAACCGAAGGGCGGCGCGCATGACGCGCGACACATGGAAGGCGGCCGAGAGTTTTGGGGCAAGAGGATTCCTTGTGCATCAAGATACTTGGTGTGCAAGACAATTAATTAGTATTTTGGTAGTAGTAGGATTTTATTTCCTTATTGCTTTTATTTATTAGTAGTAGAAGATGTTAGGAGATTTACTAGCATTAGGATTTATTTTTTTGCATAGAATAGGAGATCTAGATCTATTAGGCTTAGATTTATTTTGCACCTATAAATACCCCATGTACCTCATCATTATTGAAATAGTTGAATTGAGTATTGAATCTGTGAGCCAATTAAGAGGGGAACTTATGTTCTTACGTGCGTTTAAACAAGGCCATTAGTGCGTGTTTACATACAGTGTCTGCGAGAAGGCCATTAGAGCGTCTTGAAGTCACAGTGTCTAGGAGAAGGCCGATAGTGCGTCTGTTAGATACACCTATCGTGGATAAACGAAGGCCCTGAGTGCGCGTTTATTCACAACCCGTATAGAGTAAAAACACGATCCGTCATCATTGGTGCTTTCATTGAGAGGGTTTCGTGAGAGGTGCTGATCGTGTTTTTATCTACCCTATCTTTTATTTTTTTCGGTTTGCCTTTTGCTGAGGGGCCGAATTTCTTTTCTTTTTTGGTTCGAAATTTTCAAATTTATCTATTCGAATTTTTCAATTTTTTTCGAAAGTCTAAAAAAAAAAGTGTCATCTAGTCCTTTGTTTGATTTTTGTTTCGGTTATTACCTTTTGTTGAGGGGCCGAATTTCTCTGTGTTTTATTTTTTATTTTGGTTCGAATTTAGTTCGAATTTTTAGAGTAAAAAAAAAATATGCCTTACCCACCATTGGATGAGTTAGATTGAGAAGATATTGAGATGTTGGAAGGTTTGGAAAGAGAGCTCACACCATGGGAGAAAACATATCTAGATGAGCTTCATGAGCGAAGAAACATAGAAGAGTACGAGCGACAACTCGTACAAGCCCAGGAAGCAATGGTGATCGATGCTTAGAACCGTGAAGAGGAAGGTGAGCTGAATTTTCTAATCCTTGAGGACAAGGAAAGTCTCGAAGAGGAAGGGAATGATACGGAAGTGGTCATCAACCCGGGCGAGTCAGAGGATGAAGGTGGCGATGGTCTCGATATATGGCTAGAGAACATGTTGGAAGGACCATCAAGCCCGATATATCGACCTTCATGTGTACGAGATTGGCCAAAAGGATGTGGTCCAAAGTTAAAGATGAAGGCTCGGAAACGCAAGACCAAGCAAGCCCGAAGGAAACACAAGGCAAAGGCTAAGGAAGGGAAGTGTTGGTGCAAGCCTTGTGCGAGGAAAAGGCATGTTTGGAGAATGGAGGTTCGAAGGCGTGGTTAGCAAAGAATAGAGGACGGCTGGATTTGGGGAGCTGGCGATTGTGTTGGGGTGGATGGTTGGGATCCATGGCCGTCCGGAGAGCTAAAGGAATCGGGCGAGCACTTGAGGTCGGGTGGCGATGAGAGTGCGAGCACGAGCGAAGAACGCGCATCATGCCGTGATGCGCGCAAGGGGGCGAGCAGCGTCAAGAAGCTGGACGCGAGCGACGCACGATGGTGCGCATCGGACGAGTCGGTAATGGAGGTTAGCGGCACGCAGATGGCATCGGGCGTACGCGGGTGCGTGGTAGGCGAGCAGGCCACGGGGACTTCTGGGACGCGCAGTGCAGCGGGTGCACGGGGATGCACGATAGAGGATTGGAGCACGGGCGGTAGCCGGGATGCGCAGGCGTCACGCGAAGAACGGATGGGGCGCGAAGAGCGCGCAAGTGAGCAGCACGCGGGCACGCGACACAACGCACGCGCGGAGATCGGCGAGGGCAGGGCATGCGCGATGGCGCGCGAGATGGTCGGCACGGACGAAGCGCGCGCAACAGCGTACGCGTGTGAGGGGCGCGTGCGAGTCCTAGTCCCCGAAGGACTAGACGAGCAGGACGGTGAGGTGGTGCGCGCGTGCGTGAGTGGCAAAGCGCACGATGCCGCGCGCGAGAAAGATTAGGAAACCGAAGGGCGGCGCGCATGACGCGCGACACATGGAAGACGGCCGAGAGTTTTGGGGCAAGAGGATTCCTTGTGCATCAAGATACTTGGTGTGCAAGACAATTAATTAGTATTTTGGTAGTAGTAGGATTTTATTTCCTTATTGCTTTTATTTATTAGTAGTAGAAGATGTTAGGAGATTTACTAGCATTAGGATTTATTTTTTTGCATAGAATAGAAGATCTAGATCTATTAGGCTTAGATTTATTTTGCACCTATAAATACCCCATGTACCTCATCATTATTGAAATAGTTGAATTGAGTATTGAATTGGTGAGCCAATTAAGAGGGGAACTTATGTTCTTACGTGTGTTTAAACAAGGCCATTAGTGCGTGTTTACATACAGTGTCGGAGAGAAGGCCATTAGAGCGTCTTGAAGTCACAGTGTCTAGGAGAAGGCCGATAGTGCGTCTGTTAGATACACCTATCGTGGATAAACGAAGGCCCTGACTGCGTGTTTATTCACAACCCGTATAGAGTAAAAACACGATCCGTCATCATTGGTGATTTCATTGAGAGGGTTTCGTGAGAGGTGTTGATCGTGTTTTTATCTACCCTATCTTTTATTTTTTTCGGTTTGCCTTTTGCTGAGGGGCCGAATTTCTTTTCTTTTTTGGTTCGAAATTTTCAAATTTATCTATTCGAATTTTTCAATTTTTTTCGAAAGTCTAAAAAAAAGTGTCATCTAGTCCTTTGTTTGATTTTTGTTTCGGTTATTACCTTTTGTTGAGGGGCCGAATTTCTCTTTGTTTTATTTTTTATTTTGGTTCGAATTTAGTTCGAATTTTTAGAGTAAAAAAAAATATGTCTTACCCACCATTGGATGAGTTAGATTGGGAAGATCTTGAGATGTTGGAAGGTTTGGAAAGAGAGCTCACACCATGGGAGAAAACATATCTAGATGAGCTTCATGAGCGAAGAAACATAGAAGAGTACGAGCGACAACTCGTACAAGCCCCGGAAGCAATGGTGATCGATGCTTAGAACCGTGAAGAGGAAGGTGAGCTGAATTTTCTAATCCTTGAAAACATGGAAAGTCTCGAAGAGGAAGGGAATGATACGGAAGTGGTCATCAACCCGGGCGAGTCAGAGGATGAAGGTGGCGATGGTCTCGATATATGGCTGGAGAACATGTTGGAAGAGCCATCAAGCCCGATATATCGACCTTCATGTGTACGAGATTGGCCAAAAGGATGTGGTCTCGGAAACGCAAGACCAAGCAAGCTCAAAGAAAACACAAGGCAAAGGCTAAGGAAGGGAAGTGTTGGTGCAAGCCTTGTGCGAGGAAAAGGCAAGTTTGGAGAATGGAGGTTCGAAGGCGTGGTCAACAAAGAATAGAGGACGGTTGGATTTGGCAAGCTGGCGATTGTGTTGGGGTGGATGGTTGGGATCCATGGCCGTCCGGAGAGCTAAAGGAATCTTGAGGTCGGGTGGCGATGAGAGTGCGAGCACGAGCGAAGAACGCGCATCGTGACGTGATGCGCGCAAGGGGGCGAGCGGCGTCGAGAAGCTGGACACGAGAGACGCATGATGGTGCACATCGGATGAGTCGGCAACGGAGGTTAGCGGCACGCAGATGGCATCGGGCGTACGCCGGTGCGTGGTAGGCGAGCAGGCCACGGGGACTGCTGGGACGCGCAGTGCAGCGGGTGTACGGGGATGCACGATAGAGGATTGGAGCGCGGGCGGTAGCCGGGACGCGCGGGCGTCACGCGGAGAAAGGATGGGGCGCGAAGGGCGCGCAAGTTAGCAGCACGCAGGCGCGCGACACAACGCGCGCGAGGAGATCGGCGAGGTCAGGGCGTGCGCGATGGCGCACGAGATGGTCAGCACGGACGAAGCGCGCGCAACAGCGTGCGCGTGTGAGGGGCGCGCGCGAGTCTTAGTCCCCGAAAGACTAGACGAGCAGGACGGTGAGGCGGTGCGCGCGTGCGTGCGTGGCAAAGCGCACGATGCCGCGTGCGAGGAAGATTAGAAAACCGAAGGGCGGCGCGCATGAGGCGTGACACATTGAAGGCGGCCGAGAGTTTTGGGGCAAGAGGATTCCTTGTGCATCAAGATACTTGGTGTGCAAGACAATTAATTAGTATTTTGGTAGTAGTAGGATTTTATTTCCTTATTGCTTTTATTTATTAGTAGTAGAAGATGTTAGGAGATTTACTAGCATTAGGATTTATTTTTTTGCATAGAATAGGAGATCTGGATCTATTAGGCTTAGATTTATTTTGCACATATAAATACACCATGTACCTCATCATTATTGAAATAGTTGAATTGAGTATTGAATTGGTGAGCCAATTAAGAGGGGAACTTATGTTCTTACGTGTGTTTAAACAAGGCCATTAGTGCGTGTTTACATACAGTGTCGGAGAGAAGGCCATTAGAGCGTCTTGAAGTCACAGTGTCTAGGAGAAGGCCGATAGTGCGTCTGTTAGATACACTTATCGTGGATAAACGAAGGCCCTGAGTGCCGTATAGAGTAAAAACACGATCCGTCATCAGCGCTGCCGGGCCCTGCTGGCACTGGCTTGCGATGTATGGGCTTGGTCTGTGCGCTGGGGGGTGCGGCTAGCACCGCGCGTGCGCTGGGAACGGCTGTTGGCATGCTGTTGTGCACTGCCTGTTGGGACATATGAGGATCTCGATATGCACAAATCACGGACAAACATTCAACATAAACCTATGCGCAGCGGATCCAAAGGTTTGATGAAGAAAACTTACTGCTTAAAATTTATGTAGATCTGGCTGGTCCGAACAGTTGACCGCAAATCAAATCTTCTCGGAATCGAACAAACTTGACCAATCCGGAAAGCTGACATCACGACGAATCAACGACGTTGACCGATCGGAAATTGGAAGTGTCACGCGCTCTCACGCGCTCGATTAGTCTCCAGCAACTGCAACCTTCCGGCGACGCATGCGGGCGCGTGCGGCGGTGGCTGGCGGTGATCTTGACGGCGATCTCTTCGTCTCGTTGTCCTGGTCGTCGTGGTATGGTCACTTGCTGGTTTTGGTCTCCGGTTTGGATGTATGATAGATTTGATTGGAATCCCGTATATACCTTAAGATCTTCTACTGTATTCTCAAACAGCTATCTAGATCTTGTATTAGTGGAGCACAAGAAATAGAAATACTCCTAGGAAGAGAGAAAGAGAGGGGGCGGACGATTTTTTCAAATTGTGGAATTCTGTTCTTCTTCCATGAACCTAATGCTGTATATATAGAGCTACAGTAGGGACCCTAAGGAGAATAGGGATAAGGGCTTCTAATATATTAATACTATGGAGCAACCCCACACATAATATATTAATAATATTAAGGGTTAATTGCCAATAAAACCTTGACATTTTCACTTTTGGCAATTTAATCCAAACTTCTAGATAAATGCAAAATAATCTCAGCCTTGTATTAATCTCAGCCTTGTATTACTTTTGCAAAATGGACTTAAAACCCACTTCTAACAAAGTAATGTCCGCCGGATCTCAGCCTTGTCCAATGGGTTTTAAGTCCATTTTGCAAAAATAATACAAGGCTGGGATTATTTTGCATTTATCTAGAAGTTTGGATTAAATTGCCAAAAGTGAAAAGGTCAAGGTTTTATTGGCAATTAACCCTAATATTAAAGTCCACCACAATAATATTATTGCACTCCCCTCACCTATCCCAAATTACATTTGGGACTCCTTATTATAATTATCCGATTTACCTCCCCATGTTTAAGATATAATGTCCATTAATTAATTCGATCACTAATAATCAAGAATTAATTAATATATTATATTACCGAAGCTAGCGCTCGCTCATAGCATTCATATTATGCCGGAATAAATCCACCTGCAGGGTTTAGCATAATATTCCTTCATGAACTCACTTCGGGGACATCATCATACTAACGCACATGGTGACCGTAAATATCCTAATAGCACATCGAACACATAACGTAATTACCCAATTCATTAAGTATGTCGACCCGGCTTGGATCTCACCCAAAGAATCA
>CACSLK010028802.1:63627-75016 GCA_902706635.1 Striga hermonthica | reverse complement strand
CAAAGTGGCTAATGAGGGTCGCGCATGGAGGTGCGCGAGGGCACGCAAGAAGATGGTCTCAAGGCTAGCAACGCTCACACGCACGGAGAGGTGCATTAAGCTAGGGCGCGCACACGTGCATTGGCACAGACGCGCATGGCGCTTGGAGATTAGGCGAAGTGGTGCGCAGTGGGTGGATGTTGGGTGGTTGATGTGCGCGAGGGACTGTGGCGGATGGACAACGAGTGCGCATAGGCGCACGAGCGAGTGCAAGGGGTGGTCGGGCGAGCGGACCACGCTGGGCGTGCGCAGCATGCACGGAGGTGGCAAGGATACGCAGACGAAGGGCAGCGACGCGTGGGGCGACGCGGGCGATGTCCTAGACCGCGTGGCATAGGAGTAATGGACGACGAGCGCGGGGCGCAAGGCGACACGCGCGAGACACAAGTCAAGACCAGAGTGGCAAGCCTAATCCTCGTAGGAATAGGCAAGGCACGAATACTAATCCTCGCAGGAATAGGAAAAGCAGTTGAGTGCCGGAACGCGCGTGGGAGATCGGTGACGGGAGTAATCCTCGGAAGATCAGGAAACGTAACCGGGAGCATATTTCTAGTAGGAATAGGAATAGTGGATAGGGGCTCGAGGCATGGTCCTACAAGGAATAGGAATGGCGCATGTGGGGCGCGAGACCTTAAGCCTCGAGACGAGAGGACATACACGCATGGGCGAAGACGGTGCAGCCCTAGTCCTCGAGGACTAGGGCGAGGCGTGAGGGCGGCGCAAGTCAAGGGGGTGGCCAACTTGGAGTGGGGGGCAAGCAAGAGGATTGGAGTGCAAGCAAAGTTATTAGGAGATCTAGAAGATGTTAGGATATTTACTTGCCTAAGGATTTAATATTTAATTGCTTAATTAGTTCCCTAGGTAGATTATGAGTAAACATAGTTAGGATCTATAAATAAGGGTATTCCCTCATTGTTTTCGGGTCCAGAATTGATGAGTTGAATAGAAAACAACATTTGTTCGAAACTGTGTGTTAGGATTCGTGAGAGTTCGATCATGTAATCGAATTGGTGAGGATAAGACCCGAGCCAGTTCAAAATCGAGGGAGCAAGGCTAATTACCGAGTGAACTCAAGTATCGTGATGGAATTAGGCTAATAACCGAGTCGATCACACCTATCAGTCGAGGGAGAGCTGTGGCGGGCTTGGTTCAAGGCGAGTCGAGTGGAACGAAACACACGATCCTTCATCACTGGGGTACTGCCCACGCTCGCCGCACACTGCGGGCGTACGCACGGGCTTGACTGCGTGCTGGCGGGCGCGCTGGCGTGCACTGCACGCATGGCCACTGGTTGCACGCTGCTGGGCGCTGCCGCACGGGCTGTGCACGACGCACTGCTGGCGTGCACGGGCTGTGCACGACGTACTGCTGGCCACTGCACGGGCAAGCCACTGCCAGCAGCGCTGCACCGCTACGTGCGGCCAGGCCCTACGGTCGGCCCTTCGCCGGCCGTCCGACTACTTTTTCCGACAACCTTACATGGCTGACCATAACATGACATATAATGACCAAAAACACAATAATTTCTTGGTAGTGTTCGGCTAGATTTTGACATGGCTCGGGAAGGGCCTAAATGGCACTTCCGAGCATAAACTTGACCTCTAATGGTTTTAATGACATAATTTCTACATGATTTCCTTAAATGACTTCATAAACAATAAAAGAGGGTTAAGCATGAGTATACCCTTCCGATTGCCCGAGAAAATGGCTTCGGACTTTCGTTCGATGCTCGGTAGGCGCGCATGCTCGGCTCGTCTCTCCCAATAACGGCTATTGAATAAGATACACCTCACACTCTTGGGCTTTCTCACAATCTAAACCTTACTAATATAGGTTAACTTGATTAAGGTGAGTTTATTAATAAGCTAATCTCACATGATAACTCACGACAATAGAAGATAGCACCTAGCCAAGCTTTCTTTTCTCTCGGCTTTCTCTTTATTAGTCTCGGCTATGACTAAGTAATTGAGGAGGAATTTCAAGTAAATAAGGTGAACGCACCCTTACTATTTACGTTTGCAATAAATGGGTAACTTAAAGAAATTGATCTTTTAATATTATGCTTATGAGAACACTCGTCCACATCATATCACTTTACCTACAAAGATCTAGGTAAATGTCTAGTTAAAATTGATATTTCTTGTAGTGTTAGTGGCAATATATGAAGCTTAGTCATCAATGAGGTGTCATCACCTTACAAATTCTACTAACAAATTAACTAAACTTGCTAGTGGCTACGACATTATGACTTAAGCTAGCATAAACTCAATTAATTTCCATGGCCGGCGCATGAAAAATATAAGCACGACAATTTGGACTTGATGCTCCTTTTGTGCATAAAATTGACTTTAAGCTAGAAAATTGATACAACACTTATACTTACACATATATATATATATATACATATATATATATATATATATTACTAATACTTAGAAAAATTCTAAGTATAATACACTCGGTTAGGGCTGGAAATATCTTGACTGAATTTACTCGATATCAATCGAGACTCGACTTTGACGATTAATCTGAATATCTCAATTTCGAATAATACGTCAACCTAAAGTAATTAATCTTTTGATCAGTCATGTTCAGTTATGTTCAGTCATATTTAGTCAGTTCAGTTCAGTATTTCAGTTAAATTTTCAGTCCAGTTAGTTCGTATACCAGTACAAGTTCAGTCCAGTTTTCTGGTTACTCAAGTTAAACCCTGAGATTCTTCCAGTTAAAAATTTAGTTCGAGTCGAGCATCTTAGCAGTTATTTTCAGTCAATCTGAGAATAGTATTTAGTGTTTGTTTATTTATATATTTTTACAGTTTGATCAGCAGCAACACTTACACATTTTCAATCCAGCAGTTCAGGTGGGGACTCAGACTGAGTATTACATTGAGTATAATTACAGCTATCATGTTCAAGGTATGTATATTCAGGTCCGCTTAGGGTGGCGGCCAGTCCAGAAAGCCCTAAGTCCACCTTAAGTTCTAGTGGCGTAATCTGCCCACTAGAGTGTGTACACATAGGCGCATCGCAATTTATTATAGCCGCCAGATACAGTTTATGATCCCGTAGCAGATTATTTACGGTTGATCACCAGATTACAAATTCAGTTTTTGTACCAGTTTCAGTTATATATACTATTGATCATGATATCGCAATTATTATTACTGTTTTATTTCAGTATGAGTTTCTGCAGAGCACAGTGGCTTTTAATGCTCACGCCCCCACTATATTATCTTTTTCAGGTCACAGGGTCGGTCTAGAGGAGTGAGCCGAGCAGGTGGTCGTGGGTTAGTCTTCATGTCAGTTTGCAGACTTGTTCTGTATATGTTTTGCCACGTTTTTATTTCTGCTGACACTTTCAGTTCTTCAAACTTGCATGTAAGTTTCCAGCTTTTGATCCGATTTACCGGTCGGATTTTGTACAGTGTAACATGCATGTCTGTTTGTAAAGAATCTGTGTTTCTTAAATAGTTTTAAAAAGGTAACAGATTTTCAGAAAAGAGTGGTTTTTCAGTAGCATCCCCAATCACGAGTTCGCAAACTAATACATATTTTTAAAAAAGAATTTGCGAAAAATTTGATTCTGATATTAGTAAGACAGCGGGGTGTTACAATTGGTATCAGAGCACGTTTTTGTGTATCTGAATTCTTTAGTAAGTCAGAAAGTTTTCAGAAAACCCGACCACGCCACGCTGACGCCTCGCCGACTACCAGGTAAGTGCTGATTTACAGTTTATATATTTAAATGAATGCTTAAGTCTATGCTCAGTAGAGGGTCAGAGATGTAACCTTAGAAATCAATATCGATGCTCGAGTCAATAATAGAGTATTTTCAGGACATAGTCAATTTATTCCAGTTATCCGATAATTCGACTTTAGTTTTTCGGGTTGATTTTAGCAACTCGTCAAGAGATTTGGAGCTATTAAGTAATACAAATCTTATCAGACACGTTTCTCGAACATTTTTCTATCAGAAATTGTCAATTTTGCCAATCAGTTGGCACATTCCAGAGAGAAATTCCTTGATCCAGATCAGGGAAAAGAATCCAATTTCCAAAGCTAGACCAGTAAGACCAAGTTCAGAGCTAAATTCTGACACTAAAGGTTGTATATTTTTACAAATAATATCATAAGTAACGGTTTTAAGTGTATAAGAGTCATTATGTCGGGATACCATGGAGGCTTGAAATAAGAGTCACTAAGCTGGGTATATCATGACGACTTGAAATAAGAGTCACTATTCCGGGTTACCATGGAGGCTTGAAATAAGAGCCACTTAGCCGGGTATACCATGGAGGCTTGAAGCTGGACCGGAGCAGTATAGTTTCAGAAAGTAACAACCTTTAGAGTCAGTAAGTCAAGTATCTTACCAGTTAGATACTCTGAGATTATAGTGGGCAAAGCTTAAGATCAGTTATTAGTATAGTACTTGCGGGACCATTTGATACTGGGTAACCCTATACAGTACATAGTCAGAAGTCAACGTTCATGAGTTAAGGTCGGCGTATAATAGTTACCAAGCCGGGTTAAATATGGAGGTCTGATATACAGATCATTATTCCAAATTTACTTGGAAACTTGAAGTCGCACCTTATCAAGCCACAGTAAGTCAGTAAGTTCCACGTTCCAATTCCGAGATAACCTGTAAAATGTCTCGGGATAGCTTCTAAAGTTCAAGTAAGGGTTATATAGTCATGTAAAAACCAAGTGAGGGTTATTTAGTTATGTGAATGTTGAGGCTAGTCATGTCAAAGTTAAGGATGGTCTGTCTAATAGGAGAAGACTTATCAGTTTCCTCACAAGTATAACCAGTGCCTCGATTCTCAAATTCAGAGAACTTGAGAAATTGAGAAGAGATTATTCTCAGTAAATTTTTCTTAAGGTTAATTGGACCTTAGGAAAGGTAAATATTACCAAACTTAGCGTGTCGGTGTACGACACATCTTTCACTTGTGATGGAAAAGACTAACCAACAGCAATATACAACACTGTGGCGACCAACCGGAGCCTTCCATACGAGGATGCACGTCGCAAACAGAGAAGGAAGCCATATCTGAGTTATAGTACGCCGGGAGATTACGGAGAGTTATTATATTAGTACAATGAGGTTACTAGCATGAGATATAGATACGATCAGTTATACAGACTACATCGACGTCGCAGGTACTATGTTCGCCAGGTGCCACATGCAGGCGTGCCGCACTCACTAAATGAGGAGCAGGTGTGTCGCATTGCATAGTGCCGCGAACGATGTGCCGCGTCATCGGGTAGGTTTCACGACAGGAAGTTACCGAGATTGCTAGTTGTCCTCATAAGTACAAGTGTGTATCTCTAAAGTCTTTCGTGCATACCACAATGACTTGGGTCGCATAACTGAAGTCTATACCGAAAATCGACACTCAGCCAGGAGGTGATGTTCAATATGTTCAAGAATTATCTCTTTAGTGTCGAGTAAGGTCAGTAGATCACTTTTGATTAGTAAAAGTGTTCTCATTCTAGCCAGTACTAATCAACAATTCACCTAGTTTGTAAATTGGCGATTCTTCAGTTAAAAGATGAACCATGAGCAAAGTCCAAAACTCAGTATTTAGATATTGAGTCCTTAGTATATACCATATGTTTAGTATGAGCTCTGAGTTAAGCTTGTACTTCCAGTTTTAGTATTTCCGAGGACGAAAATATTTTAAGGGGGGTGGATTGTAACGCCCCGAATTTTATTAATAAAGGAAAACACTAGCTTTTAAGATAACCTAGCCTTTGTTAATAAATATTCATGTTAATGTTCAAGTCTAAGTTATTCAGTCAGTTAAATTTCAAGCTCGACATTAAGTTGAAAGTATATTCGGTTAATTTTATTTATTAACCGAGTCAATGATAGTTATTAATCTCAGTCCGTTTATATAAATAAATGGACATCAGTGAATTGGGATTAATTATTCTAATGTTGACATATTAATCGAATTGGAAAGTATTCGATTAATCGTCAAAGATGAGTTTCAAGCTCAGTTAATAAGTTATTCAGAAATAAGTTCGACTTTAAGTCGAAAATCTATTCGGTTTATTTTAACCAAGTTCATTTCGATAATTAATTCCCAAAACATTTATGTTTATAAACAGACATTATTAGTCGGGATTAATTATTGGTAATCAAGATTATTCGAATTAATTTTCGAAGTCAAGTTTCAACCGAAATGGAATAAATCGGTTTACCTTGTCTTATGTACATACCATCCCTATACAGCAACGCGTTCGCATTGGTACACCGTCCATCATTAACTTATGCCTAAGTAATTATCATTAACCCTTGCTTAATTAACTTGATCCATGCTTAGCCTATTAATCCATGTTTAGCTTGTTAATCCATGTTTAGCCTGTTAATCCATGTTTATGCTTAAACATGTACTATGTTCAAGCCTAATTGACCTAGGTCTTACACCTTTCAATAAATAGGTACTATGTTCAAGCCTAATTGATCCAACTCTAGCCTAATTGATCCAGCTCTTACACCAGGTGAATGAACCATTTCCTTGCAATAAGTATCCTCTTCTTGCGCCTTTCGAACTTCCTCCCAGATGGTCCACGTTGGTCCAGTGATATAATTAAGCTCAGCTACATCTGTCCATCAAGATAAGGCATCAGCTACAGCATTCTGTCGACCTGGTCGGTAGACTATCTCAAAGTCGAACCCCATAAGCTTCGAGACAAACTTCTGCTGCTCGGAAGTAACGATCCTTTGCTCGAGTAGATACTTGAGTGGTTGCTGGTCGGTCACAATCCGAAATCGTCGCCCCAGCAGATAGGGCCTCCAGCATCTCACAGCTTCAACAACAGCCAACATCTCCTTGACGTACACAGATAGACCCAACCGAGTCGTGCCTAGCGCCTTGCTAAGATAGGGTAAGGGTCTCCCTTCTTGCACTAGCACAGCTCCAATCCCAATATCACTAGCATCCGTGTGCACTTCAAACAAGACATCAAACCTTGGCATTGCGAGTACCGGCGTTGTAGTCATGGCGCCCTTCAGTTTCTCAAATGCCGCCTCGCTAGCCTTGGTCCATGTGAACCCTCCTTTCTTGGTCATCTTCGTAAGTAATTTGGCAATGGTTCCATAATCTTTTACAAATTTCCGGTAATAGCCCGTGAGTCCTAGGAACCCTCTGAGCTGCGTGAGACTCATTGGCTTGGGCCAATCGACCATCGCCTCTATCTTTCTTGGATCAACCGTCAGACCATTAAGAGATATAAAGTGGCTAAAGTACTCGACCATCTCCTGTCCAAATGAACACTTGGACGGCCTGATGTGGAACGAGTTAGCCTCCAAGACTTCAAGCACCACTCTCAAATGCTCTAGATGTTCAGCCCATGACTTCGAATATACCAATATATCATCAAAGAAGACTAGAACAAACTTACGTAGATGCTACTTGAAGATGAAATTCATAGCAAACTGAAAAGTGATGGGGCGTTGCATAGCCCGAATGGCATCACCAAGTACTCATAGTGTCCCTGATGCGTACGAAAAGTTGTCTTCGGTATGTCGGCTTTGTGGAGTCGAATCTGATGATAACCAGCTCTAAGATCAAGCTTCGAGAAGTAACGCGATCCAGCTAACTCATCGAGCATGTCGTCGACACTAGGGATAGGAAATCGATCCTTGATAGTCGCAGAATTCAGAGCTCGGTAGTCAGTACAAAACCTCCACGTGCCATCTTTTTTTTAGCTAATAGTACTGGTGAAGAAAACGGACTCTTGCTATGCTGAATTAACCCCGATTCTAGCATCTCAGCTACTTTCCTCTCAATCTCCATTTTCTGGAAGTGAGCATACCTATAGGGATGGACGTGAACTGCGTGTTGTTCGTTGACCAGTGGTATGCGATGATCGAACTCCTGGTGTGGTGGTAGTCCCTTGGGTTCGTCGAGCACTTCTTCGAACTCCTTGAGGAGCTTGCGCATATCGCCTTGCTGCTGCACGGCCTCCCTCGTGCGCATATCCTTACTTTCAACCCCGACTGCGTATATTTGGCCGCCACTTCGCCAAACTCTTTCAATACTCTTCAACCCAACTTCTTTCGTCCCTTTCTCGGTGCCTGTGCTCAGAGTGACTTGCCGCCTCCAAATTTGAACTCCATAACTCCTGTTCGGTAGTCGGTGGTCACCTTGCCTAATCCCTCGAGCCATTGTACTCCTAGAACGATATCGGGTCCGACTAGGGGTAAAGCATAGAGATCAGCTTTTACCGTAACTCCTTGGAACTTGATCGGCACCTTTCGAAAAGATTCAGTGCATTGCAATCTCTCACCATTAGCTACTCGTACCTCAAAAGGCTCAATCTTCATGGTTGGAAAATTTAGCTTCTGGGACAAGTCAGCATTAATGAAGTTGTGTGATGATCCGTTGTTTACGAGCACCATCACCCTTTGATCCTTGACCCATGCTGGTAATCGCACCGTCCTAGGCCCTCTAATTCCTGCCATTGCGTGCATCGAGATTTCTGCTTCTTCTTCGGGCACTTCAACCTCATCCTCCTGAAGTGGTTCTTCCTCAACCTCAGGTTCCTCTTCATCGGAATTAGCAACTTCTATCACAAAAGCTTGCTTACATTGATGGCCTGGTGTAAACTTTTCTTCGTATTTGAAACATAGGCCCTTCTCACGTCGGCGCTTGACTTCCTCGGGGGACAGTCGCCTGACTACTAGCCCTGCCGGTCGGACGCTAACGTTCGGTCGTGCGCTTGCCGTCGCTTGGCTCGGGCCTGTGCGACGTATGTCGGTGAATCGGGCGTCTACGCGTCCCCTTCATGTTGCGACTAGGTGATCCTCACGTCGTCGGGCAACATCCATAGCAACGTGCATGGTGTCTGGTCTCTCTAGACGAACCTCAATTATCAAATTTTAATCCACCTACAAACGCTCCTACCAACGCATCCTCGGGCCAATCACGCACGCGGCATGCCAACCATTCGAACTTCCTAATATATTCGCGCAAGCTGCCTGTCTGCCGTATGCGCGTGAGAGCCTCGTTGTAGTTATGGTAGTCCGATGTACCGAACCGCGCAAGCAACTCCCTCTCAAAGATATCCCAAGTGATAATTTGTTGTCTCTTACGGTAGATCCTTGTGAGCCATTGCCACCATACATTGGCCTCACCATCAAATAATATGCTGCGTACCTTACACGATCTGGGCTGTCGGTTTTGTTCAGCTCGAAATAATGCATCGCTCTATTGAGCCATGTGTCTGGATCACTGCCCGTGAACGTGGATAACATGATACGCGGCTGGTCGGGCTTCGGTCGCTCGCGATAGTTGGATGCCTGGGACTGCCGGTCGAAGTCGTCCTCGCGCTCATAATCCTCACGCCGTCGATCCTCTCCTTCGGGCCGCTAGCGGTCGTGGTGTCGCGCATGATCGCGTTGCCGCGGCGGTGGTAGGCGTGCGAAGACCATGCGCGCCATCTCGTCAAAGCGTCTATTCACGGTTTCCATCAGATCTTGCATCGTTGCCTTCGTATTGTCGAGTCCTTCGCCCAGCGTATCGATGTATTCGCTCATGCCACGAAATTGGACATCGAGATTATCAATCTTATCCTTCATCTCCTTGTTGGCCATGGCTTTCCTTTCCTCCCTTCGCTCTTTGCTTTGTGGACTCGTGGTTGAAGATGACTTTGGATTTTCTTTTTTTTTTTGGATCGAACGAAATAAAAAAAGGAAGAAAAGAAAAGGGAATGGGTTGGGGAAAAGAGACACGATCTAACACCTCTCAATGAAAGCACCAATGATGAAGATAGTGTGTTTCGATTACCGATAAGCCGCTAACCCGCGCCTTGAATCGCCGATAGGTGTTCTACGAGCCACAACAGTGCCTCTTGGAATGAATAAAATTGCAATAGAATTTTGGTGGAAAACTAAAGCAAAGTGGAAGAACAAAAGTTCAGATTTCTATTCATAAAATTCATGATAAAAAATAACATGGGGATGGGGCCTTTATATAGGCGCAAAATATTTCTAAGCCTAATCTACCTAAGGAACTAATAAAGCAATATAATATTAGAAATCCTAGACAAGCTAGAAATCATAAAGCTAGTTGGAAACTAAATCCCTTGGTGTGCACTCCAAGTAACTATCTCTCTCTCTTCCCACGCGGCCGCCTCACGCCAACCGCCCTAGGCGCGCACCGCCTCTGGCTTGCCTAAGACTGCAAGGATTAGGCCTGCGCTGACCTTGCTCGCGCGTTCAGTTCCCTCGCGCGCATCGCGCACTCTCGTCCTCGGCGGGCTTCTCGCGCGCGTGGATCCCCGCCAGTCCGCAAGCCTCAAGGATTACGGCTTCGTCCCTCGCGCGGGTTCCCCCATCGGGCGTGTCGCGCACGCCATTGCAAGTGGGCAGGCAGGCGCGAGATTAGCGCAAAAGGATTGGGCGTGCGCGACAATCGCGTGGGTGGCGAGGACGCGCGAGGCACGGGTGGCGGTAGCGAAGCGCGCGCGGGAGCAGATGCGTGGAAGGCAGGCGCGGGCGTCCTAAAATGGGCAGGAGTAGGCGAGGGGCGCGATGGCGTACACGCACAGGAGGGGAGGCAGCGACGCTGGGCGCTCGCGGAAGCGCGCACGTGCGATACGAAGCGCGCAAAGCCTAATGCGCCGAGGGTTAGCGAGCGCGAGACGGCGCGCATGACACGCGAGATAGGGCGGTGCGATGGAAGGCGGCCGAAGTTTTGAGCATATAGGAGTATTCTAGAATTGCTTGGTGTGCAAGCCAAGCATTAGTTATTTGGTAGGTTTTAGGATTTTATTGCTTTCTAGTGTTAGGATTTCTATTCTTGCAAGATTTAGGAGATCTAGTATAGTTAGGCTTAGATTTATTTTGCAACTATAAATACCCCATGTACCTCATCATATTTTGGATGTCTTGAATTGAGTATTGAATTGGTGAGCCAATCTTGAGGGGGAACTGATGTTCTTAACGTGTGTTTAAACAAGGCCGTTAGTGCGTGTTTACATATAGTGTCGGAGAGAAGGCCATTAGAGCATCTTGAAGTCACGGTATCTAGGAGAAGGCCGTAGTGCGTCTGTTAGATACACCTATCGTGGATAAACGAAGGCCCTGAGTGCACGTTTATTCACAACCCGAATAGAGTAAAGACACGATCCGTCATCATTGGTGCTTTCATTGAGATGTGCTGATCGTGTTCTTTATCTATCTATCTTTTTTCTTTTTTTCGGTTTGCCTTTTGCTGAGGGATCGAATTTCTCTTTATTTTTTGTTGGGGTTCGAATTTTTTGGTTCGAATTTTCCCTTTTATTTTTCGAATTTGAGTCTTAAAAAAAAGTGTCATCTTGTTAGTCCTTTGTTT
>CACSLK010028802.1:13034-36828 GCA_902706635.1 Striga hermonthica | reverse complement strand
GGGCGCGAGGCCTTAAGCCTCGAGGCGAGAGGACATACATGGGCGAAGGCGGTGCAGCCCTAGTCCTCGAGGACTAGGGCGAGGCGTGAGGGCGGCGGACGCATGGAAGGCAACGAGAGGTTTTAGGCGTGTGGAAGACTTGGGAGCATTCTAGAAGTACTTGGTGTGCAAGTCAAGACATTAGGAGATCTAGTAGATTTAGGAATTTATGGAAGTAGGATATTTACTAGCCTTAGGATTTAATATTTAATTGTTTTATTAGTTTCCTAGTAAGATTAGCATTAGAGATAGTTGGTACCTATAAATACCCATGTACCTCTTCATTAATAAACATGTTGAGTCTTGGAATTGATGAGTTAATCTCATAGGGGGAACTTGTAGTTCTTACGTGTGTTTAAACAAGGCCGTTAGTGCGTGTTTACATACAGTGTCGGAGAGAAAGCCATTAGAGCGTCTTGAAGTCACGGTATCTAGGAGAAGGCCGTAGTGCGTCTGTTAGATACACCTATCGTGGATAAACAATGGCCCTGAGTGCGCCGTTTGTTCACACCCAACGTATAAATAACAACACCGATCAGCGGTCTTTCATCACTGACTGCCGGCGCGCTGCTGCCGCTGCGTGCGGACAGCGCGGCCACGGCCGGCCCTTGCCGGCTGTCCGGCTACAACTCTCGAGCAATCTGACTTGAACTAACATAAACTGACCTAACATGCATATAAATACTGAATACACTTGAAATCATGAAAGTTGCACAATAAACTGATCATGGTCGTGGCGAGCGCACCGTGCGCCGCCGACGGCGTTGGGCCATTTTTCGACCGACCTGACTTTTACCTCAGCAACTCAACCTCAACTGAACATAACATGATTTACTGAACATAATAGCATGAAGTGTTCGAAAGACTTGAGCTTAACGTGCTCGCTACAAGTGCCCGGCTCGTGGTGCGCGCTACGTGCGCGACCACGTCCCCTTGACCGAAACACCGCACAAACATGAACATACTCCGAGCAATATAAACTGACTGATCATGATTACACATAATAGTAACTAAACATGCGAGATTTGCTCGAGAGATCGTAACATGAACGGGCTTGACACACCACACGCATGGCCAAGAACAAGGTAAGCTATGTCATGAACATGTCTTACTTAACTTAATCTTAACATGACTTGAATCATAATATAACCAGGTAAACTGATGTTACCTTCTTAACTCTCGGCTTATTGCTCAACTGCTCGCAACATCCGGAGCCTCCGTGCGTACGGTGCTTGTGGTGCGGCACTCGGCTAAGCCTGGCGTGCGTGTGCGATAAGCTATGCGTGCGTGTGTGTTGAGCTTAGGGGTAATCCTCTCCTCACAACTCTCTCTCACTTTCTGAACTTAGGACAATATGTGAAGAAAATGGAGCAAAATTCTCCAATTATCACATATATATATATATAACCGAAATGGAGTTTGGGATAATGAATGATTTGGTGTCTTCACCACCAAATGACACCTACTAAACCAAATGCTTAGTCATTATAATTAACCATTAGTCATCACTTAAACCTTCTTATGATGACACGTATGCAAGTTGAAGGAAAAGAAAATATTTCCCTTGTACAAGGAATTGGTACGGCAATTGAAAGAAAAATGGGAACAATCCGTACGGCTTTTGCCATTTAAACTTGTGATTAATTACTAATTAATCACCTCATTATGTTTAATTATTAATTAAACATAATGCTTAATTACCAAAATTATTCAGAATGTAAACGGAACGTCGAAAATAATTTCGGGTAATCTTGACTGAAATAATTAATTCCGAAGATTAATACTCGACAATATTAATATATCGGAACTAAAACATGATTTATATTAATAAACTGACGGGATATTACATAATGGCATACCGAGTGTGCAAGAGGATATACCACAAGAGACTGTACAACGTGTTGACTCTGATGTATTTACACCTGAATTGCCTCGTCGAAGTGGGAGGGTTGTTCGTCAGCCCGATCGTTTCATGTTTGTGGGAGAGTCTTCAGACTTGATCCCAAGTGAAGAGCATGATAGTGATCCTTGGACCTACAATGAGGCAATCCAAGACGTAGATGCAGATTCTTGGCAAAAATCTATGGATTCTGAGATTGAATCTATAGATGCTATGGATGTATACGACCTTAGGGACCTTCCTGAAGGCAAGAAAGCCATTGGGTACAAATGGGTCTATAGGCGTAAGAGAGGATCTGACGTGAAGGTTATTTTCTTCAAAGCACGACTGGTTGCGAAGGGTTTCACTCAGAAAGAGGGAATCGATTATGATGAGACCTTCTCACAGGTAGCCATGCTTAAGTCGATCTGGATTCTCTTATCCATAGCAAGTCACATGGACTATGAGGTTTGGCAAATGGATATCAAGACAGCTTTCCTTAACGGAAACTTGGATGAAGACACTTATATGCAGCAAACCCGAGGGTTATGTGAAGAAAGTCCAAGAGCATTGAGTATGGAAGCTAAAGAAGTCTCTTTATGGACTAAAACAAGCTTCTAGGTCTTGGAATATTCGTTTTGACGAGGTGATCAAGTCCTATGGATTTGATCAATGTCAAGACGAAAGTTGTGTATACAAAAAGAGCAACGGAAACGTAGTGGTATTCTTAGTACTAACGTAGATGATATTCTTCTCATCGGCAACGATGTCAAGATTTTGTCAGACGTAAAGGTATGGCGAGAATGTTGTGTCTATCTCAAGCTGCTTACATTGATACTGTGATTGCTCGTTTCCGCATGCAGAACTCCAAGAAAGGGTTGCTACCTTTTCGGCATAGAGTTACTCTATCTAAAGATATGTATCCGAAGACACAAAAGGAGATAGAGAAAATGGCTAAGGTTCCTTATGCTTCCGCTGTAGGAAGCCTTATGTATGCCATGCTGTGCACGAGACCTGATATTTGCTATGCGGTTGGCATGGTTGCGAGATATCTGTCTAACCCTGGTCAAGGACACTGGACTGCGGTAAAGCATATTCTCAAGTATCTGAAAAGAACTCGGGATTATATGCTTGTTTACCAGTCAGATGGTCTAACTCCTTTGGGTTACACAAATTATGATTTCCAAGCTGATCGAGATAAGAGAAAGTTGACCTCGGGTTATGTGTTTATGATGGAAGGCGGACCGATCACATGGAGGAGTGTGAAGTAGAAATGCATCGCAGATTCTACCATGGAAGCCGAATACGCTGCTGCTTCAGAAGCAATAAAGGAGGTTGTTTGGCTCAGGAGCTTCTTACTGGACTTAGGGGTATCTTCGAGTGTGCCTAGGTGTATCACAATTTATTGTGACAACGCTATTGCAGTCGCAAACTCGAGAGAACCCTGAGCACATAAGGCCAGTAAACACATCGAGAGAAAGTACCACCTTATACGAGAGATCGTGAAACGAGGAGATGTAGTTATGACGAAGATAGCATCGTTAGATAACCTAGCTGGTCCTTTCGTGAAGACTCTGATTGTCAATGTCTTCGAGAAACACGTAGAGGGTCTTGGTTTACGATGTGTGGCAGCTAGACTTTGAGTATAAGTGGGAGAATTGTTATGACGTGTGTTTATATACTAAAAGTTTAGCTTTAGTATAAGTGGGAGATTGTTGGGGTATACAGTAAAGCAAACTTTTATGTGAGCTTTTGGATTGTATTTATTCGGTTTCCCATTCAAATGAAATAAATGTTTTCACATTGTTGCATTCTTTATGATTGCTTGTATGCTAAATGTCCAATTATCTTATATTGTAGCCAATGTGGTGTGTTAGTAGTCACACAGAAGATTACATTGTTGGTCCCTTATAAGATATAAATGGTATTCACAACTGAGATAGTTATGGACATGACTATCGGTTTAGGTTGTAGTATAAACTGGATATAGCTTGTCTTGGCTATTGGTTTATACTAGTGCGCTGCGTCGCATTGAATGGATCACAGTTGAGACGTGTTCTTCTGTTCTGACTATCATGAAGAACCTAGGTCTCGGTGACTCTACTGATTCTTAACCCTAATTGTGATACTTAGATATGTGGGATATTTGTTTGTTACTTTGATTTACCATGGGTGAGAGCCAAGTATTGGTTCAATATGCTCTGTATCTTGGGTAACAACATTATCTGCATGATATCTATTTATTGGCATTAGGGCACCGTGTCCTGGTCATCCAGGTTGATGACGTCCCCTTAAGGAACTCATAAGGATTATCGTATAAACCTTGCAGGTGGATTTAATCCGTACGATAATAAGGTTGAGTGGTACTACTTAAGGATTAAAAGATATTGATTAATTAAAGCAGTCAGAAGCTTTAATAATTAATGGACGTGCGATATCTTAAACATGGGGAATTATACCGAGTCTAATAGAAGTCCTGATTCATTTCGGGATAGGAGAAAGACACGCGAAGGGTTTGGAGAAGACGAAACACAATCTGCTCCTTTCAACCATTTGGTAGATCGTCGTCCATCTGACGTCCAAACGTGGTCGGGACACAGACTAGAATATCGCTCAGATCGAATCAAAGCCTCGAAGAAAGGTATTTCTCTGTTTATACTTTAGGAGCATGCTTAGGGTAATTCGAAATCATGTATGTATGTGTTTGGTATCCGATATCGATTCGTGGGAAGGACCGCCTCGTCGGTGTGTTCCAAAAGACAGAAGTACGGGCGACGGCGGCAGTAGGCACACGCCAACGGAGGAGACCCGTTGGCGACTTCCCAGTGATGACTTGTTCAAGACGAAAAGTGGGAGTCACGACAAAAAAAAAAAGAAAATTCCAAGTTCTGAATCGGAAGACCCAGTTCAACAAGGACAAGACTGCGTTTCAAAGATTGGAGAATGATTAAATGGCCATGATAGTTGGATCTTAGTTCCTCGTTTATTATTGCCTTTTAATCATGCATGTCCTTATGTGATTTAATTGCTCTATGTACAAATTAAATTATTAGGAGCATGTTTAGAAAAATCCCATTAAACTAAAAATTATATTAAGTGTGTAATGGGTTGAAATAAATAACATCCAAGGCCTTCATTATAGGTTTTTCAGTGAAGTGATTTAAATCGAGCCCAAAGGACATTTTATTTGACAGTATACAAGGACGAATCTCTTTCGGGATGGTTATGGTGAGCTATTTCAAAAGCGTACGGGTCACCCAAAGGTGGACGTATAATTTTGGTAGTAAACTTAGGACCAATTAATGTGTTATGCTTAAAGTGCAAATAATTATGATATTCTCAAAGGAAAAGGTCGTTTTTATTCTTTCATAAGTTAATTGCGCTGGCCAAAAGTTTGACCGACTATTAGTTGAGTATTGCTTGGCAGTACGGTAAGCTAATGGGATTTATCCCTCCTCTTACGACGGTTTGAACCTTAGACGTCCATTCTCTGTGGCCTGCGGGGATTCGGTGTTTTGAGGTGTTGGTGAATTTATTCAAATGTTGTTTTGAAGGGATCAATATTTGATGATTCGAAAACACTTGACCGAGTAAAGACTATGTTTGCATGATCCCAGGAATTCAAAATGTCTTTTCAATCCGTTGTCCGTAATACTCAAAGATAATTTACTTGTTCAAACATGATTAGAAATAGAACTTGGATAGTGTCTTGTTTTGCTGAAGAATACAAGCCGAATGGCATGTGTATCTGGTCTAAGAAAAATAGACATAGGAAGATGAACTGTCCTATCTTTAATATAAGAAAGGTAAATCTTATTCACTGGGAAGTCGAAACATTTTAAGTGGTGTTATCTATCAGTGCCTGGTATATAGATACGTAACCACTAATTATGTAAAAAGGACTCAGAGGACCAATCGACATGTGAAGGTTAGATTACCATCTATAATGGGCCAGCTACGGAAGTAGCAACTATTGTAGTGGGAGTTATCTATTAAATAGAATTTTTTTGTTATTGAGTAATTGTCTTTTCGTGCCAAGCTTTAGAAAGAACTCGTGTTCAGTTTCTAAATTGTGTATGGATGAAAACATGATGTTTTATCCTTTTGGTACGTAGGTAGACGATATACTCAGTGAACCAATATGTCTCACAGTGCAGTAGATGAAATAAGTAACACGTCAACTAGAACCAATAAGAAGAAAGGTCCTTCAATAAATGAATCATTACACTAATTTGGCATCTAGTGTTTGGGATTTTAGTATTAGTAGAATTCAAAGGTGGATAGCCATTGAACTCATGGGTTCTTTGGAAATGAATGAAACTATCAGACCTACGAATTATACTTGGAAGCTAAAATCACAAAAATGACTTTTTGAAGGTCGTGGTTTAGAAGCCAAATAAATGTTAAGGTTGGTTCATCCGATCTGTAAAGTTCTATGATTTAGGACAAAAGGTAGTTTGTAATATTTTTCTACGAAGAATTATGTTCCAGACAGGGTACATTAAGTGACATTCCATAAGCTTGAGTACTTCGAGGGAGTACAATGGTGGTTGTGGAAAGATGTCGAGATTAATGTATCAGTGGCATTACGATTATGATCGTAGTGACTAATAGCTTTTGGAAAATCATAGAAATACTTATTGGATTTTGAGATTCGATCTCAACGTGTTCCGGCTGGTTCATCGGAACAGGACGGTGCAACAGACTGAAGGAAAATGTCTCTCAAGAAGATTGGTTATGTCAATGATGAGTTATTAGGAATTTCGCTTTTTCGTATTGGAGTTGTGTAAGTAGCAGGATAAGTTCTGATCATAATCCTATCTAAGTTTAGTAGCCTACTCTAAATGAATTGTTGGCAAGACTTAGGCCTTGTCAGGAACATATTCGGATTCAGAGCATTTCAGCAAACGTGCTGGAAAGTTGATACTAATAGGATTGGAAAAGATGTTCGAAAATTAGGCTATCTGTGGGATACTTCATAGTAAGGAGAAATGAGTGGACTATTATAGTACTAAAAGTCAAAATATGTTCGTTAGCGTGAATGTCTGATTTTTAGAGGAATACTAAGTAATAAATCACTAAGTTCATTTGTAGAATTGTTTTAAGGAAAGATAAAGGTAAAAGTTCAACTTTGTTACCAAGTGTACAAATGTGATACCACAAGAAAAAAAAAACTGCAAAACGTATTGTTATACACCTTTGCAGAGGGAACCTCGTTGTAGTGGGAGGGTTGCAAGACAACTCCATTCGTGATAATAAGAGAGTCGTTGGACTCAGTCTGTATTAATCACAAGTTAATGGAATTCATGTTTTGACAAAGTCTCGGACTTAGTCTCTAGTAAACATGAATCTATCCCTAGTTATACAATGAGGAGATCAAAGACAAGGATGCAGAAACTTTGCAATGTTTTAATGATTTCTGATTTAGAGTCATGGACTTTTATCAGATCTGGGTTCTTATAGAATTACCAAGTAGCATACATGCTATTGGACGAAATCTATAAGTGAAGACTTTAGTACAAGGCTTGTTATGAAATAGCAAACTCAGAAAGAATGGGATCTATTATGTGTTAGCTTTTCACCAGTAGCCGTGTTTATGTCTGTACATAGAAAGTTTTTTTGTGAAATGGTGAACTCAGAAAGAACGGGATCTATTATGAGTTAATTATTTCACCGGTTGTCTAATTTAAAGCTGATGCCATTCATATGAGTTATGGGTTAGGAAAAGTGGATGTCAAGACGTTTTCCTTAATCGGGAGTCTTGTAGGAATATCCACGGAGCAGCACCCAGAAGTTTTCATTAAAAAGGGCTAAGAGCATCTAGTCAGTAGGCTGACGAGGTCTATTTATAGACTGTGGTGGGCCAATCATTTGGATGATAAGTTTGAATCGTGGATCTGATCATCAACCAAATGAGCATTGTGTGTGGCGCAATGGAAGTGTGGTGGTACTTCTGTACTATGCGCAGACAACATCTTGATCACTGGAGACAGTGTGAAAATTTTGATAGAAGCAAGGGTATGGTTATCCAAGTAGTGGTACATGAAAGATTCGAAATCAACAGATATTCTTGAAATTGAGGATCACAAGAAAGATATGTTGCGATTATTCCAATTTTCATGTCCAAACTATTGTAAGGCTCATTCTATTTTTTCATGATATTAGGCAGTCCTTATGCACAACTATTGAAAGCCTAGTATATGCAATAGATGAGGCCTGATATTTATTATATAGTTAGTAAATATCAGGGTAATCCTTGATGGAAGCAATGGTTCATGGCAGAACATATGATCAAGCGCCATGAAAGGGCTAAGGATAATATGTAGGGTTACCTAACGAATCATAAGTGACCTATGAATTACAAAGGATTCTGATTTCTAATCAGACATGAACAACAAGTAAAAACCACCTTATGGTTTGTGTTCACTTGTGGGAACCAAGCAGATTAGAGGAATGTCAAGCAGTAATACGTTGACAGATTCCACTATGAACTCAGTATGTCCCTTCCCAAATGGCGAACGACGTAGAGATTGGATTCGCCATTGAACTAAAAATGTGAAACCTAGTCTAGCCAGGTCAGGCCACAATTTGATTGTGATGACAGTTGGTGCAGTTACAGACAGAGAGGAATCACTAGTTCATAAAGCAAGTGACACATAGAGCAAGTACGACTGTTGCAAAGGACTGCGACAGGGTGGATGTTTTTTCGCCTAGTTACATCAGTAGACAACAAGGTAAATCCTTTTAAGGATTGGCTTTCCAACGAAAGCGGATGATAGCCATATTACAGGATTGAGAGTTGGATGCATGGCAGAAAGGACAACAGTTCTTTGAAAATTGAGATTGAAAGACAATCGTGGTTAGCAATAGCTATGAGCTTATTCTAGCAATTCCATTTAGAGGTATGCTGTAAAAGATCAGTTTTGCAGATTCTAGCAATTCCATTTTGCAAATCCTAACAGTTCTTTGTTAGAGGTATGCTGTAGAAGCTCGGTTTTGTAGATTCTAGCAATTCCATTTTGATCTGGCCATCATGTTTCGGTCAAAGTACATATGCTTGCACTTTATTATACTCCTTGTCTTACATTGAGATAGTGTGGTTCGTAGTGTTTCGAACAGAAAGATCACTTATCGGTTCCTTGTAAGACTAAACTATTCGTTCACAGTCTAGATAGACAGTGAAACCCTCTTGGATAAAGACTATAGTGTATTCTTGATTCAGTTGGTCTTTGACTGGAGAATTACACTAGCACTTATGATAGGTGTTGAACAGGACCACGGAAGGATAAGATTATAAGACTCACTGATCGTTGTTGTAATCTAGACCTTCAGCAATTGATGCGTACTCCAAAGTTGTAAGATAATATAAAATGGGCATATGCATTCATTACTTATTTATATTATTTATCAAGGGTGATTCTTATTTTGCTAGGATGACATACTCGGTATTTTGGTAAATAAGTATGTTTATATGATGTGCGGTAATAAATTATTTACGGTCACTATGTCCCAGTGTGCTGGGTTGATGACGTCCCCGAAATGAGCTCAAGAATGAATATTATGTCAAGCCCTGCAGGCGGATGCGTTATCCGGCATAATGATTAAGAATCTGAGTGGTACTAATTTTGAAAATGAATAAAAAGTTGATTATTTATTTTGTCAGTAATTTAATTAATCAACGGACGTTATATCTTAAACATGGAGAGATAAACCGATCAATTAGATTAATATTTATTAATCAAGTGGAGGTTCGAATTTATTGAATAAATTGGAGCTAAATGGGGAGAGCAATAATATTACTCTAGTGGAATGTTTTATTATTTAATTCTATTTAGGAATTATGAATTAATTATATTCCATAATTAATATTCCATTAGGAGAGAAATATTCCTTCTAGAATATTATCTAGGGTTAGAAGACTTTGGAGTCTTCTAGAAGGTAATAAAGGTTAGGAGGAATAGGACTTCTAGATAGGATAGGATATGGAGCATAATTAGGATTCCTAAGCCTAATGGGATAAGCCCATATTTAGCACATCCTTAAGGTCCCTAATGTAGCCTATAAATACACCATGTCCCAACCTCTCCCCCTAATGAATGTTGGACGATTTTATGGTTCCTATTTGGAAGAGGAAAATTGTGTTCTTCATATATTTGAGAATTAAGGAGTTTCGATTAATCGCCACCAAGATTATTCGAAATAGGTGTAAAGGTTATACATTAGAGGACATTAGGGTTCAATATTTACCGAGCTCTTGTATGTATATATGTTTTCCGGTGACCCTACGATCACTGACAACCGCCGGCAACTCGCCGGAATTTTCCTGTAATTTTCAGTCACGACCAGGTCCAATTATCGCGCCCAGGCATCCCTTTTTCTCGTATGCATCCAGGTCTTCAAGTTGCGCCCAGGTATCCTTCATGCGGCCCTGCAGTTCAGTCCAGCATCGCACGGCCCGTTCTCGCGAAGTCCAGCAGCCCAGGCGTGTAGGAGGTCCAGCAGCGAAGCCCAGCAGTACCACGTACGGCCCAATACGTCAGCCCACTTCGCGTGTTGTCCAGCAGAGGAGAGGAAGAGAACGCGTGTCTCCCCAGCCCGCACGTTCCGAACGCGGCCCGATTCTTCTCGCTAGCTGAAGCCAGCATGGCCCGCGCATTGGCCCGCATCTGAGCCCACGCTACCTCACAGCTCAGCCAGCGTGTAGGCCCGATTGCTGCCCGCGAGCAGCCCACCTCAACAGCTCGCTTCCCAGGCCCAAGTGCACCTCTTCTCGGCCCAATAGCGATGCGTCCGCGGCCCAGTTGCACCCAACTCGCTCCAGGAAGCCCACATTGCGGTCAGCATGGGTCTAGAGACTATCAGACCGCCCCAGACCGGTCCAGCATGTTCCAAACCGGTTCAGCTTGGTCCAGAAGCCCCGGTTCGAGTCCAAGATGGTTCCCGAGCAGTCCGACTTACTCACCGAAGGTTCGAGACGATCCGATGAGCTTGATGAGCGATTGGAGCACCTTGACAACTCGATTAGAATCGAGAAAGGCCAAGTCTAGCTGCCCATTAGACTTTGGTGTTCAGACGATCTCCATCAACGGAAATCAGAAACGTCTCAGAGTCGGCAAAAAATTTTAAATCGTAAGTCCTAAACCTAACTATAGATTCCGCTACGTTAGGATTTATAATTCAATATATTTGAATGTGCACAATGACGACGTTCCTAATAGAAAACTAAATTAAACAATGAAAGATGAAAGAAATAAAAAATAAAATCTCGAGTAGAAGTGCGAAGGGGGATATGCGAGCAATATGCGGCAATTCGCATAACCCTTCGCATAACTGAAAGATGAAAGAAATAAAAAATACTTTCGAGTAGAAGTGCGAAAGAGGGTAGTATGCGAGCAATATGCGGCAATTTGCATAACCCTTCGCATAACTGAAAGATGAAAAAAATAAAAAAAATAAATTTTTGAGTAAAAGTGCGAAAGAGGGTAGTATGCGAGCAATATGCGAAAATTCGCATAACTGAAAGATGAAAGAAATAAAAAGTAAACTATCGAGTAGAAGTGCGAAAGGGGGTAGTATGCGAGCAATATGCGGTAATTCGCATACCCCCTTGCATAAATGAAAGATGAAAGACATAAAAAATAAACTTTCGAGTAGAAGTGCGAAAGGGGGTAGTATGCGAGCAATATGCGGTAATTCGCATACTCTTTCGCATAACTAAAATATGAAAGAAATAAAAAATAAACTTTCGAGTAGAAGTGCGAAAAGGGGTGGTATGCGAGCAATATGCGGCAATTCGCATACCCACTCGCATAACAGATAGATGAAATAGATAAAAAAAAAAGAACTTTCGAATAGAAGTACGAAGGGGGTATGCGAAATCGCATACCCCCTTCGCATACCCCTAAACCCTAAACCGTAAACCAATACTTGATTTTATAACTTATGATATAATATAATCTATTCTTTAAATTAATAAATGAACATTGTTATAATTTTTAATAATTAGTGGTTTTCTTCTATTATCACTTTCAAACATAATCACATTAAACAATATTTATCTATACCTTAACTCCTAATCAATATTTTATCTAAGATTGAGCTTGAACATTGTTATATTTTTTAATAAGTGGCTTTCTTCTATTATCACTTTCAAACATAATGACATTAATTTTTATCTATATAATTTAACTCATAATCAACATTTTATCGTACATTGAGCTTGAACATTGTTATATTTTTTAATAATAAACAGATTTCTTTTATTATCACTTTCAAACATAGTCACATTAAACAATATTTATCTATATACCTTAACTCATAATCAACATTTTATCTAAGATTGAGCTTGAACATTGTTATATTTTTTAATAATAAGTGGCTTTCTTCTATTATCACCTTCAAATATAATCACATTAAACAATATTTATCTATATATCTTAACTCCTTATCAACATTTTATCTAAGATTGAGCTTAAACATTGTTATATTTTTTAATAAGTGGCTTTCTACTATTATCACTTTCAAACATAATCACATTAAACAATATTTATCTATATACCTTAACTCCTAATCAATATTTTATCTAAGATGAGCTTGAACATTGTTATATTTTTTAATAACAAATGCCCCGTTTGTTTATGAATAATTGAGATTATTTATTTTGCATAATTGTTATTATTATTATTATTATTGTTATTATTATTATTATTATTATTATTATTATTATTATTATTATTATTGTTATTATTATTATTATTATTGTCTCTAAATGTCTAATTATTCTAAATGCCTATTATTATTATAAATATTATTGTGTGTACTATAAAAATATATATATATATATATCTTCCGAATTAATTTATTATTTGTCGTCAATCAAATTGATCGGGAGTTCTTGTTATTGCGTTTATTTCTGGCCCATTTGAGATTAAGTCTAGCCCCATTTGTGGTTTATCAATTTTTGGGCCTTTTGTGTTTATTTCTTGACCCATTAAGAGATAAATCTGCTTGGCCCAGCTGAGTAATGTTCTTGGCCCAAAATTATTTTATTCATTTGGCCCAACAAGAATAAAATATGGCCCAAATAAATTGAAGAGTCCGCAAATATTTTTCCTTCTTCTCCCACCGCTGCAACCGAGTCAGAGCCACCATCTTCGTTCAAAATTCAAGTAGCGATTTTGGGGGAGATCCTCTTGGCACGTTCACGTGACAATCGTTTCTTGATCTCTATAAACTAATCCGAGAATAGTTCCAATTTTATCATAAATCCATCCTCTGTAACTTCTTCTCTCTCACCGTGCATCAGCAAACTTCCTTCACCATTGATTTCGGTGAACCCTTCCGACGACCACCAGGTTTCTCCCAGTGATTAGAATTCTCCCCGCTCGACCACCTTGTTCGCAGGCGAACCTCGGGCAACCTCCATTCGCCGACGTCCTCCCCGTCAGTTTTCCGGCAATCTTGCATACCATTCGTTTCGTCAAGAGTTCCCCCAACTCCGGCAACCTGTCCATCTCCGTTAGTTGCATTTCAGAATTTATGTTCGACGTTGACGTCCACGCAGCAGGGAGATTGTGCCGTCGAGAACCAGCAGCCCACAGTCCTCGCGTTCGAAGGCTTCGAGTCCTGAGTTCCGTTGTTCGACCGTTTACCGTTTTTTTTTTCCGAAGACGGGTAACTTTTCGAAACCCTCTCGTTGATTGTCGTTCAAAATAATATCGTTCATTTATTTTCCTTCGCGTTGAATCGTTACGTTGGGTTTCGAATTCGGCTTATTTGTCGATTCGTAGGTTCGTCATTTGTTTTGTAAGTTCGTAGATTATTCGGGGACGATCGGAACTCTCGTTTACTTTATAAGTCGAGTCTTGTTGCAGCTGTGATGGATTCGTGTGATTTCGGTGTCTTGTTTTTGTCGTTTTGAGTCGTCGTCATGTTGATTGGATCGTTTGTATCTTGGTCGTTTGTTTGGTATTATTTTGTCGTTTTGCTATTAAACCTTTTAAACTCGGTTTCAAAAATATATTTTCAAACTCCGAACGTTTTATATTTTGGTCTCGGTTGCCGTTGGTAATAGCATTGTCGAGTTTGGGTTCAATCTACTGCGATTTAACAAATTCTGTAAAATTTCCAGAGCTCTGTTTCTCAGATTTCAGTCGCAGTTTCTTTTTAAAATTCATGTAAACGACTCTGCAAATTAACAATCAAGCAGCTCCTGTAGTCTAGTGGTACGACTCGTGCTTTGGGCGTGAGAGGTGGCAGGTTCGATCCTTTGTGCCCGCATTACATTTTTATTTTCCCTACCATATGACTCCCAGCAGCGCGGGCTTCACAGCCCGCAAGCGGCCCGCGGCTCGTTCTTCCTCACAGCCATCGGCCCGCGCCCCAGCCCACCTCTGGCCCGCGTGGCTCCAGCCCTTGTGAACTTTGGGCCAAGTTTTTCGGCCCAACAACATTTTAAACCTGTCCCAATGCGGCCCAATTCGGTTTTTAAACCATTTTTGTGTTCTGGAAGCCCATTTTTAGTATCGATTTCAATTCTAAAAGTATTTTCAAATGATATAAATTAGAGAAAAATTATTTTAAGTCCCGAGACTCCAATTTTAGTTCTCCGAGTTATATTTTTTTGAAAACGAGAGAGTTCCAAGTCCACGAAAAATCCGATTAAAACCCTTAAGACTTAATTTTTATTAAGTATGGGTTTTATATAAAATTTGAGTAGTGAGATAAATTATTGATAAATTATCTCACTTAAATGTAGGTGTTTGAGGAGTCGAGCCCCATCCTACGTACTTGCTATTGTGTGCAATATTCTACAGCAAATTTCCAGGTGGGTTTACTTATAAAATTGTCTATGCCATACGTGTTATTTAATGTTTAGTTGGTATGACCAATGTATGAATGTGAACCATGTGGCCTACCGATGTGAGCTGTTACGGCCGTCAGTATGATTCTCCCCGTCGAGTTACGGTACGGTTGCCCTTGCAAGGCAAGTCTCCTCAAGACCTAATGAAGGTCGTGTCCGTTACAGTGGCACGCACTCCCGTCATTAGGGTTTATACATCCCCTTTCCGCGGCTAATGATAGATGTGCACATGAGTGAGTTATTGTTACGATTGTTAGGAGATGAGACATGATGATGATTGATTTATATTCATGCTGCGACCATACCATCTTTACATGTTATTATGTACATAGTAGTGAGCACTACTTTATCATTTGTGCTCATTCCCACCTGCTCTTCACGGATGCAGATTAAGCAGTGGCCGGGTGACGGGACGAAGGACGAGTGGTGGTATATTATTTGTTTCGTTTTGCTTCTGCTTTAATAATATGGTCGTTATGAACCTTTCTATGTTTTGGACATGTGAAAACTGTTTTCGAACTATGTTTTGATGTTTGAAAATATTTTGGAAAACCCTATTATGAACCTTGAATAATCATGGTGTTTGATTTATGAAGTTTCAATTGTTCATATAGGATATTATGTTGAGGTGTGAAACAGGTTAATGAAAACATTGTGAAAAACCGGGTTTATGAATCTATGTGAGTCCAGATAAGACTTGTACTAAGTAAATTGTGTTGGTTAATGCCCTTGATTTCGAAAATGAATTCGAAAAATTTGTTCTGATTCTTAGAAAGTCTGGAATTTCTTTAAAAATTAAAGTGGGGTGTTACAGTTTGGTATCAGAGCCAGTCTGCGTTTCTGTAGACTAGTTTATATGTGAATATGTGTTTAGACCTTGTAATATGACCACTCGTCTCCGTCACTCCGCGCTGCTTAAGGTATGTTTTATATAAGTATCAATGAAAATACTTATAATGTGAATTGTGATTTTGCACGTGTAGCAATGAAACTACTTGTGATGTTTTGCACTAGTAGCAATGAAACTACTTGTGATGTTTTACATGAGTAGCAATGAAACTACTTATGAGGTTTTGCATGAGTAGCAATGAGACTACTCATGAAGTGATATATATGTTGTTTTGGGGCTTAGGAAATCTATCCACCTCAGGTTATGTGAACTAGTGTTTGACATTGAACTCTAGTGATGTAGAGTTATGTTTGGATTCTAGAGATTCGTAGTTGTGAGTTTCAGTATATTATCATTGAGATAAGTGCTGTTTATAGCATTTCTCGCTATAAGATTCGTTCAGTGTCCTTAGAGTAGGACCATTCGTGACCCATCTCGAAAGAGAAAGGTTAAGTACCGAGTGAATCTCTAGTGTATGAGATCACTCGGGAAATTAGAACCTCAGTCGTCGAGGACCGGGAGTGTCGTTTAGATGCCGCGAATTGGTTACTAATCGAACCCCATAGTTTAGGAGAATCTAACGCGTATCACCGTCGTAACTCTTGAGAGTGGCTAATCCTCGAGAGGGACAATGGTTGATAATTCTCGTACGTTAGATCGAGCGTAAGTCCTGAAGACTGATGCATGGATGAATGACGACGACGTCGTCCCTAGGACGAGTGGATTGCTCCGACATCGTGTGAATATCCAGTGCGTTGGCTGCAAGGCACGCAATTGTAAAAGGTATGAATTTGTAGTTAAGCATGATGTTGTGGCTCTATATGATTCAAGATGTTTAAATTGATGTAATGAAAAGCATGCTTATGTGATTGAACTTGACGATTATTGCACGACTAGGATTCTTTAAAACGTGTTATGTGGTGATCGTATGAGTTTATGTGAATTTGCGTTGAAATCATGTTAGGACTGACCTCCCAATATTTTATATGTGTGTATTTGAGATATATGTTGTGATTATAGATGACTTGCTGATTTTGGCTGTTTTTTATGAGCCTATGGTGGCAATATAAAAATGTAATCATCATAAAACTTGTAGTACATGTTATAAGCTTTCACTAGAAGTTGAAATCTTGCAATTTGGTATTTTAGTCGATTTTATATGATTTTTCAAAGTTGAATCTATGTCCAGAAATTTTGAAATAGTGGCAGTGTACATGACTGAAATGTATGTTCTGAAATGGGGCTTTTAACGTGATTATTATTAAAAATGCTCTTCTTGAAACTTGTAGCTTTAATGGTGTAGTTTCTGTAGGTTTTGAGTTGGTAATGATGGCAGAAATTGATTCCTAGATGTTGATTGCTTTTACACTATCTTAATGACCTTATCTGTTTATGTGATCTAAATAAATATTATAGATGCATGCCTTAGGCTTAACTTGAGTCTTGAATCGTGTTATTTGGATGCCTGTAGCTTATAAAATTCTCAATTTTCTAAAACCATGTAAGTTGACTATTTCCTGCTTTGAATTGCGATCATGATTTAAATGTTTGATGAAAAATATGTGATCGAACAACCTTGTATGCTTGTGTGATTTATATGAGAATTGTAGCCGCATGTCTTAGGAGTTATATTCGTCTTAAATCATGCTTATATGACGTGTATATTGCAAGTTATATATCTGATAATATGATGTTGTACTGTGTGATTTCGGTAAAAATGAGTTATGTTTTCGAAAATAAGTGTTACCTTCAATATGCATGCCTATGTGCCTTATATGAATTAAGTTGATTGTTGTTATATCAGTGTTGACTGGAAACACTTGCGAGAGAAGCTTTGCGCTAAGATCTCGAAGTGTGGGAATTATAGGTAGTGTATGTGGATTAGACTCGTTTAAGACTACTGGCACGATTAGCTACCTGAGTAAAAGCTGTCGTGACGGCCGACATTGTTGGTCGAGTCAAACGAGCTAACCATTCTGTTGTTCGGCGTTGACCGCCGAGTTAGGATTGTTCCTGGCGGTGACGCCAATGCTCGTTCCCTTTTGGGAAAATTGTTGTTGTCAACCCAAACCTTTGTGATTTTGAGTCTTGGGGAGAAACCCTTCTTCCCATTTGAGTACCTAGGAATTGTGAAACCCTAAAATTGAAATTTCTGGTATGTGCCTCGAACCCAGTGCCGAACCTGACTGGGTGTAGCCACGCGAAGTGGTGGCCGAGCCTGCACGCCCGTGCTGAGAGACGTGAGGCCAACTTCAGTGGTCAATCGTTGACTCGCACGAAGGCTACCGCCGCCATCACCGAACGCCCAACTCCCCAGGTCAGTGTGTACGGCCAAACTTTGACCTTGTAGCTGGTATCTGAGTGGGTACATGCATGCGTCCCAACGCCCCGCATATGCAGCGCCAGCATGTGTGTCACCTCTCGGGTGACAGTGCATTAAACCCTGTCCGACCTTGTCCTTTTAGGGGTCTTTGAACCAGATTTTGGTCAAAGTGTATGTTGATCTTTCGAGTCTTTGTGTGAATTCTCTAATCAACAACCCTCGATGTGTGAGGTTGGTCCATTAGTTTCCTTTGCCACCTGTGAGATTTTCTCGGCATGTCGTTATAGTAGTTCCGTATTAATGTGTGGCGGAGCCTTGAGTCTCGACTGGAGACCGACTCCGTGAAAGGAAACCGTTATTGAGTATCTAGACTTTACTTCCTAAACCGCATACAAGATGTTGTTGGTGTCGGCGAGGAGAGAGGCTTTGTCAATGGTATCAAAGAGAACCGTGTGTTCTGAATGTGCAGGTTTGAGAATAAGTGATGATTGTCAGTCCTATCATGATTTCTCGACCAAGTCAATAGCTTAGCCTGACGATTGACTCCACCACCGGGACTTGTGATGATGCATGACACGTTCTAGTCTCGTGATGAAGGGAATGTATGCGTGATTTCGAGGTATGTGTGTATTGTGACGAGCTGCGTGATAGGCAGGACCCTACCTGTATGGAGGTACCGGTGACCTGTTGGGACCAAGGGTCCATCAGGGAATGACCGGGAGGGATACTCGTCAAAGTCCAGTGGGTGTAATCAAGTCGAGGGCGAGACGACTTGGTAGAGGGAGATCGAGATTCGGAGGTACTACCCGGACCTCATATTTTGATGTCCCCTTTTTGTACTCTCTTGCCTTCTAGTCGTGTTGTATTCGAATTTCGAGGACGAAATTCTTTGTAAGGTGGATAGACTGTAATGCCCCGTTTGTTTATGAATAATTGAGATTATTTATTTTGCATAATTGTTATTATTATTATTATTATTATTATTATTATTATTATTATTATTATTATTATTATTATTATTATTATTATTATTATTATTATTATTATTATTGTTATTATTATTATTATTGTCTCTAAATGTCTAATTGTTTTAAATGCCTATTATTATTATAAGTATTATTGTGTGTACTATAAAAATATATATATCTTCTGAATTAATTTATTATTTGTCATTAATCAAATTGATCGGGAGTTCTTGTTATTGCGTTTATTTCTGGCCCATTTGAGATTAAGTCTAGCCCCATTTGTGGTTTATCAATTTTTGGGCCTTTTGTGTTTATTTCTTGACCCATTAAGAGATAAATCTGCTTGGCCCAGCTGAGTAATGTTCTTGGCCCAAAATTCTTTTATTCCTTTGGCCCAACAAGATTAAAATATGGCCCAAATAAATTGAAGAGTCCGCAAATATTTTTGCTTCTTCTCCCACCGCTGCGACCGAGTCAGAGCCACCATCTTCGTTCAAAATTCAAGTAGCGATTTTGGGGGAGATCCTCTTGGCACGTTCACGTGACAATCGTTTCTTCATCTCTATAAACTGATTCGAGAATAGTTCCAATTTTATCAGAAATCCATCCTCTGTAACTTCTTCTCTCTCACCGTGCATCAGCAAACTTCCTTCGCCATTGATTTCGGTGAACCCTTCTGACGACCACCACGTTTCTCCCAGTGATCAGAATTCTCCCCGCTCGACCACCTTGTTCACAGGCGAACCTCGAGCAACCTCCATTCGCCAGCGTCCTCCCCGTCAGTTTTCTGGCTATCTTGCACACCATTCGTTTCGTCAAGAGTTCCCCAACTCCGGCAACCTGTCCATCTCCGTTAGTTGCGTTTCAAAATTTCTGTTCGACGTTGACGTCCACGCAGCAGGGAGATTGTGCGGTCGAGAACCAGCAGCCCTCAGTCCTCGCGTTCGAAGGCTTCGAGTCCTGAGTTCCGTTGTCCGACCGTTTACCGTTTTTTTTTTTCGAAGACGGGTAACTTTTCGAAACCCTCTCGTTGATTGTCGTTCAAAATAATATCGTTAGTTTATTTTCCTTCGCGTTGAATCGTTACGTTGGGTTTCGAATTCGGTTTATTTGTCGATTCGTAGGTTAGTCATTTATTTTGTAAGTTCGTAGATTATTCGGGGATGATCGGAACTCTCGTTTACTTTATAAGTCGAGTCTTGTTGCAGCTGTGATGGATTCGTGTGATTTCGGTGTCTTGTTTTTGTCGTTTTGAGTCGTCGTCATGTTGATTGGATCGTTCGTATCCCGGTCGTTTGTTTGGTATTATTTTGTCGTTTTGTTATTAAACCTTTTAAACTCGGTTTCAAAAATATATTTTCAAACTCCGAACGTTTTATATTTTGGTCTCGGTTGTCGTTGGTAATAGCATTGTCGAGTTTGGATTCAATCTGCTGCGATTTAACAAATTCTGTAAAATTTCCAGAGCTCTGTTTCTCAAATTTCAGTCGCAGTTCCTTTTTAAAATTCATGTAAACGACTTTGCAAATTAACAATCAAGCAGCTCCTGTAGTCTAGTGGTACGACTCGCGCTTTGGGCGTGAGAGGTGGCGGTTTCGATCCTTTGTGCCCGCATTACATTTTTATTTTCCCTACCATATGACTCCCAGCAGTGCGGGCTTCACAGCCCGCAAGCGGCCCGTTCTTCCACACAGCCATCGGCCCGCGCCCCAGCCCACCTCTGGCCCGCGTGGCTCCAGCCCTTGTGAACTTTGGGCCAAGTTTTCCAGCCCAACAGCATTTCAAACCTGTCCCAATGCGGCCCAATTCGGTTTTTAAGCCATTTTTGTGTTCTTGAAGCCCGTTTTTAGTACCGATTTCAATTCTAAAAGTATTTTCAAATGATATAAATTAGGAAAACATTATTTAAGTCCCGAGACTCCAATTTTAGTTCTTCGAGTTATATTTTTTCGAAAACGAGAGAGTTCCAAGTCCACGAAAAATCCGATTAAAACCCTTAAGACTTAATTTTATTAAGTATGGGTTTTATGTAAAATTTGAGTAGTGAGATAAATTATTGATAAATTATCTCGCTTAAATGTAGGTGTTTGAGGAGTCGAGCCTCATCCTACGTACTTGCTATTGTGTGCAATATTCTACAGCAAATTTCCAGGTGGGTTTACTTATAAAATTGTCTATGCCATACGTGTTATTTAATGTTTAGTTGGTATGACCAATGTATGAATGTGAACCATGTGGCCTACCGATGTGAGATGTTACGGCCGTCAGTATGATTGTCCCCGTCGAGTTACGGTACGGTTGCCCTTGCAAGGCAAGTCTCCTCAAGACCTAATGAAGGTCGTGTCCGTTACAGTGGCACGCACTCCCGTCGTTAGGGTTTATACATCCCCTTTCTGCGGCTAATGATAGATGTGCACATGAGTGAGTTATTGTTACGATTGTTAGGAGATGAGACATGATGATGATTGATTTATATTCATGCTGCGACCATACCATCGTTACATGTTATTATGTGCATAGTAGTGAGCACTACTTTATCATTTGTGCTCATTCCCACCTGCTCTTCACGGATGCAGGTTAAGCAGTGGTCGGGTGACGGGACGAAGGACGAGTGGTGGTCTATTATTTGTTTCGTTTTGCTTCCGCTTTAATAATATGGTCGTTATGAACCTTTCTATGTTTTGGACATGTGAAAACTGTTTTCGAACTATGTTTTGATGTTTGAAAATATTTTGGAAAACCCTTTTATGAACCTTGAATAATCATGGTGTTTGATTTATGAAGTTTCAATTGTTCATATGGGATATTATGTTGAGGTGTGAAACAGGTTAATGAAAACCTTGTGAAAAACCAGGTTTATGAATCCCCGTGAGTCCAGATAAGACTTGGACTAAGTAAATTGTGTTGGTTAATGCCCTTGATTTCGAAAATGAATTCGAAAAATTCGTTCTGGTTTTTAGATAGTCCGGAATTTCTTTAAAAATCAAAGTGGGGTGTTACAAGTCTTTTATTATCGCTTTCAAACATAATCACATTAAACACTATTTATCTATATACCTTAACTCCTAATCAACATTTTATCTTAGATTGAGCTTGAACATTGTTATATTTTTTAATAAGTGACTTTCTTCTATTATCACTTTCAAACATAATCACATTAAACAATATTTATCTGTATACCTTAACTCATAATCAACATTTTATCTAAGATTGAACTTGAACATTTTTATATTTTTTTAATAATAAGTGGTTTTCTTCTATTATCACTTTCAAACATAATCACATTAAACAATATTTATCTATATACTTTAACTCCTAATCAACATTTTATCTAAGAATGAGCTTGAACATTATATTGTCACTTTCATCATTATTGTTTATCCTTCACTTGCAACTTAATTTTATTATTCTTCGACCTTGTACCACTGCTCTAGTAATTCAATGGGCGGGATTTTTTCCCTCCATAATTTCAGGTATGCGAATGATATGCGATTTATCGCACATTATTCGCCGTGCTGCGAATAAAGGTTGGCAGGTTGCGTCTTTCAACTCTCAATTAATAAATGACAGTTGTTTTACGGAAAAGGTCGCCTCTTCTCCGAAACATCCCCTCAGTCTTCGGCGCATTAAAAACAATTATTTATATTTTACGTATATTTTTGTAAACAGATATACAAAACAGAATGCAATTTATTGTCAATACGTTCTGCGAATTTGAAGTGTCGCCTCTTCTCCGGAAGTCCCCTCAGTCAGTGCATTAAACACAATTATTTATATTTTAGATATATTTTTTTAAACAGATATGTGAAACAGAATGCAATTTTACGTTATGCGAATGATGTAACACCCCGCTAGCTTACTAAAATCAGAGTGCGATTTTCATAAATTCTTTTCTAAAATTTACGTTGTAGTTTGCGAAATCATATTTCGGGATGCTACAGAAAAATATTTCTTTCTTAAAATCCGTTATCTTTACTATTTATGAAAAACAGAATATCTTTTATTAAACGAGCGTGTAATATTGTTTAAAATCTACCCGAAAGGATCGGATCAAAGTCTGGAAAATAACACGCTAATTTAAAAATCTGAAAGCATCAGCGGAAGTAAAAACGTGGTAAATAATATACATATAGTAAGTCTGCAAAATCATAAATACATATGTACTGCACCGGCGACCACCAGCTTTGCTCACTCCTCCGGACCGACCCTGTCACCTGAAAAAGATAATAATAGTGGGAGCGTGAGCACTAAAAGCCACTGTGCTCCGCAGAAACTCATACAGAATAAAACAGTAATAATAATTGCATCATCATGATCAAACGCATGTATATCTGCTGCTATCTGTAACTGCTCGTCAACAGTATAAACTGGACGTGTCTGCCGACCGTAATAAACTCAGTCGGAACCATGTGCTGTTAGAGGTATGCTGTAAAAGCTCCTATTTACAGATTCAATCAATTCCATTTTGATCTGGCCATGATGTTTCGGTCAAAGTACATATGCTTGCAGTTTATTTATTTATGCAATCATACTCCATGTCTTATATTGAGGTAGTGTGGTTCGAAGAGTTTTGAACAGAAAGATCACCTATCGGTTCCTTATAAGACTAAACTATTCGTTCATAGTCTAGACTGACAGTGAGACCCCACTTGGAAAAAGACTGTAGTGTATTCTTGATTCAGTTGGTCTTTGACTGGAGGATTACACTAGCACTTATGTTAAGTGTTGAACAGGACCACGGAAGGATAAGATTATGAGACTCACTGATCGTTGTTGTAAATAAGACCTTCAGTAATTGATGCGTACTCTTAAGCTGTAAGATAATATAAAATGGGCA
>CACSLK010028757.1:12899-24590 GCA_902706635.1 Striga hermonthica | reverse complement strand
ACTTAGAGTTCTTCAATCCTTCACCATGCTCCGTCACAGCTCCTTTTCTTGGACGAACAAAGTTCATGGGTGGTTGGGAGATAGGTTTCTCGTCATTTACCTTCGGCAGCGGCAACACTAACTCTTTTAAAGAGTTTTCTACCCCTTCAATCTTTGATTCTTCACTTTCAGACCTTTTATGCTGCTTAGACGAGACTTTCTCAACTGGTTTTGCATCATTGAAATAGTATTTGGCATCAGCGAAATGAGTTTCAGTCTCCGTAAAAGGTTTATCATCACCAAGCACAGTCTTCACAACGCCATTTTTGCAATATTTGAAGCATTGATGCCATGTGGACGGAACCACGCCATTCTCATGAAGCCATGGACGACCAAGAAGCATATTGTAAGAAGTTTTTGCATCGATGACATAAAACATAGCAGTTGATTCCATATCTTCCATCAGCAACCTCAACCTTATGATGCCAAGAGCTCTTTGCCCCCCTTGGTTAAAGCCTTGAATCATCAGTCGACTATTACCAAGTTCTTTCGTAGTCATTCCTAACTCTTTTAGCGTGCGAAGAGGCAAGATGTTGACTGTTGATCCTCCATCAATCAATATTCGATTAACCTTTTGCTCTTGCACATATCCGGCCATGAACAAGGGTCTGTTGTGAGGCTTAGAACCAAGCAGCAGATCTTCATCAGTAAAGACCATCATGGTGATCTTTAGTTTCCCAAACGCCTCCTCGCTAGCCTCGGTCCATGTGAACCCACCTTTCTTAGTCATCTCCGTCAGTGGCTTGGCGATGGTTCCATAATCCTTCACGAACTTTCTGTAATAGCCCGTAAGTCCTAGAAATCCTCTTAGCTGTATGAGACTTGTCGGTTTAGGCCAGTCGACCATAGCCTCAATCTTTCGTGGGTCGACCTTCACGCCCTCGTGGGATATGAAATGCCCTAGATACTCAACCATCTTCTGTCCCAATGAACATTTGGATGGCTTGATATGAAACGAGTTGGCCTCCAAGATTTCGAGCACCACTCTCAAATGCTCAAGATGTTCAACCCACGACTTTGAATAAATCAGGATATCATCAAAGAATACCAGAACGAACTTACGCAGATACTCCTTGAAGATGGAATTCATAGCAAACTGGAAAGTGGATGGGGCGTTGCATAGTCCGAATGGCATAACCAGATACTCATAGTGTCCTTGGTGCGTACGAAATGCTGTCTTCGGAATGTCGGCCTTGTGGAGTCGAATCTGATGATAACCAGCTCTCAGGTCGAGCTTTGAGGAGTAACGTGATCCAGCTAACTCATCGAGCATGTCGTTGACACTCGGAATAGGAAATCGATCCTTGATAGTCGCGGCATTCAGGGCTCGATAGTCAGTACAGAACCTCCACGTGCCATCTTTCTTTTTAGCTAATAGTACGGGAGAAGAAAACGTACTCTTGCTATGCTGGATTAATCCTGACTCTAGCATCTCGGCCACTTGCTGTTTGATCTCAGTTTTCTGAAAGTGAGCATACCTATAAGGGTGGATGTGTATGGCATGCTGCTCATTGATCAGTGGTATGCGATGATCGAACTCTCGGTGTGGTGGTACTCCCTTAGGTTCGCCTAGTACTCCCTCGAACTCCTCGAGAAGATTGCGCACATCTCCCTGTTTTTGCTTGTCCTGGTCTATGTTCGCTTTAGTGTTCTCTACCACTACTGCAAAGATTTGGCCGCCACCTAGCCAAACTCTTTCGATGCTTTTCAGCCCTACTTCCTTGGTACCTTTTTTCGCTGCCCGTACTCAGAGTGACTTGTCGACCTCTAGAGTTGAACTCCATAATTCCCGTTTGATAGTCGGTAGTCACCTTGCCTAACCCTTCGAGCCACTTCACTCCCAGAACGACATCCGGTCCAACCAAAGGTAAGGCATAGAGGTCAGCCTTAACAGTAACTCCGTTGAACTTGATTGGCACCTTACAGAAGCATCAATCATAAGCTCAGTTATAGGCAACGGGAAGTCGTCCTTAGGACACGCCTCGTTAAGGTCTCGAAAATCCACGCACACTCAAATTTGGCCATTTTCTTCCTGACCGGAACGATGCTCGAGATCCACGTGGGATATCTGACTTCACGAATGAATCCAACTTCAATGAGTTTATTTACTTCAGCCTCGATCAATGGGATCAACTCAGGTCAGAATCTCCGTTGTGCTTGTTTAACAGGTTTTGACCCTTTTCTCACGGACAAGTTATGCACTGCCACCTTTGGGTCTAGTCCAGGCATCTCCTTATACGACCATGCGAATACATCCTTAAACTCACCAAGAAGCTCTATGTAGGCCTTCTCTTCATCTACAGTTAGCAAGGCACTGATATACGTCGGGCGAGGATCGTCAACATCACCCAAGTTGATTTCTTTTAGTTCATCGACCGTGGACTTAACACCTTCTTCAAGCTTGGGAGGTGCGTCTTCAGCATCTTCCTCCTTTATTGGAGCATCCTCGCATATAGTGATATGGTTCACATGTGCAATATCTTCGGTTGGCTCACCAAGATCTTTGAAGTCGATACATGCTCGCACCCGTCCATTTCTTCCCGTGACAAATCGTGTTTGCACATTTTCATCAACTCCAGCGATATACCTTTTTCTCACCAAATAAGCTATCATTCGGTAAAGAGAACGTTCATCATTTCGAGGAGTTGTGAGAGTACCGCAAGCATAGTAAGATGAAGCGACACTTTCTCTATCATCATCTTCATCGTCATGCACTCTTGTATGAATGATCGTGTGCATTTTAGCTTTTAAAACTTCACCACGTGATACGATCAAGGCAGTTTGACGTTTCATACGTGACGGAATTAGACTTTTAAGCTTTAGAGCCAGGCCTACACCTTTTTCTTGTCTTAAAGGCTTTGACTGCTTAAAAGATCTCAGTCGTTGAAACACAGATTGTTTGCCTTTTGACTTTCGCACCGGACCGAATCTTTAAAACACCAACACTCTTTTCTATTTCTTTTCACCGTCAGAAGATGAGAACTCTCCTTCCGAGACATGGTTGACGTTTGCTCTCTTGATGGCGATTCTAATTGGACTCGATTCCACATATCCAAGACCTGCCCGGTTGTGCTTTTGCTCTTGAGGTATGAGCTTTCCCAAAGAGCGACTTTCATTGGGATTGTATCCTGCTTTGACGAGAAGCTTGTAGGCTTTTGGATCAAAACACTTAGAGTTCTTCAATCCTTCACCATGCTCCGTCACAGCTCCTTTTCTTGGACGAACAAAGTTCATGGGTGGTTGGGAGATAGGTTTCTCGTCATTTACCTTCGGCAGCGGCAACACTAACTCTTTTAAAGAGTTTTCTACCCCTTCAATCTTTGATTCTTCACTTTCAGACCTTTTATGCTGCTTAGACGAGACTTTCTCAACTGGTTTTGCATCATTGAAATAGTATTTGGCATCAGCGAAATGAGTTTCAGTCTCCGTAAAAGGTTTATCATCACCAAGCACAGTCTTCACAACGCCATTTTTGCAATATTTGAAGCATTGATGCCATGTGGACGGAACCACGCCATTCTCATGAAGCCATGGACGACCAAGAAGCATATTGTAAGAAGTTTTTGCATCGATGACATAAAACATAGCAGTTGATTCCATATCTTCCATCAGCAACCTCAACCTTATGATGCCAAGAGCTCTTTGCCCCCCTTGGTTAAAGCCTTGAATCATCAGTCGACTATTACCAAGTTCTTTCGTAGTCATTCCTAACTCTTTTAGCGTGCGAAGAGGCAAGATGTTGACTGTTGATCCTCCATCAATCAATATTCGATTAACCTTTTGTTCTTGCACATATCCGGCCATGAACAAGGGTCTGTTGTGAGGCTTAGAACCAAGCAGCAGATCTTCATCAGTAAAGACCATCATGGAATCATTATCAACATGGTGATTTTCAACCTCAGGCAAATTGTTTTCTTCTAGCGGAGCTTCGTGCTCATTTGTCATATTGCAAGCTTCACTTATATGATTAGCAGTTGCACTGTTTTCTTCCAGTGAGATTTTTCCTTGGCGTGTCAGCTGCATAACCTTGTCCTTGAATACGAAGCAATCATGAATTGGATGCCCTACAAGACGGTGGTATTTTCAATATTTTGGATCATTCACCCTGCCAGCTTCTTCAGGACGCTTCATCTCAGGTAACTCAATGAGTTTTGCTTCTATCAGATCGTCAATTATGCCAGAGACGTCTGAATCAAGGAATGGGTACTGCTTTGCTTGCATTTCTTTCAGAGTCAACCTTCTTTGTTCAATTTCCTTAGGGACATCCTTCTTTTCAACGACTTTATCAGCAGATTTTCCTTTGAACTTGACAGGCATAGCATTGATCGTCATGGACTCCTTATTTTGAGATTTTGAGGAAAACTTGCCCCCTTTATTTTGCTCGTATCTATCCTTGGAGATTTGGGGTTCTTGGATTGGAGGACCATTAGCCCCGCTTGCGGTCATGCTTAGTTCCATATCGTGGGCTCGAGTCGCTAACTCTTCGAATGTTTTCGTCCGAATACCTTGAAGGATGTAACGAAGACCCCAACTCATACCTCGAATGCACATCCGTAATTGTTCCCATGATGAAATCCTTCAGTTGATCAATGGGGATCATTCCCGTGGACGAGTGTTGGAATGGAGTCTTCTCTCTTTCTTCATATTGCTCTTGCTTGGACGTTTCAGACTCCTCACGATCTTCAGTTCGTTTGCCATTTGCGTGGCTTGTTTCAGCATTGTCGACCTTGTCCATTAGCTTTGAGATTTGAGAGTCTTGCTCTTCGACCTTCTTCGCGAGCCTTTCAATAACCTTCGTTAAGCTTGTGATGTGCTCTTCAAGAGTTGAAGCATTGGTCGTCATAGCCGGAGCGACACTTGAGCTTTATGAAGAACTTGATGATGAACGAGGAGTTGAAGAAGCAGAGTCGTCTTCATCACCTTCATGGGTAAGATGCAGCTTATCACTTCCAATCACCTTGTGCGAAGGAGCCGTCTCCGAAGATGCTTGCAGTTGCTTGGCCATGCTTCTTGTAACGACACCGAGGTTGGAACTTGAGGAACTTGTTGAAGGAATCTTGACTACGGCAATCTTGCGACTAGTCATGATGACTTGAGAAACTTTGGAGAAGAGATGAAAGGTAGAGATGTCCCACCGGGCGTGCCAAAAATTTGTAACAACAAATTTCGTGAATTGAATTTAAAAAACACGAAAAATATTATTCAAATGAAATTCTTGAATCAAAATAAATATTGCGGGTTACAATCTCTATTTTCTCCTCTGTTTCTTCTCACAAAAAAAAATTTAAGTCTTGGAGCGAAATCTTCGGCTTGATCTTCTCCTTGACTTGATTTGACTTGAATTAACGTAATCTGAGGGCTTGAAAGCTTTTTCCCGGATCAAACGTCAAAATATCCCAAGAACGCGAAGAACACGAATCTTTGGTCTTCACCGCAAAGTAGATCTCGAATCTTCTTCACGCCGGTTTTGAATTTACTAACGTTATTCGGAGGCTTCGCAGCTTGTTTCCGAATTGAGAATAAGAAGTTAGAGCTGTGGAAGGACTCGCTACTTATGAGGTTGAACGCGCTTGAATCTTGCTTTGAGTCTTCAAGAACGCCTTTAAATCTTCAAGAACACTTGAATCTCGTCGAGAGATCTTGAACTTGAGCTTGAATATGAACGCAATTTGGAGGCTTGACAGCTTGTTTCTGGATTAAACGTCGGTTTTGAGCTTGGATGTGCTTGAATCTTCCTTCGAATCTTCAAGACCGGCTTCGAATCTTCAAGAACACTTGAAACTTGTAGAGAGAATTCTCTAGAGCTCTTGAACTTGAATATGAATTATGAGATGTGTGTTTGACATTAGGGAGAGCTCCTATTTATAGGTGTAGGAGAAAGCATCCTACCAAAATTAAGAATCGTAGGACACAATTTGATTGGTCCATGACGATTCACATGAGATCTTCTAGATTTACTTAGATCTCCCAAGATCTTCTAGATCCACATAAATCTTCCAAGATCTTCTAGAAGATATGATTTATTTACCAAGAATAAGACTTGACACTTGGCATTATTTGATTGGTCAAGAATTAAAATATTAAAATATCAATTAATTAACTATTTAAATTTAGGAATTAAAAAGATAGAAATTCTTAAAATATAAATAGAAAATATTACTTGATTTTTTAATAAATCAATTTCCACGTGACATCATTTGATGGGACAAAAATTTTTTATGTCTTTACACGACCTAAAACTAAAAACTGAACTCCAAACGCAGTTCGGCCGAACAAAGCATGCGACAAGGTGCTCTCATTTGACAAACACTCATCACATGCATTCATCATGCATTCACATACATTCATCACATGCATTCATCATACATTCACTCATTCCTCATATGATCGCATTATACATTCATTCTCGTAAGAAAACAAAGAGCTCAAAGCTCAATCGAACAAAGAGCTCAAAGCTCACCCAGACAAAGAGCTCTAAGCTCGCTCATGTCGACATAAAGGCATTCATGCATAAAAAACGGGTACCAAATCGCCCGACCAGGCCATTCAGGCCCTATCCAGTCAGAAAAGTCGCCCATTCACTCAAACTGATTCAACTCGTCAAAGATCAAGCCATTATTATCATCGTCACGTCAGGCCAAAGCCTAAAATGATCAACACGACGCTTAAGGTTCCCAAAGCACCCTAAAATTACTTACTAAATCACGATAAAATCACCATTTTTCGCCAAAAACTGACAAGATATAAAGTGATCTCATGAATCACGCGAAAATTTTCCGCCACTCGCACTCATCTAAATATTTGTGATTCCACCAATATCCCTCATTATGCGATATCCTAACACAATAAAAAGAGCCCGAAGCTCAAGAGATCTTGAGGTAAAAACATTGCCAAATTGTAAAGATTAAATGCGACTTCAGAACAGTTCAATCAAGAACATGTCCTAAACTCGGGGGCCTCCTGTTGATATCCAATTTGGCTTATTAATTAAATGATAAATGAAATAATAAAATATGGCTCGATAACCGAGGATCCGATAATACGAGATAAATAAATATACAAACAGGTACACAAGACTGATCATCTAAAAGCCGATTGGGCCCTCAAATGTCAAATTCGTCCATTACCGAGAAGACCAATGTTAATCGGAACCGTCAAGAGTCATAAGTGGGTCCCACGATGATTATCTAATATTAAATAATGGTGTAATATTTTTTACTCATTTACTCTCCCACTTGTAAAAAATGGCCATATTTATAATGGCTTAAAAAAAAGAAAGGGAGAGGAGTCATTTTCCTCCCCCAACACTTTCTCTCTCTTTCACTCTCCAAAACAACAAGAAATAAAACATACATTTTTCATCATTTTGTTCTCCAATTTTGTTCAAAAAATTCGACTTTTATTTAACAGTTGATCGTCCGATTTTCGACATCAACACGGTGACCAGAGAAGAAATCCAACATTGCCTCCTCACCATCAGTGTAACGCCCCGTTTTATTTTAAAGAATTATCGAATAAATTTTTAAAAACCAGAGTTAATTTTTTTTTCCCGCAAAATCTCAAATTAAATTTTAAAACTCAACGGGTGCTACTTATCTACTAAGAATAAAAACAAAAATACAAACACATAACCCAAATATAAAACAATAGGGAAGTATCTAAACACGCATAGCTAACAGTTATAAACAATAATTCCATGCATTTATTAAATTCTCAAAATAACCATAAGTAAAGCATAATCCCAGAAGGTTTCAATCTGACATAACTTAATTATCCAAATCAAAACAGGAAAATAAAACCAAGTCATGAAACAACAATTCAACAAGGTCATAAATAAATGGAAACATATATCATGGTAACATAATCGATGCATTGACCACATCTCGCTCGTCTTTACGCCATCGCCTCCAGCTCATCTCAACCTAATGAAGGACGAGAAGACAACAACAGAGAACAAACAATGGGGGTGAGCATAACTAACAAGCTCACCATTATTGCACAGATATCCAGTATAAAGCATTTTAAAACCTTTTCACAATATGCATAGAATCCAAGGTCTAAACTCCCTACTCGGCGCTATCGCAAACCTCCTATGTACATACAACAACCTTCCGGATACAACGGCATGGAAGTAACTTGAAACCTTCCCACCCCCGGGTACAACGGTTCGTAGAATCCTTTCCAGGAGACAGTGGAGATGTTTTTCCCCTTCCGGGTACAACAGCTTGGGGCGTCTCCTCCCGGATACAACGGGCAGGTGACCTCCCACTGTTTTCGCATTCATCAAAAGCACTATTGTATGGGACACCTAGACTAGGGTTCTCACGCATACAACCATTTTTCAAACGAATCATTATACAAATAAAGAGTGCAATAATTATGGAATACATCACAAATGTACCCACCTGTTTGCAGCGACAGTTCACAATCACGAATCTCGAAAGCAGGGCGAGGTCAAAACCTCTAGACACCTACATTAAGTCCAGATACTAAAGTCAACGCTTTATCTAGACCTAAGTAGAAAATCACAAATTTGACTTAGCCGAACTTGATTCGACTAAGTGGTTCGTGAAGTCCTGTGGATATTGGAACTCTAGGATTCAGACTTGACCAAACCACTTATTAGGGATAACACAATTTAAAATAAAAGACAATCACAACAAGTCACGAGGAAGCTCATAACAAATTGGTTACCAACACTTAACAATATTTACTGTTTGAAAATAATGGCCAAGATTTACACATGCTTAAGAAGGTCAACCAAACCAATGAGCTAAGTTCTGGAAATTTAACACAAAATTCACCTCCCAATACTTAGAAATATCACCAAGTTTCGGCCCCAAATTCATTATACACAATTTTATAAAATTCAAATATGATATCAGATAAAACGATCATAAAATTCAAAGTCTGACCTAACGAACGAATTAGAACATGATATTTTTACTGGAGCAAGATCAGCAATTAAGGACCTACATATAAAGATTTTAGGTTTAAACAATAAATACACGAATTTTAAAAATTCCTACAAGTTTCTGCAGTTTATCGAATTTCAATTAAAACGGAACCATTTTCAACTCCAAAAATTTCAATCTTTTTACACCATGATACTACATATAAAACAAGCATCTCAGCCAAAAATCAAAATTTTTGAGCAGTTAACCTTTATTATGAATTTAACAAGAATCTATCCAAAAATCATTTTAATTATTAAAAATAGCTACAAGCCCTGAAAAATTATAAAATTTTTACACAACATGTATAATAATCACAGGATATTATACAAAGAATTTCACGTCAATCGGAGCAACATGCAATTTATCATGATTTATCAATTTCAGCAGTTAGTGGAACTACGAAAATTCATACATGACTCGAAACACACTGAATTCGTCCGAGGCCTTCGCCATGAGGCCTAGAACTCGACAAGGTTCCATTATCCACAGCACTCACACGATTTTGATAGAATTTAACATAATCATACATTAATACTTAAAAGCATTTATGTCACATAATCGAAAATACTTGTCGGAGCAATAAGTCCCACATACAAATAAGTCTTGCATACTTAAAAGCATGGGAGCAGCAACCTCTACAGAGGAATAAGTCCCACATACCATCAAAATATTACTCTGCTTTATTTTTAAGAAACACTTGAATTATTTGACATAAACCAACTCACAAATACAATTACAATTAGGCTAACAGAACAGAAAGGTAGAAAGACGGCAGTGACAATAACTATCACTTAACACATAATATCTAATCATAATAAGGGAATTGAGGTCGTGAGTACCGTTCTTGCGAAAAGGTGTGAAGAACGAGCAACGGAACGGCCTAATCGGGATTGAACGGAATGTACGCAAGCACCGGCGGGACCCGACAATGATGGACAACGGCGATGGAGGTCTCGACAGGAACAGCAGCAACAGAACTCTATCGCACGTGATGAGGGCTGGACTCACCGGTAGAAACGAGCAGCACGCAGCGAGAACACGCCGGGACTCACGAGGAAGATGACGGGCTTGAAGAGGTGCTGCGATTGTAGACTGCTGGGACGGTGGAACTGAAGATGACTGAGAAGGAACGGATGGCTGAGGATGATCACGGACGGCCTCCCTCCTGATGCTGGCGTCCACCTCCTGGGCAATGGAAACTGCACGCGCGTACGTCTGTGTCCCGTGGCCTACAATATTATGACGGACTGCAATGTAAAGCCCGTCAATGAAATGCTGTGCTCTCTGGGCCTCCGTGCAAACCAAAACAAAAGCTGCAAGTCTATTGAACTCCCTCTCATACTCGTCAACAGTACGAGTACCTTGCTGGAGCGATAGAAACTGATGCTCCATCTCTGCTCGGTAGTAGGTGGGGTAGTACTTCTCACGGACTAGCTCCTTGAGCATCTCCCACGTACATCCCGCCTTCTCGCCGGGACGCATGCTCCAGTAAGCGTTCCACCAGAGCCGGGCATCACCGGTGAGCTGAAGCTGAGCGCAAATTACGCGATATCTATCAGGGCAATCTATGACCTCGAAGATAAACTCCAGGCCCTGAATCCATTCATCTACAATGCGAGGATCTCCCTGCCCTAAGAATTTCTCGGCATGATAGTCGCGGAACTGTACGACTACTGTGGCCTGAGTAGGAGCCGGATGATCGGGTTCCCTACGGGGCGGCATCTGAACATTGGAAAAGTTCAACATTATTGAACACATGATTATATTCTGACTGATTACTAAGGCACACAAATCTCTTGACGAGTCGCCAAAAATGGCCGATAAATACTGACATGAAGCCTGAAGAACTCTAGAGTCATATCAAAAGATACTAAATTCTAGAGTCATGTCTGAGTATACTAATCTCTAAAGTCATGTCTGAACATACTGAATTCTATAGTTATATCTGAACTCTAAAGTCTGAATCTGATTTGAGCATCTTAACTAAGTCTGATTACTGATTTCTGAGCATAGACAAAGTAATATGTTTATAACTGAAAACTGAATCAGCACTTACCTGGAGTCGGCGAGGCGTGAGCGTGACGGTTCAGGTTTTTCTAAAAATTACTGACTGAAAAACTTTTCAGAGACGCAGAAACCTGCTCTGATACCAATTGTAACATCCCGACTTTTTAATACTATCAGAGTACGAGATTTTTCGCAATTTTCTGAATAAATAAATAAAATATTTACTTTGCGAAAACTGATTCGGGATGCTACCGTGAAAAACTTGACTTTTCTGAAAACCGTTAAATTTTTAAACTGATAAATAGAAACAGTTATAATATATTAACCGACTAGAGTCGGATCAAAAACTGTTTAAAGGTACCGAAGGTTTTAGCGGAATAAAAGCGTGGCAAAACACATATATACATATCCACAAAAATATCCTGAACTGCCCGCCAGCTCACTCCTCGTCCCCGACCCTGCGACCTGAAAAACATGAAATGCGTGGGGGCGTGAGCACTAAAACACTTGTGCTCCGCAAAAACTCATACTAATGTAAACATTGAAAATAATAACAATATCATGATCTCAGCATATGTAACTGAACTGAAACTGAAACTGATATCTGATACCGGTCTGATCTCGCGACATAAGTCACGTAACTGATAACTGAACATCTGTCGGCACAAACTAATACCGAAATCTGCCG
>CACSLK010028628.1:0-14958 GCA_902706635.1 Striga hermonthica | reverse complement strand
ATTCGAACAAAAAAAAAAAATAAAACAAAAGAAATTCGGCCCCTCAACAAAAGGTAATAACCGAACAAAAATCAAACAAAGGACTAGATGACACTTTTTTTTTTAATACTCACGAAATTTTTTTCGAAAATTTGAGGAAAAATTCAAAAAAAATCGAACAAAAAGAAACAAAATATTCGAACAAAAAGAAAAAGAATGGGATAGAAAAAGTTAACGAACACACAATCAATCACTCTCAATAAAAACACCAATGATGTGTAAGAAAAATTGGTTTTGTACCGATTTGACGATTCTATTTTTCGTAAGTAGAATACTTAGAAAAGTCTCAAAACCTTTTTAAGGTGAATGAGAAATTAATTCTAAGTATTATATTTTAATTAATCGAGTTTAAACAACTCAAAAGGTTGTAGGGTTCACAAACATTATATTTTAATAAATGTTTGGACAAACTGAACGAGTCATAAATATGAATTATGTATGCTAGAATTGTAAAGGGGCTCGTTGGGGACAAGTAGGAAAAGACGAAACTCGATTCCAAGTCCGTATGAGCTCGTACGAGCCCGCGGCGCACGGGCGCGCAACTGGCTGTGGAAATCGAAGGGTTGCAACCCATGGTGACCATAAGGTATCTTTTGGCCACTAGATACATCCGTTCTTGTTCGGGCACGTCCCAAAAGGTGTCTTTTGACACTTAAACCTCTTGGAGGTGTCTCCATACATCTATAAATACCCACTAACATGAAATCATTCATGACATCAAATAATTCCATAACTTTTGCATCCTTTTTACAAAGTTCATATCATCTTGTGTTCTTTGTGTTCTTTCCTATCTTGAGAGTTCGGAAACTTAAGTATTGCTCGCCGAAGGTTTGTGTATTTGAGTTACCACTATACACAAATCAAAAGTCGTTGTATCTTGGAGGCGTTAGTCATGAACCGTGGGTAATATACGGGGCTATTTCGTCTTAAGGAGAGCGTATCTTACGTGCCTCGACTTTGTTCGTTTTACCAAAATTCCTTCTATTTTTTAAAGCCATTTTCTTGAAATTCACATACAAAACAACAATTTATAAACTACAATCTTAAGACGAAATACTTGTGAGTTCATAAGATGGCAACCGAAGAAAACCAAACAAATGCTCAACCTACCCCTATACCGATGGTAGCTGCTCCTGTCCAAGGCGAGAGACCGCCGAAGTTCAATGGCTCTGATTCAAGAGGTGGCAACAAAAGATGCTTTTCTACCTCACAACTCTCTCCCTCTCTTGTTTTCTTTCGGAGGACCCTTTGATCGTCCCCGAAAGTGAGACCGACATGCAAAAGTGTACGGCCTCGGATGCTTGGCATCACAATGATTTCTTGTGTAGAAATTATATCCTTAATGGACTAGACGATTCTCTCTATAATGTTTATAGTCTGATTAATACGGCAAAGGAGTTATGGAATTCCTTGGAGATGAGTACAAAAAGGAAGATGCCGGGATTAAAAAATTTCTCGTCGGCAAATTCTTAAAGTACTTAATGGTGGACATCAAGTCGGTGGTAAGCCAAGTTCAAGAGATTCAATCTTTCACGATTTGTTGGCCGAAGGATTGATTGTGAATGAGGCTTTCTAAGTTGTGGCTATTGTTGAAAAGTTACCACCACTTTGGAAGGACTTCAAAAACTATCTCATGCATAAACGCAAAGAGATGACACTGGAAGACTTGATTGTTCGACCTCGAATTGAGGAAGATAATCGAAAATCTGAAGTAAGGGCCAACCGGAGCGACTTCGAGGCTAAGGCAAACTTGGCCGAGTCAAGCTCTAATAAGAAGCGCAAGAGAACTTCAAAGGGAAAGCAACCTCAAACGAGCACCAAGAAGTTCAAAGGGAATTGCTACAATTGTGGTAAATCTGGGCATCTTGCGAAAGACTGTCGTCTCCTGAAGAAGGGTAAAGATAGCGCACATATAGCCGAGGATAAATCTGTTCCCATTGACTTATCTGAGCTCGATCTAACCGCCATGGTCCAAGAAGTTAACTTGGTTAATAATCCACGAGAATAGTGGGTCGATACGGGAGCAACTCGGCATATTTGTGCGGATAGAGATATGTTCTCGTCTTATAACCCTACCGACGGAAGGAAGCTATTCATGGGCAACTCTTCGACATCAAACGTCATGGGAACAGGAAAGGTGGTGCTGAAAATGACTTCGGGCAAAGACTTGACGCTAACGGAAGTGCTGCATGTCCCGGACATCCGTAAGAACCTTGTATCCGGTGCTCTTTTGAGCAAAGCCAGTTTTAGATTAGTCTTTGAGGCCGATAAATTTGTAATGACTAAGAATGGTGTCTTCTTAGCGAAAAGGTACCTAGATGAGGGTCTTTTTAAGATGAATGTAATGAATGTTATCCGCCAAGAGGCGAAGAATAAAGAAAGTATTTCTTATTTGTTGGAGTGTTCTAATTTATGGCATGATAGATTAGGACATGTGAACTTTAACACAATTAAAAGGTTGGTGAATTTGGAATTGATACCAAAAGTTAAAATTGATTCACACAACAAGTGCGAAACATGTGTTGAAGCAAAAGTGGCTAAAACACCATTTAAACCGGTGAAGAGAAGCACTAGTCCACTCGAGTTAATTCACACTGACATATATGATTTAAAATTTGTGCAAACTCGAGCGGGGATGAAGTATTTCATTACATTCATAGACGATTGTACAAGGTATTGTTATGTTTATCTACTAAAGAGTAGAGACGAGGCATTAGAGGCCTTTAAGACATATAAAAATGAAGTTGAAAATCAACTTAGTCGAAAGATCAAAGCGATTCGAAGTGATAGAGGAGGCGAGTATGTAGCGCCCGTTTGAAGTGCTCTGCAAAGAGTCCGGTATTGTTCATCAAACGACGGCTCCGTATTCAACGCAATCTAATGGAGTGGCTGAGAGAAAGAATCGGACACTAAAAGAGATGATGAATGCGCTTTTGATAAGTTCGGGCTTACCCCAAAACTTGTGGGGGGAAGCGGTTCTTTTGGCAAATTATATTTTGAACAAATTACCCCACAAAGGTAACGACAAAACGCCATATGAGTTATGGAAAGGTCATAGACCTACATACAAATACTTAAAAGTGTGGGGGTGTTTGGCAAAGGTTGAAATACCTAAACCGAAACAAGTGAAAATTGGACCAAAGACTATTGATTGTATATTTATTGGTTATGCAAACAATAGTAGTGCTTATCAATTTTTGGTGCATAAATCAGAAATTTCGGAGATTCATAACGGAACAACTATTGAGTCTCGAGTTGCGGTGTTCTTTGAGAATATTTTTCCTCGTAAAGACAAGGAAGAAATAATTCCGAGAAAAAGGACATTTGAAGAGGCCAAGCTACCTCAAGAAATTGAGGATGAGCCAAGGCGTAGTAAGAAAACAAAAGTACCTAAGTCTTTTGGTCCTGAATTTCTAACTTATATGTTAGAAAACGAACCGAGAACCATTCGAGAGGCTTTGACAAGTCCGGATGCTCCTTTTTGGAAAGAAGCTATCAATAGTGAGATTGAATCCATTATTCACAATAATACTTGGGAGTTGGTTGATCTCCCACCGGGTAGCAAACCTTTGGGATGTAAATGGATCCTTACAAAGAAGTATAAAGCTGATGGAACTATTGATAAATATAAGGCCCGATTGGTTGTAAAAGGGTTTAAGCAAACAGAAGGATATGATTTCTTTGATACGTATTCTCCTGTAACTCGAATCACGTCTATACGTGTTCTCATTGCAATTTCTGCAATGCATGACCTTGAGATTCATCAAATGGATGTGAAAACGGCCTTCTTAAATGGAGACCTCGAGGAGGAAATTTATATGGAACAACCCGAGGGGTTCGTTGCACCTGGTAAAGAGAAAAAAGTGTGTCGCTTGGTTAAGTCGCTTTATGCGCTAAAACAAGCATCTAAGCAATGGCACGAAAAGTTTGACAAAGTGATGTTGTCGAACGGATTTAAAATCAACGAGTGTGACAAATGTGTCTATATTAAAGGTAACGTCGATTCATTCGTGATCGTATGCCTGTATGTTGATGACATATTAATCTTGGGAAAAAATAATGGTTTAATTCTTAGTACCAAGAAAATGTTGAAAAATAATTTCGACATAAAGGATATGGGAAAAGCCGATGTAATCTTAGGGATTAAAATCTCTAAAAGTTCGGAAGGAATTGTTTTGTCACAATCCCATTATGTCGAAAACATCTTGAAGAGGTTCAATGCATTCAATAAGCCTCCAGCTAAGACGCCTGTTGATTTAACTCAACACTTAGCTAAAAATCGAGGTGAACCAGTGTCTCAACTAGAATACTCACGAGTAATTGGGAGCTTGATGTACTTGATGAATTGTACTCGCCCCGATATAGCATATTTTGTGAGTAAACTAAGTAGGTTCACGAGTAACCCGAGCAATGACCATTGGAATGCACTTATTGTTAGAGTAGGATACCCAACGTTCCAATCAAATTGGACGTATTCTACTTGTAAATACAATCTATTGGAATTATATTAAATAATAAGGCATTACTTTATTTTAAGAGTAAGCATTTATCATATATTTGCACTTAAGATAAAATCCCTAGATCACTTATAGCTATAAGATATGGTTGCGCATAGAGATGGTGATCTTGGAACATATCTTGAAAGCTGTGATCTTAAATACAGTTCCAAGTCGTTGGATATTTCGAGATGGGATATCGAATAAATTTAGAAAAGACTTGCACATAGTATGTATGCTTATTGGATAAGAATGTTGCATTCCATCAACATTAGCGTGGGACGCAAATACATATATGTGGGTGCTTGTTAGAGAACAAGTTCACTGAACATGACCGTATGAAAATTCTTAATGAAAGTTTATCATGTCGAATAAGAATTTTCATGTTACAATAGTACATGATTAATCCTTAGACTTGAGGCACGATGTTAACTTTGTACATATTATATTTTACTTTGATTTATCCTTTTGATTGCTAGCATAATCGTATAAAGGGATATTTTGGGTATTATATTAATATGTATGGAAGTTTGTCAGTGGCCAACAAAGGATTCGACACTTATGAAGATAAGTGAATTTCCTATGTGTTTCATAGTTAGTAATTCAAAGTCCTTGGCCAAGGCGGAATGAATATAGATTCATAAACGAATTACTAAACTTGAAATGGAATCATAATCCATTTGGGTTTCGACAAAATCATACCCAAAGATTTAATCGGAAAATCGGATGTCGAAAGGATTTTACATGTATGAACTTGTAAACGAAATAGGTTTACTCGCTATTCACTTAATACTAGATTCATGCTACTTGCTAGATGTTCCCATGATATGTGGGTTCTTGAATTAAAGAGTTAATTCAAGAATAAGAGTTAATATGAATAACTCAAATTACAAAGAGCTGTAAACCCACTACTAGTATTAATTGTGAACCTAAAAGGTCACACCAATTTTTGAATGAAGGTAAAATTCAAATAGTATTTCTAAAGAGTTAAAATTAATTGACAAATCTAATTTGATTAGATATCAATTAAAGGAATATATTAAATTAATCAATTAGATTGATTAATTGAATTTTGGATATTAATTTAGTAATTAATAGAATTACTAATTAATAGTTGAAATTTAAAATAAGATTTTAAATTTCAAATTCAAATAATAATAAGATTATTAAATAAGGAAATGGAAGAATAGATTAAAACAATAAAGTCTTGAAAAATGTTTTCAAGAATTATTATTTTATTATTTATCTTTAATATGATTGAAGAATAAATAATAATAATAATAAATTAATTATGGTGGTTAGGAGTTGTTAACTTGTTGACATCATTTTCAGTAAACCAAATTGAGCAACGGTGATCAGATGATTATGTTCAGTAAGAGGATAATTAAGTTCGTACAAAGTAGATGATGTCTTCACAGGTCTCAAGACAATCACAAATCGGGTAAGAATTCATCAAGAACCAACATCGTCGTCAATTGACCGATATCTCATGTCGGTTATGACATGTCGGTTAATACATGTCGGATGTGACATATCGGTTATAGCTACACGATTCGATATCTACGACTTTCTAGGCCGACACCACGAGGCGGTGCCAACTCAGCATAACTCATCATTACACTTGGCCGAGTGGTACGTTACCAGGATGAATGGCAATTAGCCGCCATTGACTATTCTCATGTAATGATTACATGTTAGATAAATGTTGTAAATAAATATAAAAGGAGAGAAAGTTCTCCAATCAGACAGGGGAGACATACAATGATATTCAAAACATTCCATCTTATTTTACTGTTCATGTAGCCTTTGTTACCTTATCTTGAATTTACAATAAGTCCCTGTTGATTATATAGTTGTTAATTCCCGTTTAACAACAGTTTGGTGCTAGAGGAAGGGGTCACGTTTTGAGGTTAACTTTCGCTGTTAAAGCCATTTTCGCGCTTGAAGTCACCATGTCGCAATCTGGTCGAGACCATACAGCTCATCCTGGCCAGAGTCAATCGACTAACCATTCCCCACGACGTTCAACACCACCTCCTCCGGTCACGAATATCACGAACTTTCTTCAAAACCCGGAGTTTATTCAAGGTTTAACCTCTTTGATAGCTCGAGCCATGCCTAGAAACTCGAGTACAGTGCCATTATCAACGCCGTTAACTACCAATCTAACAGAACATCTGAATCATACTCGTCATGACCCCGAAACGCATGCGGCAACATCCCATGCTACGTCACAACCACACCACACTTCTCCACGTCAAGAAGAGTTAACTCGTATAAATGCTAACCCAGTAACGAACAATCAAGCCCCGGAGTAACCCCCCATACAGGAAATGACTGCTGAAAGTCACTCTGCTCATCATCAGCGAATTCCGTCACGTCCTAGACTCGCTTCACCAATGCCTCATGTTCGTGAAGATTTGCGGCGCCAGATTGAACGAAATCGTATTTCGAGGCATAGTGCGGAGGAAATTGATGCTATCCGTAAACGCTTGGCTGAACTCGAGACACGACAGAAGTCACAGGAAGATTCCCCCCGACATGTCTCGACGTCGAGAAATGTCATTATTGAAGCTGATTCACCTTTAGCTCCGGAACTTACCGTGGAGGCACTTCCTGCTAAGGTAAAGATCCCACAAATTGGCATGTATGATGGAACATCAGACCCAGATGCGCACTTGGGTCATTATACGTCTTGGATGGATTTGCATGGTGCCTCAGATGCTTTGAGATGTCGGATGTTTTCGCTTACACTGGGGCCGCGAGCACAAAAATGGTACTATACTCTCCCACCCCATTCAATTTGGAAGTGGCAACAGTTACGTGCGGCCTTCCGATCACACTTCATCAGAGCTCAAATTTGCCTCATCCCAAAAGAATCAATTACTAACATCGTGCAAAAGGACGACGAGACTGTTAAGGACTACGTGTCTCGGTTCAACGACCGAATTCAAAATATGGAGCCTTGTCACCCTGAGACCCTCTTAGTAACCGCAATCGCAGGATTAAAGCCTAACTCGATGTTTCGCTGGACCTTGTGCCAAAACAAACCGGCCACGTTCCAAGAATTTCTTGTACGAGCTCAACAATTTATTATTGCCGAGGAATCGATGTCGGTTCCCAGTTTCGACTTCTCGGCGAAAGAAAACAAGACTGAACCGGACGCCAAAAAGAAGAATAAGAAGAACTTTGGGAAAGCACAATTTCGGAATTTCTCCAAAGGATATGAAAACACTCCAGAGTCTAGGGCCGCTCGAGATCAGTATTCAGACAATGTCAGGACAGGCTATCAGACCGTTTATTCAGCCGAAGTAGCTACTATATACGAAGAACTGAAAGGAAAAGAGATTATTCCAGACCCGAGACCCGTGAGAACCCCTGAAGACAAGCTGGACAAAACTCAATATTGTGTATATCACAAGTCTCCGGGACATAATACCGATGAGTGTCTCGGTCTTTTGTCAGCTCTCTTACGGTTAATTGGACAACCTCAGCTTCAAAAGTTCCGAAATTTTGATAATCGCCGGAAAGGGAGGCCTTTGGATCTTTCAAATGATGAAGATGATGATAATCGACCTATTTACCCGAAAAGAGCCCGTGCAAAAGATAAGGAGGTTTTCACGTTTTCTACTCTTGTCGGAACTTCGACTGATAACTGCAGGAAGTCCAGGGTACATGATACCTTAGACTCTTCACACTGCATACCTCGAGTCAATTCCAATAACAAACAGCTGGATACTTCTCGACGGAAAGCCAAAGCTTATGCCCGGGAGGCACAAAATGCCGAGAAACGAGTCATGAACGTTGATCTTCAAGATACCATCAACAAACGGAATTGTCCTATCACATTCAGTATCGAAGATGCCAATCTATTTGCTCATCCTCATTCCGATGCCCTTATTATCACAGCTCCGATTGGAGGGATCCCTGTTCACCGAATTTTGGTCGACACAGGAGCTTATTCAAGTATTTTGATGCTCCGCAATTTCAAGAAATTGGGTTTGGACCCAGCAGACATTAGGCCTTGCAACGACCAAATTCAAGGTTTCAATGGAAGCATCTCTTGCCCTATCGGTGAAATATTGCTCCCTATTCGATTTGGTGGCTTTGGACCAAAATCCAAGATTATTATGGAGACTTTCAAAGTCCTTGATGTCCAGAATGAATATAATGCTGTTATAGGACGAACTGTACTTTACAAACTTCGTGCTGCTGTGTCAATTTTTCATTATGCCCTGAAGTTCCCCACCATTGAAGGAGAAGGCACTCATTACGGAGATCAACGAGAAGCCCGAAGTCTGACGTTGCTCTCAATCTCGCGTAACTTTTATATGATTGAAGAGCAGGATACTGATAACTCTATTGGGTTGAACAACCCAACTCTTAATGCTGAAAGAACTGATCAGTTCGCTCCAGATACCGACATTCCTCTCATAGATACCGATGTCCCCATGACGTCAGTTTTGCCCGAAACATTAACTGAAGCCCTTGATCAAGAACAACCTTTTCATGAGAAATACATAGGAATACACGAAGATATGGATCCACGGATGCAGTTCAAAGATGGGAATCATCATGTCCGGGCGGAACCAGTTGAAGATGTCGAAACCATTTACGTGGATGGATTGACTCAGGAAAAATCATTGCGCATTGGAGCTAACCTTCAAGAACCCACACGGTCGAGCTTAATTCAGTTTCTTCAGTCAAATTCTGACGTATTCGCTTGGAAGCATGAAGACATGAAAGGAATTGACCCGCGGAAAGCATGTCATCGCTTAAATTTGGATAAGACCGTCAAGCCCGTCATTCAGAAACGTCGAAAATTCGGTCCGGATCGTCAGAAGGCCCTCGAAGAGGAAGTGAACAAGCTCATAGACAATAAGTTCGTCTAAGAAGCCAAGTACCCGACGTGGATATCAAACCCTGCCTTGGTTAAGAAAGCCACCGACCTTTGGCGTCTGTGCATTGATTTCTCAGATTTTAACCAAGCATGCCCGAAAGATAGCTATCCAATTCCACACATTGATTACATGGTAGATGCTACATCGGGACATCAACTCATGAGTGTTTTTGATGCCTATTCCGGTTATAATCAAATTCCCATGCACCCTGATGATGCTGAACATACATCGTTCTACTCGGCCCGAGGTCTGTATTGCTATGTCATGATGACTTTTGGATTGAAGAATGCTGGGGCCACATACCAAAGACTGGTCAATAAGATGTTTGCTCGGTTGATCGGTCATACAATGGAAGTTTACGTAGACGACATGCTGGTGAAATCGGAACAAGCCTCTGATCACATCGCTCACCTTTCTGAAGTCTTTGATATTCTCCGAGAATACTCCATGGTGCTTAATCCCAAGAAGTGCACCTTCGGGGTTGGATCAGGGAAATTTTTAGGATATATGGTGAGTCAGAGAGGAATTGAAGACAATCGTGCCAAGATCCAAGCCATACTTGAATTGGCCCCCCCGACATCTATTAAGGGTGTCCAAGCTTTAACTGGTCGACTGGCAGCTCTAAACCGATCCATCTCAAAGTCGACAGATCATTGTAAGCCGTTCTTTGACGCTATCAGAAAAAAGAAGCCGTTCGAATGGACCGTGGAATGTCAGAATGCTTTTGACAACATCAAAGAAGTTCTCTCACGATTACCGACGTTGCAGAAACCTCTTCCGGATGGACCTTTGTATTTGTACTTGGGTGTAAGTGATGTTGCTGTTAGTGCTGTCCTTATACGACAAGATGGACTTCAATAGTTCCCGATATATACGTTAGCAAGGCCTTAAATGACGCTGAATTGCGATATCCATATATGGATAAATTAGCCTTTGCTCTGATCATCGCTGCACGGAAGCTGCGCCCATATTTTCTGGAACATTCTATTATCGTGTTTACATCGTACCCTCTCCGACAAGTCCTTCACCGACCTGACACATCGGGAAGAATGATTAAGTGGGCAATAGAATTGGGACAGTTTGACATTTAGTACCGACCACGAACTGCCATCAAAGCTCAAGTGTTATCTGACTTCATAGCAGAGTTTACCCCAATTGTCAGTACATCCATTGAAGATCCAACATGGACTCTTTACATTGATGGATCATCCACTGCTATACGAGCTGGAGGAGGGATTGTTCTAGTTAGTCCTGATCAACAAGTGTTTTGTTATTCTGTAGCATTCACTTTCCTGGCCACCAACAACGAAGCCGAATATGAGGCCCTCTTATCAGGTCTACACTTTGCCAAATCCATGAATGTTTCCTCTCTCCGAATATTTTCTGACTCTCAGTTACTAGTCAGCCATATTAATGGCACTTACGAAGTTAAAGAACCACGACTGTTGCCTTATTTTGATCTCGTCAAGAAGAAGCTGTCACGGTTCAAAATGACGTTAGAGCATATACCTCGGTCATCTAATATTCAAGCAGACGCTCTTTTGCGTTTGGCCTCTTCAACCGATTTGAACAATGTTGAGTTTGTGCAAATTACTCAACAGGCGACCTCCTCAACAGTTTCTACCGACGTCGTCATGATTGACGCTGCTTCACCAACCCCAGATCCGACATGGATGGATTCAATCGTCAAATACCTTCAAACCGGGGCCGTACCTGAAGACCCAAAAGAAGCTCGCACTCTTCGTGTTCGTGCTGCTCATTTCACTATTGATCAGAGAACGTTATATAAGCGTGGATATTCTATTCCATTGCTTAAGTGTTTGTCTGAGATTGACGCCCAACGGGTTCTTCAAGAAGTACACGAAGGAGTCTGCGGTACCCACCAAGGAGCTCAAGCTTTTTCCCACAAGATTCTCCGACAAGGCTACTACTGGCCGACTATCAGAAAGGATGCCGCAGACTGGGTGCGAAAATGTCACAAGTGCCAGATATTTGCTCCCAACATTAATCAACATCCTGAACTTCTCAAGTCAATATATAGCCCATGGCCGTTTGCAAAATGGGGAATTGATTTGATCGGCCCACTTCCAACAGCAAAAGGGGGTGTTCGGTTTGCAATATTAACTGCTGATTACTTCACTAAATGGGTTGAGGCCGAACCTCTTGCGACCATCACTGAACAAAAGATGATCGATTTTGTGTGGAAATCAATCATTTGTCGGTTTGGAGTACCGAACTCCATCATAACCGACAACGGTCGTCAATTCGAAGGGAAACGATTTGAAAGCTTTTGTGAAGATTACGGCATCAAGCACTTCTTCTCGTCACCTTATCATCCACAAGCTAATGGACAGATAGAAGCTGTAAATAAGATTATCAAGAATGGTCTGAAAACTCGGCTTGAGGCCGCAAAGGGATCATGGCCTGATGAGTTACCTTATGTCCTCTGGTCTTACCGGACGACGACAAGAAACTCGACTGGAGAAACTCCGTTCTCGTTAGCATACGGGACTGAAGCTGTGATACCGGTTGAACTTACTTCTCCGACATATCGGGTTACTCATTTTTCCGAAGAAACCAACTCGGCAAATCTGAAAGCCAGTCTCGATTTGGTCGATGAGTTACGAGCTGATGCTGGGATTCGAAATGCCGCCTATAAACGACGTAGTGAGAAGTACATCAATTCAAGACTCAAGCCACGCTCATTTTTCAAAGGAGACTTTATACTGAAAAGAATCACTGGGGCCAATGTCGGCCCGTTACAACCGAAGTGGGAAGGACCCTTTAAAGTGAATCGTCTGATTTCTAATGGTACTTACCGACTTGAAACTCTAGATGGTGTTCCCCTTCAGTATCCTTGGCACACAACCTATCTGAAGAAGTACTACCAGTAAATTTGAAGGCCAAAGCTCTGTCCCTGACGTATAAAAAGTTTTTGTCCTACTCATGTACAAGAATCACATTTTGCTATCAATAAAGTTTGTGTGACGAACCTCTATAATTTGTTCGATCACTTGGACCACAATAAATCGGTCCTCGTTGCTAAGGCTAAACGTGTTTCATACCCTGAAGTTGGTATGACTTAGCCAAACGCGACAAAGCCGGATACATCCAATCCCTGAAGTTGGTTTGGGGAGGCTTATGCTCTATAATATCAAATCCCGACGTTGATTTGATGAGCCTACAATAAATATTTTCAATAAAAGCAAGTCTTTTATGACTTGTTCCGATAAAGAGTTTGCAGATGTCGGATATACTATAAATTGTGTCGACACCAAAAAATTTAAACAAACTCAAAACAAGGCAGAGTGCAAGTACTAAGTATCACGTCGGAGTAATTACGAGCACGATCCATTAAACATTCATTTATCCTTCTCCGACATGTTTTGACTTGTTACAATAAATATGTCAAAACAATACATTCATGAAACACGAAGTCAAAAACGTCAAATTTCATTTATAATAAGAAATCGTCATTACATTCAAATCAAGAAAAAGAAAATAAAAACAAACAACTAATATGGGATCTCATTCATCTTTGTTCGTCCCCGATGACGACGCCCCTCCAGTTGTTGAAGATTGAAGATTCCCGGCATCAACTTTTTCTTTATCTGCAGCATCCAGATGATCTATCAACCTTTGGCTTAAGCGTTGAATCACCTCTTCTTCCTTCTCCTCCAGTGCTCGGACGACATCACTCTCTTTTACGATGACGACATCATCATCCTCATGCAAAACACGATCGTCGTCGGAGGGGACTGGTTCAACCACCCATCCTTTGGCCTTGGCGTCGTCCTCTGCCACCTTTCGTAAGGCGAAGCTGGTAATTGCGCCAGGAGTTCTTCATCAGATAATCCTTCGAGTGTCTCGACGACAAAGGCCTCAGCAATTGTCTCCACACATATATTTGCCATTTCGGGTTTCTTGACCTTTTCCACCTCAAGGACCATATCGACAAACGCCCGATGAATTTTGGCTTTGCGCTCCTCCGAAAAAGGCACCATATCCAACTCCAGCATTCGACTCTCCTTCTGCTTTAGAAGTTGGTCGGTGAAATCTCGCTCGTCTTGATCCGCTGGTATATGGGCGCTCTTCATCTCAGGGTTGAGGCGATGCTTCTTTATTTTTTCCAAAAGGAAAATCCGCAGCTCGTCAATGCTGTAAATGCCATTCTCTACTCGGTCGATAACCCAGCGTAGTGTCAGTGCAGCATTTAACTCCAAGTCCCATTCGGTTACGGCATCGGCCACGGCTTTTTTACCGGCATCTACGCCTTCTTGAAATTTGAGCTCAGCTGTGGTTGTCATCTCTTGTCGGAGTTTACCCATAGCAACTTCATGAGCCTCGCGACATCGGATTAGCTCAGCATCGTTATCAGATCGGTCCTTCCGGACAGCTTGGAGCTCAGCCTTCAACTTCGTGAGCTGCTCATCTTTCTCCTTGGATACCTCGGCAACTTTAGCCAGTTGAACCGACAAGAGATCGTGGGCCAATAACAGATTCTCCCTTTCAGTCTTAAGAGTGCCCACCTCGGTTTGTGCTGTTTTTAGCTGGGCATCCTTCTCTGACATCAACGCTTCATAGCGAGACTTCTCGTCCTCTAAGGAAGCAATTGCACCTTCCTTCAAGCTCAGCTCGTGCTGCTTCTCATCTAATTCATGCACTCTTCCCCGATAACTTTTCTCGGCAGCAATAAAGCTAACCAGTGCCCGTCCTAAGCAACCTCGGGCATAGCTGAATTTTTGATCATCAGGCAGAGATGCAATTCCGGCGTGAGTCTTCGGGTCCCACGACATCAAAGGGACTTTTGCCGCCTTAACCGCTTCATCGGGGAACCGCTGATTGTTTGTGATTTTTGGCTCGACGACCGTCTGAAACATTGAGAACCAAGGGTCGAACACGCCCTCCGGCAGTGTCAGCTCCGCCGCTTTCTTCTCATCTATTTTGAGGAAGGAATCCCTCAGAATGATTTCGGGTTCTTCCTCCTTGTCCTTGCCGACGCCGGTGTCTTGTTTCTTCTTCATTCTTTCCGCCACGTGAGATACGCTAGATCTCTTGCGACAATGAACCACTGGCACGTCGGACTCCTCTGGCGCTTCTTGAGAGATTTCTGGCTCAACCACAGGCTCGTCAACCGGCGTCATTATTTGCTGCAGTGGTGCCACCTCAAGTGGCGGGACGTCGGTAACTACTGGCTCATTCACAATCGCCGGCGTAGGCTCTACCCTTGTTGACGACGGTTCACCGACAACACTTTGAGATCGGTTGGGGTTTTTCTTCCATGCCTTGAGGAGGTTCATACGTCCAGCCATCTCGGTTGATCGAAGATTTTTGTTTTTTTTGACTTTATTTTTTAAATCAAAGTTCGGATTACGCCTCCGATGTTCTTCTGCCTCTACGGGATCTCCAAAACCGAAGTATCCTAGCAATGGATAATAGACTGTCACAAAGTATTTAAAGTTAGTCTGACCTCTGTTGGTGTTATATACTTAAGCTTTGCTTTAGTGGATATTACACTTGTT
>CACSLK010028599.1:23414-34137 GCA_902706635.1 Striga hermonthica | reverse complement strand
CAACTTCAACTGAACTTAAAACATGATTTACTGAACAAATAACATAAACTGTTCGAAGGTCATGAACTTAACATACTTACTAAACATGAGCAGCCGGTGGCACGCGCTACGTGCGCGGCTACTTCCTTCGGCCAAAACGACACTTGATTATGAAATCTCCTCGAACATCATGGACTGTCTGAACATAATTTAATATAAACTGCTTAACCACACATGATTGCTCGAGAGATTGAGAGTTTAAACATGACATGGTCTACAGGAGCGTTATGCACGGCGAACACGACACATGGTTGAGACATGAACATGAACTTAATTACTATAGAAACGAAACCTTATGACATTACTCATAACAACATGAGAGCTGAACTACCTCTTAGCTTGTTCGGTGCTCGCGTGTGCGTGTGTGCTCGACCCTTGCGTGCATGTGGTGCTAGCTCACGGTTGGCCTTCTTGCTTATGATGAATTCTCTCAATCTCTCTAACTCTCCCTCTAATATATATATATGATATAAAGGCTGAACTATATGGAGAAATGAGGCCAAATTCTCCAACTCATAACATATATATATGATGACCGAATGAACAATTTGGGATAATGAAATGCTTTGGTGTCTTCACCATCATGTGACACCTACTAATCCACCTTGCTTAGTCATCATAATTTATCGTTAGTCATGACTTAGCTCTCCCTAATAAGACACGTACACAAGCTTGAAGAGGAGGAAATTATTTCCCTAAAGTAAAGATAATGGCCACGACACTATGAACAAATTGGGACAAAAACCGTAAGGCTTTTGGACTTAATCTTGTGATTAATTGCTAATTAATTACTTAATCATGTTTAATTATTTAATTAAACATAATGCTTAATTACCAACATTATTCCGAACGTAAACGGAACGTCGAAAATAATTTCCGGTAATCTCGACTGAAATGACTGAAATAATTTAATTTAGAAAATTAATAGTCGACAATATTAATATATCAGAACTAAAAACATGATTTATACTGATAAACTGACGGGATATTACAAGGATTTTGTCTGTGCATTTATCATGCAGGCAAAAAAACAGTGATCTCTAACAGTTCAACATCTGCACCATTCTTCTCTACTGCAATTTTTTGTTCCTTTCGTTTTAATTCCTTTTGTTGTTTACTTATTTGAATGGCTAGCACCCGTGTTAGAATATGCGTGAGCTATGGTGGTACGTTTTCCGGGGGTTCATATCTTGGTGGAGTGGCAGAGCTGATGAGAATAAATTACGACCGACAAATGTATTTTGAAGTAGTTTCTCGTGTTCAAGCATTATTGAAGGCCGATCCTTGTAATTTTGAGTACATATTGTGGGCAGTATTTGATGGAAGGGAACGAAATGTGAAGATGAAAATCGAATCCAGTGAGGATATCTTAGAGCTGATTGAAGAACAAAAACCTCCCAACATTTACGTGGAGTTGGAGAAGCGAGTAAATGAAGGGATTCCGGGGACGGCGCAACAAAGCTTCACGCAAATGATGGCGTCCCAAGGTGTATTTCCGAGTTCTTTTGGTTTTGGTAGTTCTGCATTTTCCCACGAGGCCCCATATTCACATCAAGCAGGCCCTAGTTCATTTACACATACTGGATATCCTCGGGGCGCTGATGATCAAACCGCGGGTTGTTCGAACTAACAAGGTCATTCTCGTGACGATGACAATTATGATGACCAAACCAACACGCACAATGGTGACTCAGGCGACGAAGACAAAGAGGTCCATGAGAAGCAAATGTTCAAGCTTTTCAGGGCGTGGTATAGCGAGCGTATTGAAAAGCTAAGATTAATCACCGACCATATTGAGGTTGAAAGTCTTGCATATATGAATCGAGGTAGCACCCGGCAATCCGACGTTGAGCCACGAATGTGGTCCCTTCCTATGCCGCCCACGACAATTGGATCAGATAGACAACCCATCCACTTACCCTCGAACAATATAGAATTATCTTTGGGGTTTGTCTTTCTTTCGAAAGAAGAGTTTATTTGTGCCATTCAACTGTATCACTTGCAACAAAAAGTTGAGTGTCGAACACCTAAATCCTGCACTTCTAGGTTACAATCTGTTTGTCGGTATGAAGGGTGTTCTTACAAGTTATGTGCAAGGGCAAAGTGAGATGTATGGAGAATCACTACTTTGAAACTCGAGCATACATGCAAAGGGAGTTTGATGCACAATCACCACCGTTCGGCTAATTCCAAGGTTCTCGCTCATATTTACGCACCAACTATTCAGACAAATCCCCAGACGGTATCTACACGGAGAATTATTGAACAAATGCGGGAGGAGCATGGTTTGTCGATCAGCTACAATGTGTCCCTCCGAGCAAGACAGCGTGCTTTTGAAAAAGTTTATGGAGGTCATGAAGAATCATGGGGGCGGCTTCCCGGTTACTTGTACATGTTGCAGGATCGTAATCCAGGTACAATTGTCGAACTGCAACAAGATGGCGAGGTATTCCAACAATTGTTCTTTGCTCTAGGAGCTAGCATTGAGGGCTTTCAACGAGCTGGTGTCCCGGTAATTGTGATAGATGGTACCCACTTGAAGGGAAAATACAAGGGCATTAGTTTGTTGCAGCCACATTGGACGGGATTCACCAAATCTTTCCCCTCGCAGTTGGCATTGGTGATGTAGAGCGTCGTGAGACTTGGAGTTGGTTTTTGACTCAATTGAAAAGGGCCTATGGTTGTCCTGATAACCTCCTCATCGTATCGGATAGACATGAGTCTATCATATATTATGTCCCAATAGTGTTCCCCGAGGCGCATCATTCATTTTGCTGTTATCACATCACAAAACAAATGAGGCCTTTTGGGAAATCTATCTTGGGCATATTTTACAAGGCGGCATATTGTTATCGGCGTGAAAACTTCTATCGTTACTTGTCATCCATCCAAAGCCTAAAACCCGAAGCATTTAAAAAGCTAACTAATGAAATTCCGATAAATGCTTGGGCGAGGTGTTTTACACCTGTATGGCGCTATGGATTCATGACATCCAATTCATGCGAAAGTTTGAACAACAAACTCTGTTGGGCCAGGATGTTACCCGTTTGCTCGTTGTTGGAGTGTGTTCGAGCAACAATAGAGAAATAGTTTGCTGTTCGGCGTGCATCCGCTAACACAGTGGACTCAATTGCGGTTGGATCCTTTGTTCGAGAAAGGTCGTACTCTATCCATTACCACACTCGACATGCAACGTTTAGGGTTATGGAAGAAACAAGATCCTACGTGGTAGATTTAGAGGCAAAAACATGTGATTGTCGTGTGTTTGAAACAGATCTACTACCTTGCTTACATGCATCTACGGCTATTCGGTAATGTTTACCAAAAAACATTATCGTTTTTTTCTTTAAAAGAAAAAAAAAAATTGCTATATTCTAATATGATGTGCATTTACGATATGTAACATGGAAGCCGGGTTAGATATAATGAATTTCGTTAATGACCATTACAAAACCTACTCAATTGCAAGGATGTACCAAAGCACCGTTAGCCCCGTCCCGCATCCAGATGAATGGCACTTGTCCCCAAAAATTATGCGTAAATAGGTAATTCCGCCAAATGATCCCAAACAAGCAGGTCGGCCACAGACTCAACGTTATTCCGCTGGAGAAAGATCATCACGTCGAGTACGGCGTCAGCAGATGTGCTCACGGTGCGGGGTCATCGGGCATAACAGGGCGAAGTGCCCTCTATACGATGGGATAATGACTTTTTTTCAAATGAAGAAGGTCAAAACGCACCAACTCCTCATCCAAGATGCCCGAGGAGATGTCATACATGTAAAGAAGGAGATGTCGTACATGTAAAGAAACAGGTCACAAATCGTCATCTTGTCCATCACGTCCAATCCATGACAATTAAGATGAAGATGGAGTTTTAAATTGTAAACCAATTTAACGAAAACAATACTTTTAACAGAAAAAATACTGTGTTGGTGCCCTAAGTTGTGACCTGCACACGATTGACTAACAAAAATTAGTGAAACTGCGTTGATTGCGCGATTCGCATAACATGTCCCATAATAATCGCACAATTGGGTTGATTGTGCGATTCCCATATCATATCCCATAATAATCGCACAACTGGGATGATTCGCCTAGTCTTCAACCGCATAATTAACGAATCGTATATCCAAATCGAAAGCCACATAATTTACGACTATCCGCCATTTTTTTCGCATATCCATATGGACCGCATTGATTGATTGTCTGCAACGCATATCAAAATCAAAAGTGCTTCGCATATTATTCGCATATGTTACGCACCGCATTGATTGATTGTCTGCACCACATATCCAAATCGAAAATGCTTCGCATATTGTTCGCATAAGTTACGCACCGCCTTGATTGATTGTCTGCTTTTACACCTAAAAAACAATGACGATTTGCATGATTTCTCATTTAGTTGTCAAGTTGATGTATATCTCTACCTAGCCTTTAAGTGCTATCTGTATTTATTAACCTTTCATTCTCTTTGTTGAAGAAGCGACCTTTCACTTCTCAAAACCCTATCTTTCCATCGTAGAAAAAAAAAATGGAAAGGATTTCACCCTATGAAAAAGATTGCGATCCGCTTCCGTGGCAAATGTTGGACTGACTGTAGCAATAATAAATATTTTTTTCTTCTGTCAAGTATGTATTTAATCATGATTCTTATGTCAAAACAAAACAATATGTTGCATGGACAATGAAACCATTAATATCCGTCAACAGAGTTTTGCCAGCAAAATCAGCGACAATACTCGAAGGGAAATTATTATTCGCAGAACTGTGAACAAAGTGCGATAATTCACATTGTGTTCGCATAGCGTAATAAAAAAATAAAAGTAATTTATAGTTTTTAATCGCATATCCAGGCCAGATCAATCAAACGCATCATTTAGGATTATGCGGCATATGTTTGCATAATTTAAGATTTGCATATCCAAATCTATAAGGCTAGATAGTAGATAACTATCGATTATGCGTATTGTTATCGCATATTTACGAATCGCATATCCATATAAAACCTCGCATAAATGTATAAATATGCGAACACATTTCGAAAAGTGTTACGCACAACTTTTTTTCACCTAATAGTTTTTTCAATTCATTATTAATTTAGTCAAAGATATTTTCCAAAATTTACCAACTCTTCGGAAAATATGGGACGTTTGTATGTCGCAATCGCGGAATAAAAAATTTACAAAAACAAACAGTTATAGTTCGATTTATGCATTTTTCATGCGGAAATGTTTCGAGTAATAATCGCAGGTTCTTTCGCCTAATAGTAGTCTTCTTCAATTTATTATTAAATCACAGACAAAACTTAAAAAAAAAATTAATTATGCACCAATTCTGCGAATAATATGCGACGTATATGTCGTAATTTTGCATCGACTCAACTACTTTACATCAACTAATTTTTTATAGGCGAATAATATGCGACGCATGTACGTCGCAATTTTACATGGACTCAACTACTTTACATTGACTGAAGTAGTTTACAAGTAACCTTACAACGTCACAAAAATTACTAGATAGAGAAGGCTACAACAGAGAGTTGAAGAACAACTTCAAAGATCAGAACCAATTGGATGACTGTGCCGAAGTTGGAGGAACATAGAGGGCTAAAACAAGTTGGTCAGCGAGATGAACGTGTTCGCCAAGCCATGTTTGACTTTCGATAAACATTTGAAAGTCTCAATCTAGTATACCCCAGAAGAACAAGCACCTTCGTCTTTGAAGGGGTGCTCCCTTTCGTCGTCGTAGGCGCCTCAATCTAGTAAACCCCGGAAGACCAAGCTATTCGCCGGAGATTCCACGCCTTCCCAAACACATGGTCACCTACAACTTTTTCAGCCTCCAATTTTTTTAGCTTTCATTGTGAGACGACCATGTGCCTGGGAAGGCGTGGGATCTCCAGGGAGAGTGCTTGGACTTCCGAGGTATAGATTGAGGAGGCTACGACAGTGAAAGGGAGCGCACCCTCAAAGACAAAAGGAGGATCAGGACCCATCTCTTAATTCTTCAACCTTCGATTTTTCTCAACATGTCCGTACAATGAAGAGACTTCATTGACCGACATGTTGAGGAAAGCGAGAGTTGAAGAATGTTGAGAAAATGGTCCTGATCCTAATTCAATTGTTCATCTCAGCTACCTTTTATAGAAGACTCAAGAAGATTGTTTATTGTGTTTTTGTGCTTATTTTCCGTGTGTTTTATGTGCTTGAGTTTAGTGTTTTTAGGTTCGTTTTAGTGTCAACCGGTCCATTTTATCGTGTTTCGTGCATTTTTATTCTCGTATTGTGTTTTTGTGGTTCGACGTACTTTTCTTGTCTTTTTGATATTGTTTAGGTCCACATTATTCGATCTTGAGAAGACGAGCCATTTCTGAGACATTTCGAGTCGTCCGAACCATGTTCGAGCCACGCGAGCCATTTCTGAGTCATTCTGAGCATATATATTAATTGCGCGGCAATATCAATTTGAGCACTCCAAGATGAGGAGAAAGAGATTTGGGAAGTGTGGGTCAAAGTTTCAAGTCAATCGGATATGTGTGCGAGAAGTTAGGGCGAATCGAGCATCAACGGGTCATGACCGAGCCCTTTCTCGAGCGCAGCACGCCCGTGCCCACACCCGCGCCCGTGCGTGCCCCGACACAAGCAATGGAACCCAGCCCGCGAGCTCGCCGCAACTTCCGCAAGGTCGAGAGTGCTCTCCACTCCAAGCCCGCGAGCTCGCCGCAACTTCCGCGAGGTCGAGAGTGTGCCCTGTTGCGCGCCCGCACGCCCGCACGCCCGCGCTCCCCGTGCTGCCAATGCCCAAACCACACTCTCGAGCTCGCGGATTTCATGGCTAGCTCGAGAGTGTTTTAGTAAATGTGCGTATTTTAGTGTGTGTTTTGTGGTATAGCTATATAAAGACATCTTGCTTTGTATTTTTTAACACAACCCTCATTTCCCAACTTTTAAGTTGGGAAATCCTCTCCATTTTCTCTCTTTTTTTTTATGCTTTGGTTGGAGACTCATGACTCGATTTTTCCGGTAAAATTCCGGCAACTTTATTTTCGATCAAGATTCGAGTTTTACGCACTATTTTCGTCTACGCATGCGATATGAGGGTGAGTACCTTGCTTAGGGCTAATTACTTCGAGTTTGTTTTTCGAGTTTGTGTTGATGCTAGATTCTAGGTTTTCGCTCTATTTTCATTGCTTGCGTTGGTGTGTTAGGATTCGATATGTGCTAATCTAGAAAGATTTCGACTTGGCTCAAAGCGTAATGGTTTAGTGTATAAAGCTCGTGTTAGAAGACCTAGGATCGCTATGCTTGCATGATTTCTCTTGTTATTTTTCTTTTTCTTGAGTCATGGGGATTCCGGTAGACCAAAGTTTCGATCTTTTTCTCTATATTTGCATTTTCTATCATTCGCCCTTAGATTCTTAGTTCAAGTGCGTGCAATCATTCCCAATCAAGCGAGTAGCATGTTTAGGACCTTGTTTTCGGTTGTGCGACTTTGACGACTAGGTAGTAAACGAAGCTCCGAATAGCCTTCCTTTAAGAACGACCCGGTTGGGTAGCTCGGTTACCACATGCCCAAAAATACTACAAACAAAATGGCGCCGTTGCTGGGGAAGGCAAGTAGGACGCCAAGTTTGCTATCTAGTTGTCGTTTGTTTCCGTGTTTCTCTTGCTTTTTGTTGATTTTGCTCGTTTTTGCATGTTTCTCTTGATTATTTGCTTATTTTCCATTTTTCTTGTTTTGCCTTTCGTGCCCGTGTAAATATTATGTGTTTTTAGTTTCGCTTGTTGTTATTCTCTCTCTTGCCTCGTGTCTTGGGTTGTTTTTCTTGTTCTTGTGCGAGGTATTACGCTTGAGGAGCCCAGATGGATCTCTATTCTCACTATTATGCCGGGAGCCCATTTTGTGGATACCCCGACAATTCTCAAAGGGAGATGAACTCATTTGGCCCGAGCCACCCTTATTCCACACCCCAATGTGATTATTATGATCACTATCCGGCTTATGACGAGACGCCTCTCTACTATCTTCCACCTCCCGGTTCTTATGATGTTATGCCTCCACCTGAGCCGACTCGGGCCCCTCTAACCGAATTAGAAAAGATCGTGGCAAAGTTGGAGGAGGACACTCAATCCCTTCGTGCTTCATTAGCCTCCCTATCCGAAAAAGAAGAAGCCGAGTCCTTCACCCGTCCCTCTCTAGTATTTGAGCACCCATCGGTTGACCAACGTCGTTCATCTAGTCTTGGAGCTTCATTTCATTCCGAGGTTGGGCCGATCGATCGTCACCAAGAAGTTTTGGCGAGTACTCAAGACACACTCGCGAGCCTCGCGTCGATCATCGAGAAGTTTCATAGTTGGAGGTGCATCCCGATTCCATCCGTTCTCCGTGCTACACTTGAGAAGTTCGACCCCACCATGGTGTCTTTTCTTGACTTGGATTCATCTTCTATTCTGCTCGATAGATATTCTACTCTATCGGCGAAGCTTATTCGAGAGAGCACTCGATTAGAGAGCGAATTTCGAGTTATGGTGGATCGTTTTGCTTCCTTGAAAGAGAAGGGCCTCACTCCCGTGTACGATGGAACTCAGCCTTTAGACACGAGTGAGGACATCGATGAGCTTATTGTCAAAGAACTTCCTCCTTGTGATGACGTGGACTTGCACTCTACACTAGGTACGTCAAAATCTTCTTCCGTTGATGGTGCTTCGGGTTTTGATTTGATTGTTGAGGAGAGTATGGATTTAGAAGTTGATGTTGAGGATGGATGGGAGATAAGTCAATTGAGGATTTGATTGAGCCGAGGGGTAATGAAGGTGTTGGTGATGATGAGGAGGAGAATGATGATGGTAGTGAGGAGGAATCCGAGCATTTAGATGATGTTGTTGAGTCGGATGTGCCGTGTGCGGATGAGATGCCTTGTGATGTTGAGAATAAGGTGGTGCCCATGTCCTTTGGGGCGCCATTTCGTGTTATCGAGGATTGTGACAAAGAGGAGGAGTTCACACCCGTACTTCCGATGATTGAGGTTGTTAACTACACGTCCGAGATAACACTTGTGATTCTCGGGATGATTTCGACATGCTCCACGGATATATTCATATTTTCGGAGGTCGACTATGGGGCAGTGATGCGTAAAGATCTATCTCTCCTCTTGTTGGTTTGTCGAAATCCGTGCTCGGTTTCACAAGAGTACGGCCACAAGAGCTTACCTTGCCCGCCTTTGTTCCGTACTACCGTCGGGACTTCTCTTGGAAAATACAAAGGCGTGGCATGATAGACATTTTTTCTTGGATCCCGGTTGATTTTCGTTGGGAACGTCGAGCTCAAGACGTAAAATGAGCACTTCGTGGGAGGCAACCCACGGTTTTAGAGTTTTCCGGTTTTTCATTTTTTGTTCGTGAATAAATATCTCCACGAGCCGCACGGCACGCATGACTTTCGAGGGTGAAAATGGTTTTCGAGGTCGAGATTTGATTGATAATTTGGTGAGGTGTTGAAAATTTTAACTAAGTATGAAAGTTGATGAGAAAAGGCCCGTGCCGACCCGCTCAGCAGTACCGACCTGTTAGTGCCGGGCCAAAAATTTTATCCGGGAGGTGTGGATGAGATTTGAGTGAAATCGGTTCAAAAATAGGTCGAAAATGCTCAAAATATGCCTAAGTATGAAAAAAATGGCCCAAGGCCCGCACTGGCCCGAGACAGCCCGTACCAAGCCCGCACAGGCCTAGCAGTGCCCGCACGCTCGCACCCTCGCGCCCAGGCCCGCTGATGAAGGATCGTGTGTTGCGTTCCACTCGACTTGTCTCGAACACAGCTTCGCCACGGCCTTGCTCTCGACGATAGGTGCGATCGACTCGGGTATTAGCCTAACTCTCTCACGATACTTGAGTTCACTCGGTAATTAGCCTCGCTCACTTGATTTTGAACTGGCTCGGGTCTTAGCCTCACCAATTCGATTTGTATGATCGAACTCTCACGAATCCTAACACACGGTTTCGAACAAATGTTCTTTTCTATTCAATTCATCAATTCTGCACCACTAAAACAATGAGGGATGCTCCTTATTTATAGATCCTAACTATGACTAATTCTAATCTACCTAGGAAACTTATTAAAGCAATAAAATAAATCCTAATGCTAGTAAATCTCCTAATATCTTCTACTACTAATAAATAAAAGCAACATGGAAATAAAATCCTACTACTACTAATAGTCTTGATCTTCCTTGCCTTGCACTCCAATCCTCTTACTTGCTCCCCACTCCAAGTTGGCCGCCCCCTTGTCTTGCGCCGCCCTCACGCCTCGCCCTAGTCCTCGAGGACTAGGGCTGCACCGCCTTTTTGTACGCATGTATGTCCTCTGGCCTCGAGGCTTAAGGCCTCGCGCCCCACATGCGCCATTCCTATTCCTTGTAGGACCATGCCTCGAGCTCATATCCTCTATTCCTATTCCTACTAGGAATATGCTCCCGGTTACGTTTCCTGATCTTCTGAAGATTACTCCCGTCACAGATCTCCCACGTGCGTTCCGGCGCTCAAATGCTTTTCCTATTCCTGCGAGGATTAGTATTCGCGTCTTGCCTATTCCTACGAGGATTAGGCTTGCCGCCTTGTTCTTGCATTGTGCCTCGCGCATGTCGCCCAGCGCCCTACGCTCGCCCAGCGTGGCCCGCGCATCGTCCA
>CACSLK010028590.1:1212-12766 GCA_902706635.1 Striga hermonthica | reverse complement strand
GGTAAAAGTCCATATCCTAACTATAGATTCCGCTGCGTTAGGATTTATTTCGATAAAGTTCAATACTGTGCATGTTGTTTGACGTTCCTAACAGAACCCAACATATTCTACTCCATTGCTCAAGTGCCTGTCGGAAATTGACGCCTGACGTGTTCTTCAAGAAGTACATGAAGGAGTCTGCGGTACTCATCAAGGAGCACAAGCTTTATCCCACAAGATTCTCCGACAAGGCTACTATTGGCCGACTATCAGGAAAGATGCCGCAGACTGGGTGCGAAAATGTCACAAGTGTCAGATATTTGCTCCCAACATTAATCAACATCATGAACTCCTCAAGTCAATATATAGCCCAAGGCCGTTCACAAAATGGGGAATTGATTTGATTGGCCCACTTCCGACAGCAAAAGGAGGTGTTCGGTTTGCAATACTAGCTGTCGATTACTTCACTAAATGGGTTGAGGCTGAACCTCTTGCAACCATCACTGAACAAAAGATGATCGATTTTGTGTGGAAATCAATCGTTTGTCGGTTTGGAATACTGAACTCCGTCATAACCGACAACGACCGTCAGTTCGAAGAAAAACGATTTGAAGGCTTTTGTGAAGATTATGGCATCAAACACTTCTTCTCGTCACCTTATCATCCACAAGCTAATGGACAGATAGAAGCTGTAAATAAGATCATCAAGAATGGTCTGAAAACTCGGCTTGAGACTGCAAAGGGATCGTGGCCTGATGAACTACCCCATGTCCTCTGGGCTTACCGGACGACAGCACGAAATTCAACTGGGGAAACTCCGTTTTTGTTAGCATACGGAACTTAAGCTGTGATACCCGCTGAACTCACTTCACCGACGTACCGGGTTACCCATTTTTCTGATGAATCTAATTCAGGAAACTTGAGAGCCAATCTCGACTTGGTCGATGAAATACGAACCAACGCAGAAATTCGAAATGCCGCTTATAAACGACGTAGTGAGAAGTACATCAATTCAAGACTCAAGCCACGCTCATTTGTCGTAGGAGACCTTGTGCTGAAAAGAATCACTGGGGCCAATGTCGGTCCGTTACAACCGAAGTGGGAAGGACCCTTTAAAGTGAATCGTCTGATTTCTAATGGTACCTACCAACTTGAGACTCTAGATGGTGTTACCCTTCAGTATCCTTAGCACGCAACCTATCTGAAGAAGTACTACCAGTAAATCTGAAGGTCGAACCTCTGCCTCTGATGTATGAAAGTCTTTTGTCCTACCCATGTACAAGAATCGTATTTTGTTGTCAATAAAGTTTGTGTGACGAACCACTATAATTTGTTCGATCACTCGGACCACAATAAATCGGTCCTTGTTGCTAAGGCTAAACGTGTTTTATACCCTGAAGTTGGTATGACCTAGCCAAACGCGACAAAGCCGGATACTTCCAAGCCCTGAAGATGGTTTGGAGAGGCTTATGCTCTATAATTTCAAATCCCGACGTTGATTTGATGAGCTCACAATAAATGTTTGCAATAAAAGCAAGTTTTTTACAACTTGTTCTGATAAAGAGTTTGCAGATGTCGGATATACTATAAATTATGCCGACACCAAAAATCTAAACAAACTCATAACAAGGAAAAGTGTAAGTGCCAAGTATCACGTCAGAGTAATTACAAGCATGATCTACTAAACATTCATTTATCTTTACTCCGAAATATGTCAAGACAATACATTCATAAAACACGAAATCAAAACATCAAGTTTCATTCATAATAAGAAATTGTCATTACATTCAAATAAAGAAAAAGAAAATAAAAACAAACAACCGATATAAGATCTCATTCATCTTTATTCGTTCCCGATGACGACGCCCCTCCAGTCATTGAAGATTGAGGGTTCCTGGCTTCAGCTTTGCCTTTATCTGCAACATCCAAATGATCTATCAACCTCTGGCTTAAGCTTTGAATCACCTCCTCTTCCTTCTCCTCCAAAGCTCGGACGACATCGCTTTCTTTTATGATGACGACATCATCATCCTCGTGTAAAACTCGATCGTCGTCGGAGGGGACTGGCTCAACCAACCATCCTTTGGCCTTGGCGTCGTCTTCTGCCACCTTTCCTAAGGCGAAGCTGGTAATTGCGCCCAAGAGTTCTTCATCGGATAGGCCTTCGAGTGTCTCAACGACAAATGCCTCAGCAATCGTCTCCACGCATATATTTTCCATTTCCGGTTTTTTGGCTTTCTCCACCTCAAGGACCATATCGACAAACGCCCGGCGAATTTTAGCCTTGCGCTCTTCCGACAAAGGCACCATATCCAATTCTAGCATCCGACTCTCCTTCTACTTCAGAAGTCGGTCGGAGAAATCTCGCTCATCTTGATTCGCTGGGATATGGGCATTCTTGATCTCGGGGTTGAGGCGATGCTTCTCCATTTTTTCCAAAAGGAAGATCCGCAGCTCATCGACACTGTAAATACCATTCTCTACTCGGTCGATAACCCAGCGTAGTGTCAACGCAGCATTTAACTCTAGGTCCCATTCGGTCACAGTATCCGCTATAGCTTTTTTACCGACATCTACGCCTTCTTGAAATTTGAGCTCAGCTGCGGTTGTCATCTCTTGTCGGAGTTTACCCATAGAAATCTCATGAGCCTTGCGACATCGGATTAGCTCAGCATCCTTATCAGATCGGTCCTTGCGGACAGCTTGAAGCTCAGCCCTTAGCCTCATGAGCTGCTCATCTTTTTCCCTAGCCGTTTCTTCAACTTTGGCCAGCTGAACCGACATGAGGTCATGAGCCAGTAAGAGATGTTCTTTTTCAGTTTTCAGTGCACTCGCCTCGGTTTGCACCGCCATCAACTGAGTATCCTTCTCCGATATTGTTGCCTCATAACAAGACTTCTCATCTTCTAAGGACGCTATGGCACCCTCTTTCAGACTCAATTCATGCTGCTTCTCATCAAGCTCATGCACTTTACCCCGATAACTTTCCTCAGCAGCAATAAAACTAACGAGTGCCCATCCCAAGCAACCTCGGGCATAGCTAAATTTCTGATCGTCAGGCAGAGATGCAATCCCGGCGTGAGTCTTCGGATCCCATGACATTAGCGGAACTTTCGCCGCTTTCACCGCCTCGCTGGGGATCCGATGGTTGATGGTGACTTTTGGCTCGGCGACTGTCTAAAACATGGCGAACCAGGGATTAAACACATCCTCTGGCAGCTTTAGCTCTGCAGCTTTCTTTTCATTTACTTTGAGGAAGGAATCCCTCAAAATGATTTCGGGTTCCTCCTCTTTGTCCTTGCCGGCACCGGTGTCTTGCTTCTTCTTCATCCTCTCGGCCACATGTGACACGCTGGATCTCTTGCGCCGTTGGACTACATTCAAGCAAGGCTCTTCCGACACCTCTTGCGAGATGTCGGTCACCACAGTAGGCTCTTCCACCGGCGTCATCACTTGCTGCAACGGAGCAACATCAAGGGGTGTGATGTCGGCAGCTACTGGCTCATTCACGATAGCCGGTGTTGGCTCCACCCTTGTCGCTGGAGGCTCACCGGCAGCACTTTGAGACCGGTTAGGGTTCTTTTTCCATGCCTTAAGGAGATTCATGCGTCCAGCTATCTCTGTTGATCGAAGATTTTTGTTTTTTCTGACTTTGTTCTTCAAATCGAAGTTCAGGTTACGTCTCCGATGTTCTTCTGCCTCTACGGGGTCTCCAAAACCGAAATATCCCAACAATGGATAATAAACTGTCACAAGATGTTTAAGTTAGACCGACATCGTCACTGTGAAGGATAAAACAAAGCAAGTAAGAAGTGTACCTGGTTGAAACGAAGAGTTTAATACCCCGGGGGATAAGCCAGCTAGTTCTAACCGAGAATCCTTTACAAGCCGCTGATATCGTCGCTTGTTTTGGGAAACTTCAAACAACTTGTCCACCCGATCGTACAATAGACCTTCAAATTTGGGTTCTCTCCTTCCCGCTGGCTTTGCTACAAGGTCACAAAAGTCCACCTGTTAGCGAAGACAAAAGACAAGATAGTAATACTCAAGGTGAAGAAAAAGATAAAAAACTTACACTAACTAGATTTAATCGCCATCGGGATACTAGTCCCATTGGCAAGAAGGTCGTTGGCGAAGTCGGCACATTGCCAATCTCCACCAACCCACAACCATTCTTCCTGAAATCCATGGAGAGTGTCAGTGATTTCAGCTATTAGTTCTCCGACTTTGACTCTAGCTTGAGGTTTACCGACGAGTGAGAAAGTCACAAGTGGGTCCGTCATTTGTCTATCTGGGCTTTCTCTGAAAGTAAACATGCTTCTCATGTCCCTTGCTGACGGTAAATCCCATTTCTTCTCGGCTAAAAGCACAAGCAAACTGATAACCCGTTTCCATGAAATCGGAGCAATTTGACACAATGGGAATTCCCAATTTCTTAAGTATTCAGTGATTATACGCGGCAGAGGAAATCGCAGCCCTGATCTCAAGCTCTCAGCAAATATGCCGACACATCCAGGTGGTGGACATGTAATCCTTTCACCTGGATATGGTGCAAATAAATGTACCGACGTAGGGACTCAAATTTCACCCCGCAGCATGACAACATCGGCATCTGTTAGTATGCTCGGTTCACCATGGGATGTAAGTTCGGGGTCCGGCCACCTTCTAATGGGTCGCCTCCAGTATCTTGGGTCATCAATGGCATTTTCCTCTACAGTTTTGTCCCCCTCAATGTCGTTTAACCGGATTCTCAAGCGTTCGACGAAGACTGGATCCCACCGACCATATTCAGAAAGCAGTTCCAACTCCCCGGAGTGGACCATGTTGATCATCATGACATCAAATTCATCGTCACCAGAAGACACCCACGATACACTCATGATTTGATGAAAAATATGCCACAGAAGATAAATATGACAGAAAAATAACCCTTACCGCAAGAAGAAATTCACAGATCTGGGATGCTTCGAGAACGGTTGTCAGGCGATGAGAGTGTAAGAAAATAAGAAATTTGATTGCAAGAAGAGGATGAAAGTAAAGTGAATCTTCAAAGACGATTTCCTATTTATATTAAACCCTAAATTTGATGATAACCGTTGGGAAAAAGGGAGAAATAGGGGCGCGTGAGTTAAACGCTCTTAATTCGCGAGTCAACGCGACCTTTGAGAATCGCGCCTCTCAGCAGTAGCTACGTGGCCTATTAAAAGTAACCGTTGCCCCTATCAGTAAACGTTGCAATTAATCTTAATAAATTGCGTCGTTTCACCTTTTAGCATTATTTCTACCAAGTGTAAAGACATCGGAGGAACAGCTGCAAAACCGACATGTTTCACTTGCTCAAGATTAATTGATTCTTGGAGAATTTTCAGCATCATTTTCCGTCTTTTTCAAGACAACCATTAATGCTGGGGGCCACCTTGTTGACATCGTTTTCAGTAAACCAAGTTAAGAAACGCTGATCAGGTGATTATGCTCAGTAGGAGGATGATTAAATTCATACAAGTGGATGATTCTTCACGGGTCTCAAGACAATCACATATCGGGTAAAAATTGATCGAGAACCGACATCTTCGTCAATTGACCGATATCTCATGTCGGTTACTACATGTCGGATATGACATTTCGGTTATAACTACACGAGCCGATATCTATGACTTGCCAAACCGACACCATAAGGCGGTGCCAACTCAGCACAACTCATCATTACGCCTGGCCAAGTGGCATGCTACCAAGATGAATGGCAATTAGCCGCCATTGACTATTCCCATGTAATGATTATGTTGCTGATAAGTATTGTAATGTAGTATAAAAGGAAAAAATAGATTCTCCAGCCAGACACGAGAAAGATACAATAAGATCCAGCATATTCTGTTTTCATTCAGCTTTTCATATGATCTTTGTTAATCTATCTTGAACACACGATAAATTCCTGATTATCATATAGTTGTTAATAACTGCATAACAACACGACGGGAAAGGGGATTCTCGCCGGAGAAGAAAGATTCAGGCGGACGAAATTTCTTTGAGAGCAGGTCGGTGTTGATCGATGAAAATGGAAGACTACCCCTTCAGGAACTGAAACTCGGTCAATTTATAAGGATAAGGGGAGCGATCAATTAGCGAACGTGCGAGGGAGATTCTCCCATAAAATCGCAGTCAGATTTGAAACGAGGAGAAAGGGTCGTCGCTGGGAGGAAAATATCTTATCTGCTCACAATTTCACGAACGATACAAATATGGGCCAATTATTTCAACTTCAAGTAGGCCAAATGATCTCAATTCGGGCTTTAAGAAATAATCATGGACTTTGGGCCAAAATAACTTAATCATTTGGGCTGAAATGATAAGACAAAAAGGCCTAGAAATTATTCATATGGGCTAGGATTAAATCGCTTCGGGCCGAAATAAAATATACGCGATTACTCCGGAGGTTAACTCGACGAACGAAGAATGCTAAATAGAATTACGCGACTTTTTATATTGATTACACGAGAATATCTAATTAATAATTCCAAACGAGACATGTCGAGCAATAATAAAATATAGACAATTAGACATTTAATAATAATTATAATGCAATATAGGCAATATAAAATGGCACATAATAAAATTAGGCACTTAGGTATAAAATAAAAATTGAGCACACAAGCAATTAGCATTTAAACCATTAAAAGATCACTTAAGCACATACTCAAATAAATTAGGCACATAATCAAATAATCACATTTGCACATAGTTCAAATAATTATTTAAACAATTAATAACAATTAGACATTTAATATAAATAATAATAAAAATGCAAAAATAAATAATACTAAATGTTCATAAACAAGCAGGGCATTACATAAGCACAATTGCTTAATGTGCTGAGGATGTGCGTAATGAGAACACGTTTAAGCACGGTTAAACATGATTTACGTGCGAATAAGGGATGGACGTACATGATCAAGATGATTAAGCTCGGTAACATTTTTATCGAGCGATTGAACATGGATTAACCTATAATACATGATAATTAATTACTTAAAAATCATTCTGAGCATAAACATAACTTCAAAAATTAATTCGAACGTTCTTGACTGTGATAATTAGTTCCGAACGATAATGCTCGAAAAAATAAATATTTCAGAACTAAACACGTAATTTTCAGTAATCACATAATGGGCTATTACAAATCATGCTTATGTGACTTATATGTTGCAAGTTATACCTGATTATAGAATGTTGTACTGTGTTATTTCGGTAAACATGAGTTATGTTTCCGAAAATAAGTGTTACCTTTAATATGCATGCTTATGTGCTTTATATAAACTAATTTGATCATTGTTATACCATTGTTGATTGGTAACACTTACGAGAGAAGATTTACACTAAGATCTCAAAGTGGCAATAGGTTGTATATGTGGTTGAACTCATTTAGGACTGTCGGCACGATTGGCTACCTGAGTAAAAGTTGTCGTAACGGTCGACATTGTTGGTCGGAAGAGTCTAATGAGCTAACCATTCTATTGTTCGGCGTTGACCGTCGAGTTAGGGTTGTTCCTCGTAGTGACGCCAATGCTCGATCCCTTTTGGGGAGATTGTTGTTGTCAAACATATACCTTTGTAATTTTGAGTCTGGTAGAGAAACCTTTTTCCTATCTGAGTAACTAGGAATTGTGAAACCCAGAAATTGAAAATTCTGGTATGTATTCCATTCGAGCGCCGATCCTGACTGGGTGTAGCCACGCAAAGTGGTGGCCGAGCTCGCATGCCTGTGCTGAGAGACGTGAGGCCAACTGCAGTGGTCGACCGTTGACTCACACGAGAGCTGCCACCGCCATCACCGAACGCATGAACTCCACAGTCTAGTGTGTACGGCCAAACTGTTGTGTGAATTCCCTAATCAACAACCCCCGGTGTATGAGGTTTGTCAATTAGTTTCTTTTGCCAAGTGCGAGATTTCTTGAAGTTGCAAGATAGTCCATATTAATGCAAGGGGGAGCCTTGAGTCTCGATTGGAGACCAACTCCGTGGAAGGAAATCATTATCGGGTATGTAGACGTTACTTCCAAAACTGCATACGAGTTGTTATTCGTGTTAGTAAGGATTGAAGCTTTATCATCGGTATCGAACAAGAACCGTGTGTTCTGAATGTACCACATTTGAGAATTAGTGATGATTGTCTGTCCTATTATGATTCGTCGACCAAGTCGATAACTTAGCCTGATGGTAGACTCCACCACCGGGACTTGCGAGGATGCATGACACATTCTAAGCCTCGTGATGGAGGGAATGTGTGCGTGATCTCGAAGAATGTGTGAATTGTGTTGAGCTGCATGATAGGCAGAACCCTACCTGTATGGAGGTACCAGTGACCTGTTGGAACTGAGGGTCCATATGGAAATGACTGGGAGGGGTAATCGTGAAAGTCCAGTGGGTGTAGTCAAATCGAGGGTGAGACGACTTGGTAGAGGGAGACCGAGATTTGGATGGAGTACCCGAACCATTTTGATGTCCCCTTTTTGTACTATCCTACCTTCCAGTTCTGTTGTTTTCAAATTCCGAGGATGGAATTCTTTTAAGGTGGGTAGACTGTAATGCCCCGTTCATTGAAGAATTATTTAGAATTATTTATTATAATTATTGGTGTTTTATTATTATTATTATTATTATTATTATTATTATTATTATTATTATTATTATTATTATTATTATTATTATTATTATTATTATTATCATTGATTGTCCAAATACTCTGATTGTTTATTTTCCTAATTGATATTAAATGTCTAAATGCTTATTATTACTAAATAAATATTGTTGTGTGTATTATATAAATATTTATATTTCCCTTAATTTATTTTTGTCGAACCAAGTCTCGTTAAATTTTCCTAAGAGTTAAACCGAGAAGACCCGGCCATGGCCCGAAGGCCCGCGCCTGTGTGCCATACCCAACCCATTTGTCCTCTTTATCTCTTGTGTATACCCGGGTTACTTGATTGGAAAGATATCCTAACCCAAGCTTAAGCTTATATATAAACAAGAGATATTACATCTCTTCTCGTAAAAAAATAAAAATCCTGCAGCTATACTGTTCTCTCCTCAATCGTACACTAATCACTCCCTCTCCCTCACGTAAGATCTCCATCTCTCTCTCTCTCTCTCTCTCTCTCTCTCTCTCTCTCTCTCTCTCTCTTTCGCCCTACGTCGATCATCATCCCCATCTGCCATCTCCTTCTCGCAAATCGCGCTGCCACCGTGACCTGCTAATCTCGGTGAGTTGTTACCGGCGTGAACCAGCAGCCTCGACCAACCGCTGCACATCTCCGAGACCCATAATCGCGAGCACCTCCATCATCGCAAGCCTTCCCGCTATTCGCGAGCTCCGGCGAGTTCCGCCACCTCCGGTTACTGTCAGGCCACCGTATAACAGCCACCGTCCAACAGACACTGTTCGTCACCTTGCTTGCAAGACTCCGCTGTTGTCCATCGAAAGTCGTCGTTGCCCAGCACACCAACCGCAAGCAGCCCCTTTCACCGTGTACCGCCAGCGAGCCAAAACTTAGTTGTCGAGCCCCTCGTGCGCGTGCGTTAAGCCCCGTTCGACCATCCCGTTGCTCGTTTATGGTACCTTTTCACGATAAAGTTACCAAGGCTCGATCCCCATTTCGTTTATTCACGTGTTACATATTATGTTAGAGCTTTGGTGATTAATTGCTTGTTAGGGTTTATTTTGCTATGTGAATTATGTGGGATTTTATTGATTAATGTAAGATCATGCGAAATTCTATTAAATTTGTGAAAGTGTTGTGGATTTTGGATCCTTGTCGAGTCCTTGGCCTCGTGTTGAAGGTCTTGGACGAAATTAATGTGTTTGGTGTCGTTTATGTATTTATGAACCCGAACTAGCTGCCGAATATTTTTAAATTCATGATAAATCGTGTACTTGTCAAATTGCTTTGAAATTTGATATGTGACGTCCTCTAATGTTATTTTAAGTCGTGTAAAAATTTCATGTTCAAACTCCACCTGTAACCTGGTTAAATGTAAATTTTGGTTTCTAGTCAAAAACTTAGAAAATTCATATTAAATCGAGTTGATATACAAAAATGCTGAAATTTTAATTTGTTGTTCCTCTGCTATATGGTGTCATTGTGTATAATTTTCAGAATTTTTGGAATCCTTTTGCTAAGTTAATTATTTATTTTGAATTTTGGGTTGTAACTTGTTTTAATTATGTAAAATTTGTTCCGTACTGTAAATTGCCGAAATTTGGTGTGCATACTCCTGTTGTATTCTATTATGTGGCATAAACATTTCAAAAATTATTATATTCGTTATGATAGGTTTTTAATGGAAATGAGGTATCTGCTAAATATTTCAAAAATTGCCATAAATTGTGTGTTCAGTATTTTTAGCTGCATTTTTGATATGTCATTCTCCATGAGATGAAGTTTAATGTGTCCAATTTGTATGATCAGGTTCACTCTGTAGGTCAGCCTTTTAATTAGAAGTCGTTTTTGCTGTAATTTTATTTTAATTATGTAAAATTGGGTGTTTCGAGTTAAAGGCTGAAACTTTGTGGTTTTGATGTGTTCAGTGATGTCTATAATTTGTCCAAATTTTAAATCGAAATCGTTCGTTTGCCTGAACAACTTGAATATGTGATATTCTTGTGAATTTTCGCAATATTAAGCTCATTATGTGAAGTCTGAATTTCCATGTAACTTGCTCATGTGTTGCCCACGGTTACTTGTCTTGGTCAACCATTACTTGTAATTTATTTTTCTTCCCATGATTGGATTCGAGTCGAGTTTAAGTACTAAGTCCAAGTGTTCCAATGTCCACAAAACTTCACAAACGACTTAACTGCATCAAGTTCGACTAAGTATGATTTGTGTTCTTCTTCTAAGGTCAAGTTAAGATGTTGATTGTATTATCTTGACTTAATTTAGGTGCTTGAAGAGCTGAGCTCGCTGCCGACATTTATCTTTGTGCTACCTTGTGATATTCCAGGTGGGTTTACTTATAAAATTTGCTATGTCGTATATGTTTACGTTTATGTTGGGTTGGTATGATCTAAGTTTTCATGTAAACCATGTAGCCTCTCGGCGTGAGCATTCGGCTGTCGGTACGGTTGTCCCGGTTGATGTAATACGGTTACCCTTGCAAGGTAAGGCTCCCTAAGACCTAATTATAGGTCGTGTCCGTAGCATGGCACGTACCCCCACTGTTAGGGTAATGAATCCCCTTTCCGTGGCTAAGTAAAGATGTGTACACAGGTGTAACACCCCACTTTGATTTTAAAGAAATTCCGGACTTTCTAAATATCAGTGTAAAAATTTCAAAATCATTTTTGAAAATTCAATGGGTGTTAAACAACATTTTTCATAACCCAAGTCTTATCTGGGCTCACGGGGATTCATTACCCGGTTTTTCACAAACGGTTTTCGTTAACCGAAACACATCACGAGACATAATACTCAACATGCATATATCATCAACCATAATACCCAACAATCCGGGTTCCACAAATATTCCAAAACAACAAATCATAGGTTTTTGGAAAATATCATAATCAAGTCCCAACATA
>CACSLK010028557.1:549-21894 GCA_902706635.1 Striga hermonthica | reverse complement strand
TTTCTGCGGAGCACAGTGCCTTAGTGCTCACGCCCCACATTTTCATGATTTTCAGACCGCAGGGTCGGAGATGAGGAGTGAGCGGGCGAGCTGTTCAGGATATTTTGTGTTGGATGTATTTGATGTTGAACGCTAAAACTTTTCAGAACTTTTCATCAGACTTTTATGATTTGCCACGCTAGACTTCCGCTAAAACTTTCAGACTTTGCTCCGACGTGAGTCGGATAATAAATTATAACTGTTTTATGTATCAGTTTTAAATTCTAACGGTTTTCAGAAGTTATGTTTTTCATGGTAACCCCCGAATCAGTTTCGCAAATTAAGAAGTTAGTTTATTTATTTATTTATTCAGAAAATTTGCGAAAAACCGCGTACTCTGATGTATTAGAAAGTCGGGGTGTTACACGCACACATCATGCGTGAACAATACCTGGGCGGATTTGTGTGCGCGGAAATTCGACGGAAAGCTGGGAAAAATATATATATTCGACGGGATACGAATAACAACCTTCAAATCTTATATTGTATGACCTTTACACGATGTCTAATAAATCTTGGTGGAGCGATTTAATAGATTTCCCAAAACCTTTTGATCATCTTCTTCTAAGACCTTACGGTGCTAACCGAATTTTCTCTCGAAGAAGAATCTCTCTCTTTCTTTCTCGCTTGAAGAGGCAAAATTTCTCCAGCCCTTCGGGAGAAAAACGTGTAAAGCTATGCCGAGAGGTTAGGGGACCTAGTGTATTTATAGGCTACAATAGGGACCTAAAGGAGGTGCTAAATATGGGCTTATTCCTTAAGGTTTAGGAATCCTTATTATATTCCATCTCAATTTCCCATCTATGATAATATTCCTAATAATTAATTACCTTCTAGAAGACTCCATAGTCTCCTAACCCTAGGTAATATTCTAGAAGGAATATTCTCATCCTTAGGGAATTATGGAATATAATTAATTCATAATTCTTAATCTTGGAATTAAATAATAAAATATTTCACTAGAATAATATTATTGCTCTCCCCATTTAGCTCCGAATTACAATTAATTCATTTCCACTGATTAAATATATTAATCCAATTGATCGATTTATCTCCCCATGTTTAAGATATAACGTCCATTGATTAATTAAATTACTGACAAAATAACTAATCAACTTCTTATTCATTTCCGAAACTAGTACCACTCAGATCCTTAATCATTATGCCAGATAACACATCCACCTGCAGGGCTTGACATAATATTCCTTCCTGAGCTCATTTCGGGGACGTTATCAACCCAGCGCACTAGGACACAGTGACCGTAAATAATTTATAACGGCACATCATATAAACACACTTATTTACCAAAATACCGAGTATGTCATCCTAGTAGAATAGGAATCACCCTTGATAAATCAAATAAATAAGTAATGAATACATATGTCCATTTTATATTGTCTTACAACTTAAGAGTATGCATCAATTACTGAAGGTCTAAGTTACAACAACGGTCAGTGAGTCTCATATCCTTATCCTTCCGTGGTCCTGTTCAACACTTAACATAAGTGCTAGTGTAATCCTTCAGTCAAAGACCAACTAAATCAAGAATACACTACAGTCTTTTTCCAAGTGGGGTCTCACTGCCAGTCTAGACTGTGAACGAATAGTTTAGTCTTATAAGGAACCGATAGGTGATCTTTTTGTTCGAAACTCTTCGCACCACAGTACCTTAATATAAGACATGGAGTATGATTACATAAATAAATAAACTGCAAGCATATGTACTTTGACCGAAACATGATGGCCAGATCAAAATGGAAATGATAGAATCTGTAAATATGAGCTTTTACAGCATACCTCTAACAATCTCCCACTTATGCTTAATAAGCTCATGGCTATTGCTAACCACGATTCTCTTTGAATCTCAATTCTCAAAGAACTGTTGCCCTTTCTGCCATACATCCGACTCCCGATCCTTTAACATGGCCATCATCCGCTTTCGCTTGAAAGCCAATCCTAAAAGGATTTACCTGGTTGTCTACCGATGTAACTAGGCGACAAACATCCACCCTGTCGCAGTCCTTTGCAACGGGCGTACTTGCTCTATGTGTCACTTGCTGTATGAACTAGTGATTCCTCTATGTCTATAACTGCTCCAACTGTCATCACAATCAAATTGTGACCTGACTCGGCCAGACGAGGTTTCACATTTTTAGTTCAATGGCGAATTCAGTCTCTACGTCACTCGCCATTTAAGAAGGGACGTACTGAGTTCATAGTAGAATCTGTCAACGCATCACCGCTTGACATTCCTCTAATCTGCTTTGTTCCCACTAGTGAACACAAACCATAAGGTGGTTTTTACTTGTTTTTAATGTCTGATTAGAAATTAGAATCCTTTGTAATCCAAATGTTGCTTATGGTTCATCTGGTAACCCTACATATTATCCTTAGCCCTTTTACAGCGCTTGATCCTATGTCCTACCATGAACCATTGCTCCTATCTAGGATTACTTCGATATTTACTAACCTTGCAAATAAATATCAGGCCTCATCTATTACATATACTAGGCTTCCACTTGCCATGCATAAGGACTGCCTCTGTATCATGAAAATAGAATGAGCCTTATGATAGTCTAGACATGAAAATTGGGACAATCACAACAAATCTTTCTTGTGAACCTCAATCTCAAGAATATCTGTTGATTATGAATCTTTCATGTCCAACTACTTGGATAACTATACCCTTGTGTAAGTCAACATCTTCACACTGTCTCCAGTGATCGAAATGTTTTTTACGCATAGTACAAGAATACCACCACGTTTCCATTACGCCACACACAATGCTCATTTGGTTGATGATCAAATCCACGGTTCGAACTTATCAACCAAATGATCGGCCTACCACTGTCCTTTAAATGGACTTTGTCAGCCTTATGACTAAATGCTCTTAGCCCTTTTCAATGAAAACTTCTGGGTGCTGCTCCGTGGATATTTCTACAAGACTTCCGGTTAAGGAAAATGTCTTGACAACCACTTTGCCTAACTCATAACTTATATGAATGACATCGGCTTTAATTCGGCAACCAGTGAAATAATTAACTCATAATAGATCTCGTTCTTTCTGAGTTCACCATTTCACAGCAAGCCTTTCTATGTACAGACTTAAACATGGCTACTAGCTAAAAACTAACTCATTATAGATCCCTTTCTTTCTCAGTCTGCTATTTCACAACAAGCCTTGTACTAAAGTCTTCACTTATAGATTTCATCCAATAGCAAGTTTGCTACTTGGTAATTCTATAAGAACCCAGATCTGATAAGAGTCCATGACCCTAAATCAGAAATCATTACAACTTTGCTAAGTTTTTGCATCCTTGTCTTGGATCTCCTCATTGTATAACTAGGGATCGATTCAAGTTTACTAGAGACTAAGTTCGAGACTTTCTCAAAACATGAATTCTATGAACTTGTGATTAATACAGACTGAGTCCAACGACTCTCTTATTATCACGAATGGAGTTGTCTTGAAACCCTCCCACTACAACGAGGTTCCCTCTGCAAAGGTGTATAGCACAAAATACGTGTTGTAGTTTTTTCCTTGTGGTATCACATTTTTACACTTGGTAATAAAGTTGAACTTTACCTTTATCTTTCCTTAAAACAATTCTACAAATGAACATAGTGATTTATTACTTAGTATTCCTCTAAAAATCAGAATTCGCGCTAACGAACATATTCTGACTTTTAGTACTATAATAATCCACTCATTTCTTGTTACCATGAAGTATCCCACAAATAGCCTAATTTCCGAACATCCTTTCCAATCTTATTAGAATCAACTTTCCAGCACGTGCTGAAAAGCTCTGAATCCGAATATGTTCCTGACAAGGCCTAAGCCTTGCCAACAATTCATTTAGAGTAATGACTACTAAACTTAGATAGGATTATGTTCATAACTTATCCTGCTATTTGCACAACTCCAATACGAAAAGGTGAAATTCTTAATAACTCATCATTGTCATAACCAATCTTCTAGAGAGACATTTTCCTTCGGTATGTTGCACCGTCCTGTTCCGATGAACCAGATGAAACACGTTGAGATCGAATCTCAACATCCGATAAGTATTTCTATGATTTTCCAAAAGGTATTATTCATTACGATTTCAATCGCAATGCCACTGATACATTAAACTCGACACCTTTCCATAACTGCCATTGCACTCTTTCGATGTACTCAAACTTATGGAATGTCACTTAATGTACCCTGTTTTGAACAAATTTCTCCGAAGAAAAATATTCAAAACTATCTTTTGTCCTAAAATCATAGAACTTCACAAATTGGATGAACCAACCTTAACATTTATTTAGCTTCTAACCCTTGACCTTCAAAAGGTCATTTTTGTGATTTTAGCTACCAAGTATAATTCGTAGGTCTGATAGTTTTATCCATTCCCAAAGAATCCATGAGTTCAATGGCTATCCACCTTTGAATTCTACCAATACTAAAATCTCAAACACTAGATGCCAAATTAACGTAATGATTCATTTATTGAAGGACCTTTCTTCTTGTTGGTTCTAGTCGACGTGTTACTAATTTCACCTACTGCACTGTAAGACATATTAGTTCACTAAGCATATCGTCTACCTACGTACAAAATAGATAAAAATCATGTTTTCATCCATACACGATTTAGAAACTGAATATGAATTCTTTCTAAAACTTGGTACGAAAAGACAATTACTTGATTAACCAAAAATTCTACTTAATAGATAACTCCCACTGCAATAGTTGCTACTTCCGTAGCTAGCCCATTCTAGATGGTAATTCAACCTTCACATGTTGATTGGTTCACTGAAACCTTTTTACATAATTAGTGGTTACGTATCTACATATCAGGCACAGATAGATAACACCACTTAAAATGCTTCGACTTTCCAGTGAATAAGATTTACCTTTCTTGTATTAGGATAGGACCGTTCATCTTTCTATGTCTATTTCGCTTAAACCAGATACACATGCCATTCGACTTGTATTCTTCAGCAATACTAGACACTATCCAAGTTCTATTTCTAATCATGTTTGAACAAGTAAATTATCTTTGAGTATTACGGACAACAGATTGAAAAGACATTTTGAATTTCTGGGATCATGCAAACATAGGCTTTACTCAGTCAAGTGTTTTCGAATCATCAAATATTGATCTCTTCAAAACAACATTAGAATATATTCACCGGCACCTCAAAACACCGAATCCCCGCAGGCCACTGAGTGTGGACGTCTACGGTTGAAACCGTCGCAAGAGGAGGGATAAATCCCATTAGCTTAACATACTGCCAAGCAATACTTAACTAATAGTCGATCGAACTTTTGGCCAGCGCAATCAACTTATAAATAAATTTTATAAGAATAAAAACGACCTTATCCTTTGGGAATATCGTAATTATTTGCACTTTAAGTGTAACTCATTAATTGGTACTAAGTTTACTACCAAAATTATACGTCCACCTTTGGGTGACCCGTACGCTTTTGAAATAGCTCACTATAACCATCCCGAATGAGATTTATCCTTGTGAACTGTGAAATAAAACGTCCTTTGGGCTCAATTTAAATCACTTCACTGACAAACCTATAATGGAGGCCTTGGATGTTATTTATTTCCACTCATTACACACTTAATATAATTTTTGGTTTAAAGGGTTTTTCTTAAACATGCTCCTAATAATTCAATTTGCACATAGAGCAATTAAATCACATAAGGACATGCATGATTAATAGGCAATAATAACGAGGAACTAAGATCCAACTATCATGGCCATTTTAATCAATCTCCAATCTTTCGGGAAAACGCAGTCTAGTCTTTATTGAATTGGGTCTTCCGATTAAGGACTTGGATTTTCCTTTTTCTCCGTGACTCCCACTTTTCGACTTGAACAAGTCGTCATCGGGTCTTCTCCGTTGGCGTGTGCCTACTGCCGCCGTCGCCCGTACTTCTGTTGACCTGGGTCTGTGCGTATCCGTCTGCAAACACATTAACAATGCTCGTATCTGACAGCAAGCTGCCTACGAGTATGTCTGCATTTGCACAGTACCACATATCCCATCAACTACGGGTTCGCGGGGTAGCCTGCCTCGTCTCGTCGAGAGATGTCCGCGCTTACCGGGTCCAACGAACAATTACATAATATAATTACATACATTGATCCTATGGCCCACGCAGGTGTCGTACATGAATGATCTAGTAAAGCATTTAAATTATGCGGTGTCCCACTGCGCGAATAAATTATTACAAACATTCACCAACCCAAAAATCCTCGACATGTCCGAGACTTTTAAAACGACATAACATGAATTAAAAAATAAACATACATGCGGGCCATAATAGTCGGATTCAAGAATACCTGCAAACACACTTATTTGCAATTCTAATCTATTATGTGTTGCGTCTGTACACAATTAATTCACATATATCACGCAAGTCCTAATTCGAATAGTGCACAAAGTCAAATTAGCCTGAGCTCTGATACCAGTTGTTGGCTTCTATTAGGAACGTCGACAATGTGCACATTCAAATCTATTGAATAATAAATCCTAATGCAGCGGAATCTATAGTTATGATTAGGACTTACGGTTTAAAAAATTTTGCCGACTTTGAGACGTTTCTGATTTCCGTTGATGGAGATCGTCTGAATACCAAAGTCTAATGGGCAGCTAGACTTGGCCTTTCTCGATTCTAGTCGAGTCACCATGGTGCTCGAATTGCTCATCACGATCATCGGATCTTCTTGGACCTTCGGTGAGTAAATCGGACTGCTCGGGAACCATCTTGGACTCGAATCGGGGCTTACGGACCATGTTGAACCAATATGGGTCGAGCTGGACAGCCCTGGGCCGGTCTGGACTGCGTTGGCACGTCCCTGGGCCGTTCTGTAGCTTCCTGGACCGGGTGGAGTGCATCTGGGCCGGCTAGACTGCACCTGGGCCGCGGAAACATCAAACTGGGCCGAAAGGGACGCACGTTTGGGCCGCTGGAGACGAGCTGGAGGATCTGGGCTCACGCGGGCTGAAGATGGGCTTCTCGCGGGCTAGGATGTGAGAGCATCTCCAATGGTATATAGTCCATTTGAAGATGTATAACATGAAGAATGGGAGTTACAAAATTTTGTCTCCAATGGTGAATGTCAATTTAAATATAATTTGACAAGTGTTACATTATAATTGGTTGGTGATGATATATATATTTAATAAATAATAAAAAATATAATAGATGATGTCTAGAAGTACTTCTAGATATAGAAAGACTTCTAGACATTTAGAATGCCACATAAGATTAGTTATGCCACATGGCAATAGAAATGAGCAATCCATGGACCATTGGAGATGCTCTGAGCGTAGCGCGGGCCTGGCGCGGGCTTGGACGCGGAGTGAGGGACCGGGCTTCTCGTAGACCGCGCGGGCTGGTATGGCCCGCGCACTTCTTCTCTTCACTGCTGGGCAGAAAAAAGAAAACTGTTGGTGGTGGGCTTCGAACCCGTGACCTCGCGCACGGAATCCACGATCAAGACCACTGCGCTACGCGCGCTCTTGTCTCAAGGACTCGCTTCGCAATTTGAAGAATTGAACGCTTGCTGAAGACCTGGGCGCGGACATCATGCGTGAACAGTACCTGGGCGGAATTTTTTGCGCGGAAATACGACGGAAAGCTGGGAAAAATATATATATTCGACGAGATACGAATAACAACCTTCAAATCTTCTATTGTATGACCTTTACATGATCTCTAATAAATCTTGGTGGAGCGATTTATTAGATTTCCCAAAACCTCTTGATCATCTTCTTCTAAGACCTTACGGTGCTAACCGAATTTTCTCTCCAAGAAGAATATCTCTCTTTCTTTCTCGCTTGAAGAGGCTGAAATTCTCCAGCCCTTCGGGGAGAAAAACGTGTAAAGCTATGCCGAGAGGTTAGGGACCTAGTGTATTTATAGGCTACAATAGGGACCTAAAGGAGGTTCTAAATATGGACTTATTCCTTAAGGTTTAGAAATCCTTATTATATTCCATCTCTTTTTCCCATGTAGGATAATATTCCTAATAATTAATTACCTTCTAGAAGACTCCATAGTCTCCTAACCCTAGGTAATATTCTAGAAGGAATATTCTCATCCTTAGGGAATTATGGAATATAATTAATTCCTAATTCCTAATCTTGGAATTAAATAATAAAACATTTCACTAGAGTAATATTATTGCTCTCTCCATTTAGCTCCGAATTACAATTAGTTCGTTTCCACTGATTAAATATATTAATCCAATTGATCGATTTATCTCCCCATGTTTAAGATATAACGTCCGTTGATTAATTAATTACTGACAAAATAATTAATCAACTTCTTATTCATTTTCGAAACTAGTACCACTGAGATCTTTAATCATTATGCCGGATAACACATCCGCCTGCAGGGCTTGACATAATATTCCTTCATGAGATCATTTCGGGGACGTCATCAATCCAGCATACTGGGACACAGTGACCATAAATAATTTATAACGGCACATCATATAAACACACTTATTTACCAAAATACCGAGTATGTCATCCTAGTAGAATAGGAATCACCCTTGATAAATCAAATAAATAAGTAATGAATACATATGTCCATTTAATATTATCTTACAGCTTAAGAGTACGCATCAATTACTGAAGGTCTAGGTTACAACAACGGTCAGTGAGTCTCATATCCTTATCCTTCTGTGGTCCTGTTCAACACTTAACATAAGTGCTAGTGTAATCCTTCAGTCAAAGACCAACTGAATCAAGAATACACTAGTCTTTTTCCAAGTGGGGTCTCACTGCCAGTCTAGACTGTAAACGAATAGTTTAGTCTTATAAGGAACCGATAGGTGATCTTTCTGTTCGAAACTCTTTGAACCACACTACCTCAATATAAGACATGGAGTATGATTTCATAAATAAATAAAATGCAAGCATATGTACTTTGACCGAAACATAATGGCCAGATCAAAATGGAATTGATAGAATCTGTAAATAGGAGCTTTTACAGCATACCTCTAACAGTGGGCCGCCGTGATGGCTTTTTTCTGGCAAGGTGACGATTTTTGGCCTCGTATGCACGCATCCAGATTCGGAATCGAATTCCGTCTTTTTCTACTCGACCCCAACTCATCCATCTATAAAGTATTCCTCGCATGGCAATCATTGAGCAACTAATCCTGCACATCACCACCGACAAGAAACACACGGAAAAATGGAAAAAATACTTGTTCTATTCTAAATCATTACTAAAAAAAACGACAAAAAGACCTCACGATTCTATTACTCAAAAAATGAAAAGGAACAAAAAGACCAAAAAAACGAACAAAACAAAGGAAAAGCACGACATTACTCAAAATGGACCAAGAATCAAAGTAAAGCACCTAGAATGGGGAAAAATAAAGATAAAACGGGCACGAAAAATACTAACAAAAATGGAATGAACACCGACTAACTTCGAAGACTACAAAGTTGTAACTCGAGTGGAATCTCGAATCTGCGACTACGAAGTCGATTTAAACAAATACGAAGTTGTAACTCGATTGGAATATTGACAAGGCTACGAAGCCTGCGACTATGAAGTCGATTTAAAGAACTATGAAGTTGTAACTCGAGTGGAATCTCGACAAGGCTACGAAGCTTGCGACTACGAAGTCGATTTAAACAACTACGAAGTTGTAACTTGAGTAAAATCTCGACAAAGCTACGAAGCCTGCGACTATGAAGTTGATTCAAATAACTACGAAGTTGTAACTCGAGTGGAATCTCGATAAGGCTACAAAGTCGGCGACTACGAAGTCAATTTAAACAACTACTAAGTTGTAACTCGAGTGAAATCTCGACAAGGCTACGAAGCTTGTGACTACAAAGTCGATTTAAACAACTATGAAGTTGTAACTCGAGTGTAATCTCGAGAAGGCTATGAAGCCTGTGATTATGAAGTCAACTAAACAACTACGAAATTATACTCTTGAGTAGGACCTTGAGGGTAAAGAAAGAATCGTTATGAACATCTATAGCAATTCAAGAACAAAGAAAAGCGACAAAATACGATGAACAAAAAAAATGGAAGGCAGAAGATAATATTCATAAGAATACATTACAAGCGAGATCGTTCCAACCTTTACAACCCATGAAAATAGGTCGAGAACGATGATAAAAAACGAAAAAAAAAGGAGAACAGAGATAAACTTCAAAAAAGAAATGGACACAGTCCCAAGACACATTCAAGAATCAGCGTCAGACTTCTCGGCATTCTCATCACCACCCTCGACTGCGGTCACGGTCTTCTCAACATCGGCGTCTGTTTTCTCCCCAACAGGTTCGTCGGCAAGCGGCTTTGTCCCTTGCGGTTCGACCTCTCCCCCGCGATTAGCCCCACTTGGTTCGACTAAATCAGTCGGACCAACCAAGGGGGTGGGAGGGGCCTCGAGTTGCGCGCCCAGGCCGACCTTACGGATAGCCAAAGCCTCGAGTCCCAACCATCACGGATAGCCATCCGGGAGGGACGTGTCACCTTCATAGTCGTCAGGGTCAGGGAGCTCTGCTCTCATCGCCTCGCGGTCGAGTTTCCCATCAGACTCAGACCCTGCCACCACCGCCTCCCTCGCATCGAAGGTATGGTTAAAGTATTGGACGGCGGTGGGGCAAAGCCTGTCGAGAACTCGGGCGAGTTGCAAAAAGCCTTGACGAATTCTTTACGATAAGTCTCGATGAATGACTTTCAGCCCTGCACGGTCCCAATATCCCTCTCGAACACAACCTCCTCCAGAGCCTTCTCAAGGTCGACTTTGAGCTTTTCATTGGCGTGCTGAGCCACGGCCTCGTCGGCCTTCAGCTTATCGATGAGAGCCTTGAAGGCTTCCAAGTCTTCCATCAGCTCTTCGATCTCCTGCCGCTGGGACTCCCACTTGTCCTCTAAGGATTTGGTGGAAGCAGCAGGAGTCTTGCTGCACTCCTCGAAGCAAGGGAGCGCCGCAACCAAAAACTGCAAGGAAACATCGAGGATAAATGAGAAATAAACCAGGATATACCACGTAAAGTTGGTAGAAAGATAGAAAAATACCCGAGAGAACAGCTGAGTGGCATAATTGGAGCGTTCATAGAGATTCTCCTCAACGCGAGCCTTGTCGGCCTCGGGGATGATGGAATTGAGGTACTTAGCCACCTTATACGGCTCGGGATGGTTGCAGAGCCGAGATGGCATCTTTACCGTCACGTCCTTGACGGTAATGGGAGGGGGAGCATTCTTCTCTACCACCTTCTCCTTGCCCTTGTCGACCTTGCGACGTTTAAGGTCATCGGGAATCAAGGTAAGGGCCTGGTCGTCTTTCGGCCTCTTGCGGGCACCGAAGCCCGGAGGTTTATGTTGTTTGGCTGCACTAGGGTTCTCGACCCTAAACTTTTTCACAACAGCCGCCTCGACTGCTGCGGCGACCGATTTTAATCCAGATCCGCTAGGAGGAGGATGAGCAGATCCAGTAGCCGACGGCCCGGCCGATTGTTTCTTTTTCAGTTCGAAACGCTTAAGTGACTTGACTATAATGACACAAATGATCGCGCAACAGTTAAAAAAAATGAATGAAACATAATATTAGCAGTTGGCTTTACAAGAAATAACTAACGGCTTACGAGGGTCGCCGAGACGAGGAAGATCCTCGTGAATAACGATCCGAGCGTGATTGACCAAACCACGATCCTTTATTATCCGACGAACACTATAAGTGTGCTTATTAAGCTCCTCTAAGAGTTTCTCGAAATTCTCGGATCGAGGTCGTTTATTCTGTTTCACCTTGGATGTAATCCACTTATTCACATAAGGATACGCACCAGGTGGAGGTCGGATGAAAACATACTTCGACTTCCACTCGGTAATGTTCGAGGAGAGATCGTCGAGGGATGTGACACCGACAAGACGTCCCAGGCAGTGAGCACCTTTTTGAAGGCGATAGCCATAGCAATAGAAGAAGAACTCGGGCGAAAAGAAATGGAGAACTAAATGGGAAACGACTATGAAGGCTATCATGATACAGATGGCATTCGGGGAAAACTAATTTATGGGTATTTTGTAAAGTCGCTAATCGACAAGAGTTCATCCTGAATAGGAAAACAAAGACCGAAGATGACTTGGTCGATGAAAAAGGTGTGACAACCAGAAGGAGGACGAGCAAAATCATTCTCGAAGCCGGCGGCGACCAGCTCCCAATCGGAGGGAAGCCCACTACACTTTCTAAAGCCCTCGATCTGAGCTGTAGAGGCATAAGAGAAAGGATTCAGAACGGCCAACTTAGCCAAAGGACAAGCTATGGATACAACATTTTGGAGATCGAGGGGAGCAATTATTGGTACAGATACATGACTTGTTCTATATACAGGAATATTTAATAACCTAATGGGAATGCCTAGAGTTGCTAGAAAAAGATCGCCAGTATAACCGAAATTGCACAGATTGCCGGAGTTGCAGAGAAAATCTGAGGATGGGGATATTTTAAGAGAATGAAAAGTGTTTAAAGATGAAGTTGAAGCATATTTATATATGGGGAGGATGGATGTTGGATGTTAGATCAACAAGGAAACCAACAATCATGATGAAACGCGGAATACGAAGAGTCAGCGGTTGAGGTGACGCACGTTATTCCGAGTTTTTGAAATTCAAAATTCAAAAAAGAATGTCAGAGCATCAGACTTATCCCGAAAGGGAATCATGAGTAGAAAAAATATTCGACCCATGTAGTGAGACATGACAAGGGCTAAGACGAATCACGTAGCCCAAGTCGAGAAGACGCAACAATCAAACCCTTCTTTATGCTTACACATCGATCTCTTTATGATTGCCGGAATAAAACGAATTTTTAAAAATGGCTATATAGCCGACTAACTCTATCAACCACAAAGTCGATTAATACAGCTACGAAGTTGTAATTCTCAAAGTGGAATCTCGAATAATTCATGATGCCCACGACTACGAAGCCGACTCAAACAGCAAAAAAACAGTGATCCTCATCTGCACTACACATAGCTCATGAATATTAATGCAAGAAAAACAGCTATGAAGCTGTTAAAGTAGTTGCTCGACTTCGACAAGCTCTCACGAAGGGTTGGGAGAAGACGACTCAAAAAACTTGTTCAACAGCTATGAAGCTGTTAAAGCAGTTGCTCGACTTCGACCAGCTCGCAAGAAGGGTTGGGAGAAGACGACTCGAAAAACTTGTTCAACAACTAGGAAGCTGTTAAAATAGTTGCTCGACTTCGACCAACTCGCACAAAGGGTTGGGAGAAGACATAGTAAGACGAGACAATACACTCAAAGAAACTCAGAACAATCAAGAGAAACATTGACGTGAATATGCGCATGACGACTAAAAGCAGATGGAGGAAATAAGGAATGCAAAGCGTAAACAATCACAAGAATAGAAAAAGAGAGATAGATATTACATTCAAAGCCGATTACATATCAAAGTTGTCTCAACCTTTACAAAAGATGACTAACATAGGTCGAGACCAGCAACCAAAAAAAAAAAGATAAAAATGAAGTGACGACAAAAGTCATAAAAAAACAACCATCACAATCAAGTTTTTAAATTTTATGGGAATCGGCGCTCGACTTTTCAGCAGCATCTCCACCCTCATCGCCGACCGGCTTGGTCCCGACACAGCCCTCCTCCTCGATCGGCTCTGTCCCCGGCCACTCAACCTCCATCTCCTCGCCGACCGGCTCCTCTTCGAAATTAGCCCCACTCGGCTCGACTAGTTCAATCGGGCCGACTAAGGGAGATGGAGGGACCTCGAGCTGAGAGGAAAGCTTAGCGGCGTGAATAGCCTTGGACTCGTGGCCAGTCCACCATTCGTGACCGAGAGGGAGGTCCGCATCGCCATGGAAGCCATCAGGGTCGGGAAAGGTCTTCTTCCCAGCCGCCCAGTCGATTTTCCCTGGTAAGTCGGCCTGGGCCATAGCTCGCTCCCACGTGTCGCAGGCAAAGTCAAAATATTGGACTGCCGCAGAAACTAGCCGGTCGACGAAGTCAGGCGAGTCGCTGAAGGCCTCGACCACAGCCTTGTTGTAGTGATCGAGAAAGACTGCCCATGTCGGGGACTTCAAGAAGGTTCTGCGGCCTTCTTGAATTCCGTTCTCCCTCTCGACCAGGGCCTCGTCATTGGCCTTGGCCAAGTCGGTCTTCAATGGCCCGACTTTTCAGCTAGCCATCTCCTTGTCAGACTGGAGTTTAGCAATGACGGCATTGGCAGCCTCGAGCTCTTCTTCCTTCTCCTTGAGCTCCTTACACTTAGTTGTGTATTTCTCCCCCAAAACCTTGACGTTGGTATGGGGGGAAGACGCCTCCTCGATCATGGAGGGGAGGATGCATGCGAGAAGCTGCGAAAGAATGATGATGACGAAAAGGTCAATAGAATTCAAAAAAAGGAAGAAACCAGACATACAAAACATAACATACTCGGGGAATGAGTCGAGCAGCGTAACGGGCCCGATGATAGGGGTTATCATCGGTCTAAGTTCTCTCGTCCTCGGGAAGGGTCGAGTGGAGATACTCGAGAATTTGAAGAGGGTTAGGGTTGTCGTAAAGACGCGAAGGTTGATACAAAGTGACAGAGCGCACCTCCACGGGAGATGATTCCCCAGCGTCCTTCTCGACCATTGGCTCTTTCCCTTTTTGACGCTTGAGGGAACTGGGCACCAGGGTCACGTTGTTGGGATCAATGAAGATCTCTTTTATAGGATATTATATACCCCAAGCTAAACCAGTCTACTGGACCGGATAGAGGTGTCGCACCATGAAGGAATCGAGCCAGACAATGAGAAGATCGAGCAAAATAACTTGTCGACCGGTCAAATAGTCGACCAATCTATCGCTCGACTAGACAAACAGTCGACTAATCCATCGCTCGACCAGACAAACTGTCGACCAAGCTCATCGACCTCAGTAGGTCGAGCATCTCGTGGACCCAACACTCAACAAATCGGCCTAAGTCACAGACGCGTGCAAGAGCCTCCAACTGAATTCCAGGAGAATATTTGCCCCATGTGCAGGAGGACACATGTCGAGAATGTATTGGGTGATAGCGATAACCACCTCTGACAGCTCCCAATGCCCCATGCCACCTCTGACATGTGCGCGGCGTGTGAGAGTACGGACAGGCAACTTGGGCAGCCAACTCATCCTTATCCGGGCAGCTATTAGGGCAGGTATCTCACCCCTATATAAAGGGGATGAGCCTTTCTCTCTTAACACGATTTTTCCATTATTCAACTCCAGTATACTCATACACATACTAACTTAAGTATCAGAGGCTCTTCACCGGACACAACCCCCAGTGTGAGAGTTATTTGCAGGTTTCCGGTGTTCTACCGGTGAGGACAAGAACCGATCTACCCCAAACCAGACCAGGACGTGAACACTTACATTATTGGCGCCGTCTGTGGGACTTTTGTTTAAGAAGTTGTGTTTGAAGCTCAGCTATGGCGGACAGAATTCCCAAAAACTTGCAGTCGACGTTCGATGAAGCTTGGACGACGACTAGGCCGTTGGGACATGGCCTCCTCAGGATTTTTCTGGCCCATCACAAACGCCAATCACTCCTACACCTATCCTTCAAGGTGTGGGAGCGACGACAGTGATTCCCGGAGGAGATGCCGATTCCAGCCGGGCCCAGGAAGCTCGCGAATCAGCTGCGGCGGCGATGCCACCGCCGCCGCCACAAAATCTGGTGATGGTGCAAGGAGGAGTGGCGACACAAGGAGAAACACCATAACAAGCCGTCGCACAAGCTCCTGGTCAACAGATGGTGACGATGACCAGGGAGGAGATGCAGAGGATAGCGGCACAGGCAGTGCAACAAGTCATGAGCCACACATCTCATGCCACCACCGCGCCGACCACGTCAGTAGGAGGTCAAGATGAGGACGTGTACAATTATGGAGATGGAGGAGGTGGGAGAGATCGGGCGATGGAGAGGATGGCGGAGCAGTTGCGCCAGTTACAGGACAAGGTGGAAGGAAGGCCGGAAAGGAGGGCTCGAGAACATCCGTTCTCGAGGGAGATTCTCGCAACCCCCTTGCCGAATAATTTCAAGGAGACTAATCTGGTGTATGATGGGTCATCTGACCCGTCGAGGCATGTGAGGACCTTTGAGAACATGGATGTATTGCATGGGTACTCTGATTCTGTATGTTGCAGGGCATTTCTATCGACCTTGCGTGGGGGAGCACTTGACTGGTTTCATCAATTACCCCTGGGGTCGATCGCGGACTTTGAGGATTTTGCCAACAAGCTTACCAATCAATACTCGAGCGCGGTGGCGCAGAAGAAGACATACTTGACGCTGATGGTGATGAGGCAGGGAGAGAAGGAGTCGTTGAGGAAGTATGTTGCTCGATATAATCGAACATGTCTGGAGGTGCACTCCGCGTCGGATGAGGTGAAAGCAGGAGGACTGATATGGAGTCTTTGAGCGGGGCCTTTTCGAACCTCCCTGGCAAAGACCCCTGCTCGATCATATGAGGACGTTCTTAAGTGATACAGGAAATATATTAATTTAAATGAGATGGAGATGGATTTTGCAAAGCTGGAAGGGGCGGATCAACCAGAGCCAAAGAAAGAGAAGAGCCCGCAAAGGAGAAGGTCGCCAAGGAGGAGCTCGCCCAAGAGGAGTGGGCCGAAAAAAGCATCGCCCAGGAGAGAAAGTCGAGATTCGAAAAGGGAGAAGAGGGATGAATGGCAGAAGAGGCCGATGTTGTTTGAAAGACAAAGATATCATAATTTTACACCCTTGAGGAAAGATTTGACAGAGGTGCTCGAGGCTATGGAGCAGAAGATGGCGAGCGAGGATGTGACATGGCCGAAGACAAGGATTACAGGCCTGATTCGACCCCAGTCGGATATCTACTGTCGTTTTCACAGAGACTACGGGCATACCATAGAGAATTGCAGGCACTTGAAGGATGAAATTGAAAGGTTGATTCGAGCAGGGCATTTGAAAGAATTCGTGTATCATGACAGGGCGAAGGAAAAAGGAAGGAGAAGGTGTCGAGACGATTCGGAGGAAAGGAGTGATGGGGATGAGGAAGGAGATGACGGAGAAGGTCTAGGTGGTCGAGGAAAGAAGCCAAAGAGAGACGGAGATAAAGGGGGGCAGGGAGGTGAAGCCCCTATGAACAGAGGAACGATTTATATGATTTTTGGAGGGCCGACGGATGGTGACTCGAATAACGCTAGGAAGGAGCATGCTCGAGCTGTGAAGAGGAAGAGAGAGAAGGTGGGGATTACAGCTCGAATGTCGGTGATCAATTTTAAGGCGGAGGATGCTGAGGGAGTGGTTGTGCCGCACAACGATGCTTTGGTGATTACCGCGGAGGTGGCGGGCTTCGATGTGAAGAGGGTGTTCATTGACACTGGGAGTTCGGTGGACGTGATGTTTTATGACTAATTTGTTCAGATTAATAAGGAGCTGAACATGGAGTTAAAACCTGTAGCCACGGATTTATACGGCTTTAACGGAGGAGAAGTTATGCCGAAGGGAGAGATCAGCTTGCCCGTGGCGCTGGGATCAGGGAGGATGAGGAAAGTCCGGATGGTGAGATTCGTGGTCGTTGGGGCGGAATCATCTTATAACATTATAATGGGGAGTACAAGCTTGAACGCATTCCAGGAAGTCGTATCCACGTACCATATGACGATCAAATATCCGGTGGACGAAAACATTGGAGAGATTGCTGGAGACCAACTTACCTCGAGAAGCTGCTACCAAACTACGGTAAGCAACAACAAACAGCTAGCGAAGAGACAGGTGGTGCCGAAAGGGGAGAAGATACATCGACCAGGAGGGTCGAGGTCGAAAGAAGATAGGCAGAGTTTGGAGAAAGGAAAAGAGAATGTGGATATCCGGCCAAGAGAAGAGGTTGAGGAAATCCAGATGGTCGAGGGATGTGAGGAAAGGAAGTTCAGAGTTGGAAAGGACCTGGAAGAGCCCATTAGATCGAGGTTGATCTGTCTGGTTAGGGAGTTTGCAGACATCTTCGCCTATACATTGGAGGAGTTGACGGGAATAAGTGCAGAGGTGATCGAACACCGGCTGAACAACGACCTCAGCGTGAAGCCAGTAAAGGAAAAGAGGAGACATCATGGAGCGGAGATGGATAAAATTATCGAGCAAGAGGTAGAGAAGTTGTTGAAAGTGGTCCATATCAAAGAAATTCAATTCCCGGAGTGGTTGTCAAACACGGTAATGGTGTCGAAAGCAGAGGGGAAGTGGCGAATGTGCATCAACTTCCGGGATCTAAACAAAGCGTGTCCGAAAGATTTGTACCCACTTCCTAGAATCGACCAGCTGGTCGACTCAACGGCCGGATGTGAGCTGCTGAGCCTAATGGATGTCTCTCAGGGGTATCATCAAATCCCCTTGGCGAAAGAAGACAGAAAGAGGGTGAGCTTTGTGACGAGTCGAGGTACTTACTGTTACGTGGTGATGCCATTCGGTTTAATAATTGCGGGCGCCACATACCAGAGATTGGTGGACAAGATTTTTAAGGAGCAGTTGTGGAGGAACATGGAGGTTTATGTGGATGACATGTTAGTGAAGAGTAAGGAGGAGATGGACCATGTGAGGGACCTGAGAGAGACGTTCTTAACATTGCGAAGGTATGGGATGAAGTTGAATCCAGCTCAGTGCTCTTTCGGGGTGAGGTCAGGAAAATTCTTGGGTTATTTGGTGACTGAGAGAGGAATCGAGGTGAATCCGGAGAAAGTGCGAGCAGTAATGGAGATGAAGCCACTGACGAACATTAACAAAGCGCAGATCTTAGCTGGTCGAATTGCGGGGCTAAGCCGTTTCATATCGAAAGTAGCGGAGAAAATTGGCCCATTATTCAAAACGTTGAAGAAAAGCTCAAAATTTCAGTGGACGGAAGAGGCACAAAAGGCATTTGAGGAGTTACGAGGGGTATTAGCCAACCTTCCCCTGCTGGCTAAACCCTTACAAGGCGAGGAACTGGCACTGTATGTTTCTATTGGAGAGAAAGCTGTGAGCTTGGTACTATTGCGAGTGGAGGGGGCAGCGCAGTTTTCCATCTATTATGTGAGTAGGGTGATACAGGGAGCGGAGACGAGTTATTCGGAGATTGAAAAGTGTGCTTTGGAGGTGGTCGTAACTGCTTGAAAGCTGAGACCGTATTTCTTGAACCACAAGGTGAAGGTGCAAACAAACATGCCGCTAGGAGAAACGCTCGCTGGCCATCGGTTTCTGGTCGATTGGTAAAATGGGCAGTCGAGCTAAGTGAATATTCATTGTCATATGAGCCGAGGAGGGCTACAAAAGCACAAGTGTTGGCCGATTTTATTCAAGAAGGCACCAAGGTCGAGGAGGACTCAGGGGGAGTATGGCAAATTATTTGTGGATGGATCGGTGGCGAGAAGTGGAGCCGGATTGGGAATTGTCCGGGTCTCTCCTAGGGGAGATTACTTGGAGTTTGCGGCCAAGGTGGGGTTCAAGATATCCATTAACGAGGCTGAGTATGAAGCGGTGATCAAAGGTTTGATTCTAGCTAGGGCGGGAGGAGCCAGGAAAGTACAAGTGAATTCTGATTCCCAACTAGTGGTTGGGCAGTTTGAGGAGGGGTTTGAAATTAAGGAGGACCGGATGCAACAGTATGTAGATGAGATGATTAAGTTGAAAGAGGAGTTTGATTCATTCGAGCTGATACAAATCCCCCGAGGAGAAAATGGCCGGGCAGACTTGTTATCGAAAATTGCTCAAAACTTGGTGGATTGTAAGAGCAGAAGTGTCACCTTATTGCACCTCGAAAGGAGTGTGGTCGAAGCGGAAGTGGTGGAGATTGAGGAAGTGGAGGATTGGAGGGCTCCGATCTTAGAGGAGCTGAAAGGAAGAACTATAAAGGCGATGAGGAGATTTTTTAAACACGGAGGGAAGGATATTTCTGGCCGACGATGAGGGAGGATGCGAAGGTGATGGTGAAGAAATGCTTACAATGCCAAAAGCATGGACCCTTTATTCACCAACCGGCAGAAGCAATGACGACAATGAGTGCCCCTATACCATTCGCCCAGTTGGGTATCGACCTGGTGGGGCCGATGCCTCAGGGAATGGGGCAGAGGAAGTTCTTGATAGTGGCAGTGGATTATTTCACAAAGTGTGTAGAGGCCGAGCCCTTGGCAAAGATTACGGAGGAGAAAGTAATTAAATTTCTATACAACAACATTTGCTGCCGGTTTGGCGTGTCCAAAGTGTTGATTTCCGACTATGGTACTCAGTTCAATGGCAAGCGGATTCGAGCGTGGTGTGAAGACATGAAAATCGAGCAACACTTTGCCTCCGTTGCTCATCCGCAAGCTAATGGCCAGGTCGAAGTAACCAACCGAATTATACTGAATGGGGTGAAAACAAAGCTGAAAAAGGCCTCGGGGGCATGGGTCGACGAGTTGAACTCGGTACTTTGGGCGTATCGCACAAACCCGAGGTCGACGACAGGAGAAACTCCTTTCAGTTTAGCTTATGGACTGGAAGCGTTGCTGCCGGTCGAGGTCGAGCTATCATCCCAAAGGTCGAGCACATATAATATTGAGCAGAACGAGGATCTAATGATGGCGGCCCTGGATACTATTGAGGAGCTGCGTAGAAGAGCAGCAATCAGAGTGGAGGCGTACAAGCAAAGGATGCAAGCCGCTCATGACAAAAAGGTGAAAATTCGCAGACTCCAAGTAGGCGACCTGGTTTGGAAATGCGTCGATGTGCTCAAGCATGTGGGAAAGCTGGAGCCGAATTGGGAGGGACCATACCTGGTCGAGCGAGTGCATGCAGGAGGAGCGTACTCGCTAAAGGATGCAGAAGGCCGATCGCTTGCCAGGTCATGGAATATAGCTAATTTGAAAAAATATTATGTGTAGATTTTTTCTTTCCTTTACTTTTTGCAAAGAAATCCTGAAAGTCCGAACAAAGTTGTGACTCGCAAGATTTGCTCAAGAGAGTTAATGAAATTTAGTTACCTTTTCGTATCATGTATTGTATTGCACATTTTCTTATGCTTGGGATGTTGGTATGGTTGGATGACATGAGAGATATGGTGTGGTCTAACTTAGACGTCGCTTGTTTAGAATATCCCGTGGGGTGGGCAGGTTAGTCGATTACTCATGCCCTTGGGCTGGGTGGCCTCCTGTTTAGAACATTCCTCGCGGGTGGGAAAGTGTGAAGCCCAAAACCCACCATGACTAAGGCCCTCGGGCTGGGTGGTCGCTTGTTTAGAACATCCCTTGGGGTGGGCAGATTGGTCGATTACTCACGCCCTC